>CM077098.1:130157892-130730392 GCA_039513925.1 Platanthera zijinensis | reverse complement strand
TTATAGCCGCGGCTTTTCCGACACTAACCGCAGCCACTCTGCTTACGAGAATGAGCTCATAGGCATCGTCTTTGCAGTTCAACATTGCGGCCCTACCACCTGGGCCGACGGTTCGTGGTCCGCATCGACCACCACAGCCTCTGTTACCTCCTATAACAGAAGATTGTTACGCCCGCTCAACAGGTGTGGGTGGCCAAGCTATTGGGCTACGACTTCAGCATCGAGTTCCGGCCAGGGAAGGCGAATCGTGCAGCCGACGCCCTCTCTCGCAACCCTATACTTGCAGTCATCTCCCGCCAGATCTAGGAGGAAGCAGATGCCCTCCAACAGGAAGTAGAAGCCGACCTGGCGCTCAACGGGATTCAGACAGCACTCCTCGCGGACGCCACCGCCCGCCCACCTTAATCCTTGGTTGACGGTTGCCTACTTTTTAAGAGCGGCCTCGTACTCGCCCCCTCCTCCCCAAGCATTCCCCTGCTGTTAGACGAGTTCCATGCTTCCCCGACGGGGGGACACGCCGGTGCTTACCGGACGTACCGGCGGATGGCAGCCTCACTCTATTGGTCTCACATGTTTCGACAGGTGAAGGCCTTTGTGGCCGCCTACCTCATCTGTTAGAAGGTCAAGTACGAAGCCGTGTTTCCTGGTGGTCTACTTCATCCCCCTCCCGATTCCCAACCGCGTTTGAGACGACGTCGCCAAGGATTTCATCACACGACTGCCTCGATCACAGGGACACACGACTGCATCCTGGTCGTGGTGGACCAGCTCTCGAAGTATGCTCATTTCATCCCCCCCCCCCGCCATCCATACGCTGCAGCCATAGTCGTCGACTGCTTCATCCAGGGGTTCGGGCGTCTCCACGAGTTTCCCCGGTTGATCGTGAGCGACCGCGACCCGCTCTTCCTGAGTACCTTTTGGAATACATTGTTCCGCTTGCAGGGAACCCGTCTCCGCATGAGTACGACATACCACCCACAGACCGACGGCCAATCGGAGTTCCTCAACCGGTGTTTGGAGACATACCTTCGTTGCTTTGTGGGGGAGCAATCTCATAGCTGGGCCAAGTGGCTCGGGTGGGTCGAGTACTCTTACAACACCGTCTACCATCAGGCAACCGACACTACTCCATTTGAGGTTGTTTAGGGTCGCCCTCCACCGTAAATTGTCTGACACTTTCCCGGGGAATGTCAGGTGGAGAGTCTGGCCATCGCTCTCCATGACAGGGACACCATTCTAGATCAATTGAAGCACCACCTACGACGGGCCCAAAAGAAGATGGTTTCTTTCGCTAACAGGAAACGTCGGAACCTCCTTCGAGGTGGGAGAGAAGGTTTTCATCAAACTCCATCTCTAATGCCAGCTTTCGATGGCCGGCCAACCATTCCCGGAATTGGCGCCTCAATTCTTCGGGCCCTTCGAGATCCTCGCCCACATAGGGGCGGTCGCTTACCGCCTTCGCCTCCCAATCAGGAGCCGTATTCATCTAATCTTACATGTCTCGCAGCTAACGGCGCGTGGTGCGCGAGCGCGCCACCACGGACCACCTCTTTGCCGACCTCGACCTCGCAGGGGAGACGCCCTACTACCCCTCCTCGATCCTCGATCGCAGATGCCGCACCCCGGGGGACCATACATCGAAGGAGGTCCTTGTGCCTTGGACCAATCGGCCCGATTCGAACGTGACGTGGCTGCCCCAAGATGATTTCCGTTGCCGGTTCCCCGACTACTGCCATGAGAATAAGGCACATTTTCCAGACAGCGGCATTGTTTCGGAACTGCACGACGTCGAGCCTCCATGGAAAGTTTACACGCGTCGGGCGCGTATAACAGATAGCCCCACCGAGCTAGTGGAGGAGATCGCGGCCTAGTCGTTATCGTCTCATTTATTTCAGCATTTATGTTTTATTTCAGTAATTATGTTTTTATTTCGACATTTATATTTTGGTGGATTATTCGCGCTGTTGTTTGCACCCCACTACTATAAGGGATAACGCTTGTACTCGTTTTGAACATCTTGGATGAATGTGTGTTTTCCCTCCTCTCCTCTCTAACCCTAACTCTCTCCCTCTCCTCTCTCTCTTGTTCTCCCCATAGCCAGCCGTACGCCCACCGTCCGGGTTCGTCCAATATATATGTATATATGTATGTATGTATATATATATGCTCAATGCTCTAGTGCAATCTAACCTTGAATTTCATTTTATAAAAAAAAGACAAGTACAGTCAAAAGGTGAAATGCAAGTTAGATGCATCAAACATCACATTAGAGCAGCTAAATTAGTATAGTATTTTCCATTAGAATAAGGACAAAATAAGACACCTAGTACATAGGGAACACAACAATTTTGAATCTGAAATCTACAAATTAATATATACATTTAGATCTAATTGAGTGTGCTGTCAATACTAAAGATTTAAAGTAGATGAGCGATCAGATTTGGATTAAAAATGAAAGATTAGTTCCCAATTTTGAATCTGCAAACTAAAAATTAAAATATGTACATACTGACCTAATTGAGTGTGCTGACAACATTAAAGTATATGTGTGCTCAAATTAGGATTAGAAATGATAAATTAAGAAATGATGAACGTGAAGAGCAGCGGCTGAAAATAAAAAAGGGGAAAGAATGGTTTGATAATGTACATTACATTATAGAAAAAGCAATGGGGGATACGTAACTTTTTTGTGCAAAACAAATGTAAACGCACGAAGCAAACACGGTAAGAATGAATGAAGAAGATGATTTCAAAAGCTGGCCTCAATTTGGGATAAGGCATACAATGATGATGATAAAATACACGAAAGCCAACCATTTTTAAGGTTAGCGTAAGAAAAATCTTTTTAAAAATAATATTTAAAAATTGTTGGCTTCATTGCAACAAAGAATACTAATAATTCAGGTATACAAAGTAGAATAATAATTCATGTTTTTGGTCTAAGAGTCTTCATGACATCTTAGGTGTTGCATGGTTCCAGATTTGTCGACATACAATCCAATTGGTCGACTCTCATCATGGCATTCTCGGCTCACGATGTCTCCCAATGTTTTGTGGATGAGGCATCTTTGTCCCGTTCTCAAGAAGCACTTTGTTTTACTCGGTATATGAACGACCAAAATTTCTTTCTGCTAAAGATTGTAGAGGGTTCTCCAGCAGCCTCCACTCGTCGATTTCGCCCTAGTTTCACGACCTCCTTCAAAATACAACACCTCGCTCGGTTGGATGGAATTTAGAGGGTGGTCAGAATTAGTCTCGCAATTCCAATTATGTCAATCAGAGCGCTCACTTATGAGGATAAAATTGGAATTTGATCAATTTCATAAGAATTCGAACAAGACTAATTTCCATCCCCAATTATCTCATGAAATCACCACCCCCCAAATGCTTTTCTCTCCAACATGTTGAACTGTTCCCCAGCATTTGCCCCTCTTCAACATACATCTCGAACTCTCCCTCCCGGCAACCACTTCCGCCTGTGTTTCAGATCCCACTGACGAGTCCTTAGAATGGGTACCCCATTGTCTGATGCCTGCTTCGTCTCCCGCGGGCGAGTAACAAAAGCATGATTATTAACTTCTACCTCTTCTTCCTTTACCTCTATTGCAGTTGCTTGTTTTTGTTGTTCAAGGATTTCCTGGCAATAGATATACCCTTGCTTTTGTTGTTCTAGGGTTTCTTAGCAACTGATTAACCCTTTCCAAGATCTTTTTTCTTATTTTAATTTGTTTTGTTGTTCTGGGCTCCCATTATCATACTTTCAAATTGCATGGTACATGTCTCAATAATTTCAATTAGTTGAATTATTCCAACTAATTTCAATTTGTGTATGTGATAGTGTGCATGTGTATATTTGTGTATGTATGTGTGGGTGTGTGTATTTGTGTATATGGTTTTGTGCATAGGTGTGTGGCATAGGTATGTCTGTGTATGTGTTAGTGTGCATGTGTGTGCTTTAGTGTGTGTATGTATGTGTTTATATGGCTGTGCGCATAGGTGTGCGGTATATGTGTGTTTGTGTATGTGTTAGTGATTGCCAAATGGCATCTTCAGCAAGGCTAATCTGCATGTAGCACGGAGTTGTTAGCCGGTACAAGTCATCCACCATTGGTCGTGCTATCTCTTTGGGCATCAATTCATAAGTTGCACATGTAACCGCAGTTTGGGATACTTTTGGAGCAGATAACATCAGACCGGCAACATTGGATATTGGAGCTTCTTGTCTAGAACATTTTTATAGAGTATAGAAATAGCATCATCCTTTGCGCGACAACTTGTTCATGTTGGCTTGACGTCCATATCATTCTGACCGAGGTGGTGCCACGATAGCTATTGTTGAGTTATGTGTTATTATCGTGTTATCGTGTTATTATCGTGTTGGGTTATATGTATGTTGTAACCATAAATACCCTTTGTTATGTGGAATGAAGTAATTTTTTCTCCCCTTTCAACATGGTATCAGAGCCTTAGGGCTTCCGATATCCCTCGATCCCATTTCCGCCGACCAACTTTCCAGCGCCCGCTCCCGCATCTCCACCACATCCTGCATCCCGCTTCCAGCGCCTGATCCGGATCCCGCATCTCCACCGTGTCACCGCGTCGGGCTCGCCGCTTACCGCACTCCAGCGCCACCGCATCGGGCTCTCCGCTCAGCCCCTCCGCCGCTCCAACCTCTCCCGCTCCCGCTCTCCTCCGCCCACCGCTCCTAGCCCCAGCGGTTCCTCCTGCCGATTTCTTGACACCGGAAATGTGGTGTTCCCCGTGATGTCATTTCCGGTGTCCATTCTTCTATTGGGATTGTTACCCTTTCTATGAAGAAGACCTAGTTTCTCTCTCAGTTGGTGTTGCTCCCCGGGGATCCTTGATTTGTATTCTAGGTCTCCATGGTCGGGACAGACGACTCTCCTACCCTATCCTTTGCCACTGGTGCTCCTTCAGCTACTGTGATGTCTAGTGGTTCATCCCGTCCTGGCCATGACCACAACAACCCTCAAATCACGACGATCCGTCTGGATGGTACCAATTATCTCCCGTGGTCTCGGGCTATTACTCTTGCCTTGAAGAGCAGGAGGCTGTTTGGGTATGTCATGGGCGCTACACCTCCACCTCCTTCGGATTCCCCTGACTGGTTGCACTGGGAATCGGAGAATTCCCTCGTCATGTCCTGGCTGACTAATTCCATGATTGACTCCATCGCTCGGAACAATCTGTTTTTAGATACTGCTGTCGATATTGGCGGAGGGCCGAGTCTACTTACTCCTGTCGCGGCAATGCGGCCCAGATATTTAAGCTCCGACGAAAGATTTTTCTTCTCCATCAAGGCGACCGTCCTCCGTCTGCCTACTATCTCGAGTTCACTCAGTTGTATCACGAGTATGATCATTTTGACTCTCTCACTTTGGTGTCCCCTCAAGATGAAATCCTTGTTCGCGCGCGGGAAGATCGGAATAGAGTTTTTGAGTTCCTACATGGATTGCATCGGAACTTCGATCAAATCAGTGTGCAGATTCTTGGACGCTCTCCCTTGCCCTCTCTTCCTGAGGTATTCAGCCTGGTTCAACAGGAATTTGATCGGCGACAGACTTGGACTCCTGATCCTCCCCCTGATGGCTCTGCCTTGGCGGCTCAGTTTGGGGTTCAGACAAATCGTGACTCAAGGCCCAAATCCAGTAACAAGGACCACCTGCTCTGTGACTATTGCGGGAAGGTCCGTCATACCCGGGAGACTTGTTTTCAGTTTCATGGATTTCCTACACCCCGTAGTGGTTCCTCCTCTCGTGGCGCTCGCGGTTTTGGGCGCTCTTCGGGCTGCTCTACACAGCCTCGCTCCGCACATCTGTCTAATGGTTTCGACGAGCTGCAGTTTCCACCTGTCCCCGCCGCTGCCACATTGGGTCTGTCATCTGATGAGATTCTTGCCTTCCGTCGCTTGATGCAGGGACACTCCTCTGAGCCTCTTATTTCCTGGTCCTCGTACGCCCATCAGGGACCACTAGGTGCTAACGTTGCCTCCTCTTGTCCCTCTACTCACTGGATCATCGATTCTGGAGCAACGGATCACATGACCGGCTCCTCTTCAGGTTTTGTGTCCTACCTTCCTTTGTCTGGTCGGAAAGTGAGCATTGCAGATGGTTCCCTCTCTCTGATTGCCGGAAAGGGTTCCATCCCCTGCTCCTCCCTTACCCACTCCTCTGTTCTTCATGTTCCAAACTTTACACAAAATCTCCTTTCTATTAGCCATTTAACTAACTCTATGAACTGTTCTGTGACTTTCTTCCCTTCCTCTTGTATCTTTCAGAACCTGAAGACGGGTATAATGATTGGAACTGGTAGTCTGGTGGATGGGCTTTATGTGTTCGATTCTTCCACCATGGTCTCTCCTCCTCAGGCTCATGTGGATCAGTTTGCTACCTTGGAATCCGGGCACTGTCGGCTGGGACATCCATCTATCCTTTCTATGAAACGCTTATTTCCTACTTTCTTTATTGTTTTGCTTGATAAGTTTAGTTGTGATGCTTGTGACCGTAGTAAACATCATCGTGTTTCTTTTCATCATGCTTCTTCTCCCAGTACTGCACCTTTTCATTTAATACATAGTGATGTTTGGGGCCCTTGCCAAATTGCATCTATTTAAGGTTGCTTTTTGGTTTGTGACTTTTTTGACTGCTTCTCGCGCACCACTTGGGTTTACCTCATGAAAGCGAAAAATGAGGTTTTTACTTTGTTTCGGCGTTTTCATAACATGGTTTTAACCCAGTTTGCCACACCTATTAAAATTCTAAGCACGGATAATGGCCAGGAATTCATTGATTCCGCCTTCGAGCAATACTTGGCTGAATATGGGATTCTCCATCAGACGTCCTGTGCCTACTCCCCCGCTCAAAATGGGGTGGCTGAACGTAAGAATCGCCACCTCCTGGAAGTTGCCTGGTGCCTCCTCCTCCACATGCACCTCCCCAAATACTATTGGGGGGATGTTGTGCTCACCGTGGCCTACCTTATCAACCGTATGCCCTCCCGTGTTCTCGGGTTCAAAACTCCTCTCACTACTCTTGGAATGCCACCTACCACTCTACAACCCAGTGTCTTTGGATGTGTTTGTTTTGTCCATATATATCACCGCACGAAACTTGATGCTCGTGCGCACAAGTGTGTTTTCATTGGCTATTCTCCTACCCAGAAAGGGTATAAGTGTTTTGACCCAGTCCACAAGAGATTTTTCGTTACCATGGACGTCACCTTCCGTGAGTCTGAGCGCTACTATGGGTCCTCACTTCAGGGGGGGTCTCCTTCTACATCGGAAGTGAGTCCCTTCTCACATTTTGACACGCAATCTTCCACTCCTCTACCTATTCTTCTGGGATATCATCCCTATCTGCCTGCGTCTACTACTTCATATGTCCCACCTGCAGAGGCCCCGGTTACTATACCTCTACAGGTTTACTCTCGCTGTCCAAAGGGATCAAACACACGGCCCACCATCTGGATTTCAGAGCAGCCACCTGACCCGTCGCCAGGATCCATCATTCCTACGAAAGGTACCTCTACTCGACATCCCTTATCTCAGTTCATTTCTTACACATCCCTAACAGCTTCCCATAGAGCATTTGTTTCCTCCTTGTCTTCTGTTTCTATCCCAACTTCATGGCAGGATGCTCTTTCCCACGACCGGTGGAGGTCAGCTATGCTTGAGGAAATGAATGCCCTAGAAAAAAACAGCGCATGGGACCTGGTACAACTACCACCATGAAAGAAAGTTGTTGGAAGCAAATGGGTATTTGCTGTTAAGCAGAACACCTCGGGAGTCATTGAAAGATACAAGGCAAGGCTAGAGGCAAGAGGCTACACTCAGTCGGCGGGCATTGATTATCAGGAGACTTTTGCACTTGTTGCAAAGATGAATTCGATAAGGATCCTCATGTCTTGTGCTGCCTGCAAGGGATGGGAGCTTTGCCAATTGGATGTGAAGAATGCTTTTCTTCATGGAGACCTGGAAGAAGAGGTGTACATGGCTCTACCTCCGGGGCTTACTCCTAGTGGATCAGAAGGGAAGGTATGCAGATTAAAGAGGCCGCTCTATGGCCTGAAACAATCCGCCAGGGCCTGGTTTGGTAGATTCCACAAAGCCATGTGCAGGTTCGGGTACCTTCAGAGTAATGAAGATCATACCTTGTTTATCAGAATCAACAAAGGAAAATTAGCCGCTCTGATTATTTATGTGGATGATATTATAATAACTGAGGATGACAAGAAGGAGATCCAGGCTCTGAAAGGCAAATTGGGAAAGGAATTCGAAGTAAAAGATTTGGGTAACCTCAAATATTTTCTCGGCATTGAGGTTGCGAGGTCAAAGCATGGCATCTTCATGTCTCAAAGGAAATACATACTTGACCTCCTTGAAGCCACTGGGATGAGCGGATGTAGACCCGCTGACACTTCCATTGAAGCCAACCACAAGCTAGGCAGGGATGATGGCGACGCAATTGAAGCCATTCTTGGCTTCCAAAAGCTTGTAGGAAAACTGATTTACTTATCTCACACTCTCCCAAATATCTCCTATGTCGTGGGTGTTCTCAGCCAGTTTATGCACTCTTCAAAGGCCCGTCATGTCAATGCTGCACTTCGTGTCCTCCGGTACCTCAAGTCCTCACCAGGAAAAGGCATTCTGTTCTCACAAAATAAAGAGTTGACTATTGAGGTTTACACTGATGCAGACTGGGCTGGATCGCCCTCTGATAGTCATTCCACGATTGGATATGGATCTATAGTTGGTGGAAATTTGGTTACCTGGAGAAGCAAAAAGCAACATGTTGTGGCTAGATCCAGTGCTGAGTCGAGTTTAGGGCTATGGCTCACGGCATCTGTGAAGGGCTATGGATCTCAACCATTGATCTTGGGCTTAAAGGAAGTGAGCCTATCCGGTTATATTGTGATAGTAAGACTGTCATCTCCATCGCTCACAATCCTGTGCAACATGATCGTACGAAATACATTGAGATCGATAAACATTTCATCAAGGAGAATATTGACAGAGGAACTGTGGTGACCCCGTTCGTACGATCTGGTCAGCAACTGGCCGACGTTCTCACAAAGGGTCTGAGTTTCAGTGTGTTCACAGACCTTATTTGCAAGTTCAGCATGCCAGACATTACACACCCAACTTGAGGGGGGGTGTTGAGTTATGTGTTATTATCGTGTTATCGTGTTATTATCGTGTTGGGTTATATGTATGTTGTAACTATAAATACCCTTTGTTATGTGGAATGAAGTAATCTCTTTTCCCCTTTCAACAGCTATTATACTGGCATCTTTGTACATCTCATCGATCCAGCCAGGCATCCGCCTTTCAGATTACTGGGCCACTAAAAGGACCTCATAGTGAACGATAACTCCAATCAGAACCGTCTAACGCATGAATTACAATTGACTGCTTTTAGAGGTCAAAGGGGAGCTCTTTGCACATCCCTTTATTTAGCCAGCACACCATCGACAGAACATGATGGGGAGTGTCAGGATACTTCTCGCCCGGTGCCTGACATGTTAAAAGACCAACTAAGAGGCCATGGATCCTGCATGATTGATACTATCACAGAACTAGTCGGAGAGGACATTGTGATAGGACATTGTGACGGACTTCATTATGTTTCTTTCAAAGCTTCATTGGTTCGATTGTAGTTTAGTGGTAGTTAACCGCTTAGCCAAATCTGCTTGCTTCACTCCCTTGTGACATCCTTACACAGTCAGTTGTATGGTGCACTGCTTTATGTGGGATATTGTTTGCTAGTATGAGTTTCCATGTTCGATAATCAGCAAACATGATCTCGTATTCATGAGCTTGTTTTGTCATGAGCTCTAAAGGAAGGCACCAAGCTCCGGTTAAGCTCATCTTACCCCCTACAGATGGATAGATAAATGGAGGTCCTAAATCACATTCTCGAGGCATACTTGCAATATTTTGTCTGGATCGGACATGTCACTGATCGATCTGGCTTCCTTGGGCATATTTCACGTATAACAACATTCAGATGAAAGCCACGACAACCCCTTTTTAGATTTTTATGGGATACCCTACATTGATTCCGCAATATATGTTAAAGCAGTTCAGAATGGCTTCTTCATGACAATTTATCAGATCGTTATGAGGTCCTCCATCAGCTCAAGTTTAATTTATTGTGGCCCCAACAGCATAAGAGACATCATGTGAACAATCATCGTTGCAACATGGTTTTCTCCACTGAAGATTCGGTTTTTGTCAAGCTGTGACTCCACTGCCAGTCATTGAATGCCACACAAGTGTGCCAAAATTTGAGAGCATGTTTCTATGGTCCTCTCTTGATCTTGGAGAGTATCAACTTCACTACCTACCATTTACAATTCCCCACCCAAAGCAGCATTTATCAAATGTTTCCATGTGTCACAATAAAAAAGGGTTGTCAGCCTGCATCCAATGGAGGGCTCTCTACCAAAGGATCTCATCATTGTGGCAGCATATACCTAATCGCCAGACTACACTCAATTCTCACAAGTTCCGCCAGGATGGCATCATGGTTTCCCCGGTTCTAGTTTACTAGCACGGATTGGACACTTCTAAGGTAATATAGATGCCTTAAAGAGCAATTGGCCCAAATTCTCCTACTAGACCTTGGGGACAAGGTCAATTTTCATCAAAAATGTGTTAACAAACAAAGACTTGCAAAGGAAGTTGGGAGAACATGGGTATTTAGGTTTTCTGGATCAGAAATAGCATTTGTTGTGTCCCATTCTAAGGGTTTTTGTGTGAAGGAGTGCAAGAAGCATCAGGATTCAGGCATGTAGAGAGCACTCTTACGATTGTATCTTCGTCATGCAAAGAGAATTGCTATTTCTTTCTTCCATTTGATGTTTTGTTTAACATAAAATATAAATTTCATATCCATTATGTTGTGTTACAAAGATGAAAGTTGCGCGGTCAAGAAGAACATAATATTGCCTTAATTGAATTGAACACAATATTGCCTTAATTGTATCATCACCATCAATCCGGAGTAAGCTCCGGCCAGAGGTTGGATCCTCCAAAAACCTTCTCTACAAATGAGTGCCCAAAAAGAACTAGATCATCCAAGATAATCCCAATCCAAATAACCCTCCCCCTTATATAGATGAGGGAGGACACACATAATAAGAAGTGCCCGTAATATTAATTAATATAATTAATTAGTTAACATCGATATTAACTAATTAATTAATTCTAACTATTTAAATAGTAATATTATTAATTAATTGATACTAATTACTTGATAATAATATATTCCACCATGAATGTATTACCGCGGATTCCATATGTGAGCGTTGATGGTCCCTTTCTTGGGTGAATGTGTGTGCGTGACATTTTGTCCTAATTTTTTTCGTTTATGGTGTAGCATGTCCATATAATATAGTTGTTGTGTCCTTAGATACATCATAGAATAAAGCTATTGGTACAACTAGCAATCATCAACCAAATAATATTACATTGCATAAAAGATGAGAGGGACATGTTTGGATTATAGAAGAACATCTTTAGACAAGTTAGGCCATCTAAGTTAACATATGGAACTTTCCAAAGTAAAAAAAAAAAATCGAATTATCTTTACTGCATGAAGAACTAAACATTGAGTATTTGCATTTCATAATGATATCATGGGCCCTTATTGATCTCCTGATTTGTACCTGGAAGTGAATTTTGATAAGACATTACAACATATATGCAATATATTGCACAACAGATAAAGAAAAAGAAAGGAAAAAGATTTAGAAGGAAAGCAATAGAATACAAAATTGAACATACTGAAGTGCATCACTTGCAACTTCGGAAATGAACTTCTGGGTGGCTACAGCTACAAGCCTTGTTCTGTGAAAACACAAACAAAAGGAAAGTCCTTACAGAAGAGTAATTATATATAATGAAAAATCCTTACAGAAGAGTAATTATATATAATAGAAGAGGAAGCTATTGCTGGAATTAAGGCACCAAAAAAAGGAAAATTGCAGGTATTAACAAGAAGTTGCAAGAAACATCCTCCTAAGTAAAGATTAATAGTTTAGGTTTATATTATATTCATTAACAGATTTTGGCATGAAGAATAGGACATAGCAATCAGAATTCGATAGTCCAATCCAAAATTTTAAAGCTCTTTGCACATTCACTAAAAAACAAGCATATATGTCAAATTAAATGGAACAGGGCTGATCTGTAAAAAATCATAAAAGTTCGAAAAGGGAAGATGGATATGAATACCTACAATCGCAAGTCAGGGCACTGGAAGCCACTTCTACCAAGATAGTGTTCCACGAGCTCGTCTGGGATCTGAAGAAAGGAACCTCTAATAAGTTGGATGTGGGTGATTTAATCAGGGAAGAGTGAGAGATAATCTTACCGTTGGAGTGTAATCCATCAGTGACGAGAGGAACTCAGTCAGTGCAGCCTCATCATCATGCCTCCCTTCATTTGAAGAATTCATTTCTGAGGACCACAATTTCCTTCTTTATTCTATACGTTTCAATCCTCTCACCAAAATAAAGCTAGGAGCTGATTGTTCACAGAACTGGCCCAAAAAAACGTTTTGATAAGAACAATCACCACCACAAATATCACTGTTTTAAAATTTGTGTTCCGACTTGCAGCAGGGATACCAAATTACACATTGATTGCAGTAACATTTAATGAAGTAACAGGACTGCATCACATGGAGACACAAAACCCTTTTTCATTATTGGTGTGTGTTTTCAAAACTTGGACGCAAGGTTGTCAGGATTGAGATCCTAAGTATGATTGTTTCGAAGTTAGATCGGATCGGATCAAGAATTGCAAGATTGTACAACATTCATAAATTAAGGCTTAAAAGATGAAATTGAACTTCGTATCATATGCTCAATTAGCACAAAAAATCATTAAGCTAAACAACAGATGAAGAATTATATCAAAAGAAAGTAATTGAACAACTGAAATAAAAAGACATCTATAAAACATAGGAAAGCAGATAATGAAATGGAAATAAATAGTATATGTAGTTGTATACACAGTTTTGCATGTGAGTGTAAAAGTATTTCTAAAAGTAGATTCATATAACTGCAATTCTAGAAGGATACAAAATGTTGAAGTTCTTCTAAACATCAATTAAAAAAGTGCATACCAGTTGGTTAGGGCTTAAAAACTGAGAAAAGTCGCAGACGGGTCGGATGACTCAAAGCGCAAATAAGTTTAATCAGGGAAAAAATGAGAAGAGAAGCCCATGTAATAAACGAGCTCCTGGGCACAGGCTCCTATATGCTCTTGGACTGGAAAAAACGAGAAGAGAAGCAAGAGGGGTTGTGCAACATAATTGGAACAAACAAGATGCTAGGTTATTGCTACCTAGAGAGTTCTCTGGACTAGAAAGCGGTGGAGGATCCCTTGGGCTCAGCGGCGCCGACGCTCGCACGAAGAAAAGCGGGGGTTCGACGGTTTGTACAAAGAGAAGCAAGGCTCGGGGAGAGAAGCATGTGGGTTATTCTTCTAGACGGAAATGGAAAACGACGACCTCGCCTGGAGTCTGGAAGGGAACTGGGGAAGACATCGCGGCACAACACTCGCAAACAGTCAGCCGCGGGATAGGTTTTATAACTCCAGTAGCGCATCGAACGGAGGACATTTTGCTAATCGGAATTCATCAACATGTCAATCTTAAATAATCAAATTAATTAATTCATGTAGAATGCCTTAGATTGGAACATGCTTCAGAAACAGGAGGCAAGTTGTGCAAGGCTAAAAATAGGCACTGGCTATGAACGAAAAAGGACCTGCTAGGATCGATGGGGCAGGACATTCATTTGCATGTGCTAGCTTGAGGAGATGACTTAAAGGAGTTGTCCAGACAAAATAAGGTTTACGGAAAAAAAGGGACATGCGGCTACTGTTAGGGAGATCGGCGAGCGCCGTCGGGAAGGTTGATGGGCTTGCTTTGGCATGCAATGGACTCGTGGAAAGGGAGACAACCGGCTTGATTTGGAATGCAGTGGATTCATACCAACGGAGACGACGAGGTATCTATGGGAAGCTCTGGCTTTCACGATTAGGACAGAGGCACGCCAACTAAGACAGAGGCGTATCGACAAGGATGAACATGGGACAGGGGAGTCATGTGGCATTTCAGGTGAAGGGAGGGAACCGTCGGTGTGTATCCTTCCTGTCGGCAGAGATCGAATCCAAGTGTCTACTGTGTGACGTTCTTTTTTTTTCATCAACAAAGGCAGTGTGCAGTATGCGTTGGGAAAATGGTTGCTTAGCAACGGAGAGTTTCGCTCTCTTTTTAATTAATTCTTGCATACAATGTCCTTAGCCCAATGGGCCATTAAATAATATTGCATGACTTGGACTTAATTAGAATTACACTTACATGAAATAAAGTAATACATTCATAAGTAACCCTAAATAGCGACGTCTAAAAATAAAGACACAACATGACAATAATATAACAATGTTTGTTAATCAGATAACTGGCCGTATGGGCTCATAACAGTGGAATGCTCAACCAAGATGGATTTATGAAGAGAGCATGATAATCTAATCAAAAGTATAAGATCAACACCTTTTGATGAGAATAATAAGAATATTGTTAAAAATATATTTTTCAATGCTTCACTTTGCCCTTATCATTCTTCTTACTAGACATCAAAGGTAGAGATAAAATACGAGTAGGAGAGGTAAATAGAGGCTAGATAAAAATGGATCATGCTTCAGGAGCATTTAAAATTCAGCACAACTTATTTTATTGGATACATGAATCTCTGGCATAGTCATGCGTCAACATTATCTTCTTCTCATCTTCAATCTAGTATATTATGGAGAAACATGTAAAAATAGTGTAATAACTATATAATGCTAAAGGATCTTAAGTGCACAATATATAGGAATACTGGTAGTAGAATCTTACGAGACAATTTACCACCCTTCTCTTGATATTTTCTCCTGATGTGAAATCCTAAAGTGAGTATAAATGTTTGTTTGCTTGGTTTGAACAAATGTGATACGTATTTCTTAAGAACAAAAAACAAAACAAAAAATATTTCTTTAATTTCTCAATGTTAGAATCTAAAACATCCTCGTGATAATGATAACTTGACTACCTTCTCTCTATATTATAATCTAGAAACCCTAAAATATTGTCATTGTAATTGATCATTTCTCCAACTGGTCAAGAATGAAAATATTGACAAAAACTTGTATTCATGCGATGAAAAAGCGCTAATTCATTTTTATTGAAATATAATCAAAGATTTCAAAATGCATGAAGTATGTTGAAAAACTATTAATATTTTATCACACAATCCAAACGGTAACCTCTCAATAATTTATGTGACTCTTATACAATCCATCACTAGATTTTGCTTGCTTTTTTGGATCAACATGAGTACAAAATTTGAATTCCTGATAAAGTGTGTAGATAAGACAAAAAGTTTAGGTTACATGATGCAAAATCCATAAATCTAATATAATAAAATATAATGCTAAAGAATGCTGAATGCACAAAATATGTAGTAATATAATCTTATGCGACAATATAAACCCTTATGATCTCATCTCTCAACAACTTCTGTGATATGCTCTGCATGCTTCAAAATCACAATCAGTCATAAAGCAATGGTAATTTCCACTTGCTATTTTTAATCAAAATGAATAAAAGAAAATTTTTTTGATGTGTGTTTACATTTGTTCCCGTCAGGTGGAAAATGTTGACTCTTTATGAGAAGTGTTAAGATGTAATGAAAAAGCCTATTAGGAGTAGCTCATGTATAAGCCCATATATATTCTATTTAGTCCCCTATTGTAGATGTAGAAGGCTCTCCCTCTCTTTCTCTCTATATAAGTGTATGTACTCCTGTATTTAAAAATATAATAAAATTCTAGGTCAATTTCTCTCTCTTGCATTTCTCTCGACATGGTATAAGAGTCATCGGTCTTGCTCTAGGAGGTTACTGTTTTTGCAAACCACGGTTCCTCTTCCCTAACCACTTATCGGTCTTGCTCTAGGCGGTTAGTGTTTTTGCTAACCGCAGTCCTTCCTCCCTAACCGCTCCTACGGTGTCCGCCTCCTACTGCGGTTTCCTATTCTCTACCCGCTTCTCTCCTTCTTTTCTCTACATCCTTCCCCTCTCCTCCCCGTCTCTCTCTGATTCCTCTGGGCCCCGCTTCTCTTTTGACCGGTTCGGCCTCTTCCCGCTACTTCCATCGATCTCAACTTCTCTTGTCGCGCGGTCTGCCGGCTGCGCCCTCCTCTTTCTTGCTGCTTCTTGTCGTGTGGTCTGCCTGTTGCTTGTCGCACGGTCTTCCCGCTGCGACCTCCTCTTCCTTGCCGCTGCTTGTCGCGCGGCCTGCCCCTGCTTGTCGTGCGGTTTGTCCGCTGCGACCTCCTCTTCCTTTTCGCTACTTGTCACGCGGTCTGCTTGTGCTTGTCGCGCGGTCTGCCCGCTGTGACCTCTTCCTTGTCGCTGCTTGTCGCGCGATCTGCCCGGCCTTCTTGTTGTTCGTCGTTGGCCGTCGGGTCTCTGTTGTTGTGTTGTCACCTCGGCCTGTTTCTCCTCCTAGTCGTTGTGAGCTCTCCTAGCCGCATTTTCCTAGATTTGTGGCTTGCCCTCCTCTAATCTCTCCTCTAGCCGCTGCGAGCTCTCCTACCTGCAGTCTCCTAACCGTTTTTTCTCCTAGCCGCTCGGCCTCCTTCTACTCGCCAGATCTCCCTTCCAGCCGCCCTTCTCTTGCTGCTATGGGCTCTACGCCAACTCCCTCCCTTCCCGCAAGTGTTGCTCCCCCGCCTTCTGAAGTTCGTGATGAGTTTCGCATAACCACCATCTCTCGCAGCGGAAAGGCCAATTTTGTCGAATGGGTCCATTCGGTCCGTCATGTTCTACAAACCAAGGGTCTTCTCCATCATCCCACTCGGGCCAAACCTGCTGACCCTACCGATGACTGGCTCCGTGATGACGGTCAGGTCCAATCCTGGATGCTTAATTCCATGGACATCGAGACATACTGAATGGTCATGTACTATGAAACGGCCAAGAAAATGTGGGATGAGCTGCATTCTCTCTACTCAGGCAAGGACAGCTTGCAACACCTGCTTGACATTACTTCTGCTCTTCAATCACTAGACTCTGAAATCACGGGCGACTTGACTTTCTTTGTTGTTAAGCCTAAAACTCTGGTGGAAGCCTGGATACAACATCAGCTCTCTTCCACAGATCTTGCTACTCAACGGGCACAGAAGGAAGCAGTTGGGATCGCTATGATGATGGTCCGTGTTCCCAGTCATCTTCATAGCGTTACGCTCAGATTCTTTCCCCTTCCACTACGCCCTCCTTATCTGATGTTTGCTCCATGCTGCTCAAGGTTACACCACCATCCGAGGTTCCTATCAGCTTCTCTCTGGCTCTGCTCCAGCAGCCCCTTTTACCTACTCCTATTCCTCCAGCTCGTGTCTCTTCTAATCGGGGAGGTCGCTTCAAGTCTCGAGATCGAGGACGTGCGGGAAGCTATACTCTCAAGTGTACCCACTGTGGTCGGGATGGTCATCTTGAAGCCACCTGCTACCGCAAGCATGGTCTGCCGCCTCATCTTACTTCTACAACTGTTTGCTTCTCCTCATCACCTAGGCTCTACTCCAACCGGGTCACACTCGTCTACCCAGCAAGATATCAATGACCTTCGCTTACAGCTTCGGCAACTCCAAGGCGTTGTTAATCGCTCATCAGGCTCGGTTGCTTCTTTCTCGACCGAAGGTATATCCTGTCTCTCCTATAGCTCTCAATAGATCGTGGACTTCGACGCTACTCATCACATTACCTCCCAGAAGCCACCTCAATGCATGCACTATGATTATCACAAGTTCATCACTTTGGCCAATGGCGACACAACTCCGGTGTCTGGAGCTGCTGACTTGCGCCTCACTCCTACTCTCTCCTTGTCCTCGGACCTTCATGTTCCGGGATCCCCCTTCAATCTACTCTCTGTTAGTAGGCTAGCTCAGAATCTTGATTGTTGTCTAATCTTCTCTCCTTCATCTTTTGTTGTGCAGGATCGTCGAAAACGGAATATCATTGATAAATGGCGGTTGTCAAATGAGCTTTATCTCTTCGATGTTTCCCCTACTATCCTCTTTCCAGTCCCCTCCGCTGATTGGCATCGTCGTCTTGGTTATGCTACTCTCCCGATTCTCAAAAAGGCTCTTCCTGGTGTCTCCTTGCATGAGTTTTCCTATGAATCATGTATCTTTGGCAAGCAGCATCGTGTTTCTTTTTCACCTACATGTAATCATAGTACTACTCCGTTCTCTTTAGTGCATTCTGATATCTGGGGGCCCTATAAAATCCACAGTGTTTTGGTTATCGCTATTTTGTTACCTTTATTGATTATTATTCGCATCTGATATGGGTTTATCTACTACGTGATCGTACTGAACTGACATCTGTCTTTCGTGCCTTTATTACTGAGATGCGTACGCAATTCTCTGTTACCTTAAAGATAATTCGCATCGATAATGCTCGTGAATATACTAGTTGCACCTTCACAAATTTATGCACCGAGTTTGGGAATGTCCATCAGACCTTGTGTGCTTATACCCCCAGCAAAACGGTGTGACCGAGCGGAAGAATCGATATCTTCTTGATGTCACTCGATCACTTATGTTGCAAATGCAGGTGCCCACCAAATATTGGAACTTTACTGTATCTACTGTTTGTCATCTCATCAATCGCATGTCCTCCTCCGTGCTTGACTTCGCTTATCCATTCGGCCTCTTGTTTCCTTCCAAGTCTCCATTCTCCCTCACTCTCTGTGTCTTTGGTTGTACCTGCTATGTCCACTCTCTTGGACCACCGCATGACAAACTTGCACCTCGAGCCACAAAATGTAGGTTTGTTGGCTACTCCCGCACTCAGAAAGGATATATTTGCTACTCTCCTGTGAACGAAAAGGTGCTTGTCTCCGCTGATGTCACCTTTCTTGAGACACAGCCCTTCTACTCCTCCTCCACACTATCTCCACCTTCCACTACTCCTCGTCCGGATGTGCCCGTCATGACTTTGCCACACACACCTCCTCCTCCTCCACTCCCAACGTCAGCATTACCTCCACCACTTCTGTGTGTCTACACTCGCCGTTCATCCCGAACAAATGCCCTACAACAGCTCCCTTCTACCGATGTTATCCCGCGGCTTGATGATTCGGCAACACCCTCTACAGCTCATCCAATGGCGAATTATATCTCCCTACATCACCTCTCTCCGTCTCTTCTCAAATTTGTCATCTCTCTCCACCATTTCTATTCCTTACTCTTTGCAAGAAGCTCTCCAGCACCCGGGATGGCGTGCGGCCATAGACAAAGAAATGACAGCCCTCTGGGCTAACCAGACTTGGGACCTAGTTCCTCTCCCTCCCGACCAGTCTTGTGTTAGTTACAAATGGGTCATTGTTGTCAAGTATGCTCCAAATGGCACTGTTGACTGTCTCAAAGCCCTCTTTGTGGTCAGGGGTTTCACTCAACAACATGTCATTGATTACATCGAAAACCTTCTCCCTGGTTGCCAAGTTGAATAATGTTTAAGTCATGATCTCCCTTGCTGTGCATCGACAGTGGCCCCTACATCAGCTGGACATCAAAAATGTCTTTCTCAATGGTGATCTCCAAGAGACTGTCTATATGCACCAACAGGCTGGGTTTGATACCACGGGGGAGTCTCGTGTATGTCATCTTTGAAAGTCTATATATGGTCTCAAACAATCTCCTCGCGCTTGATTTGACAAATTCAGTAAAGTGGTTCGCGAGCTTGGTTTCACACGGAGCTCTGCTGACTTCTCTCTTTTCACTCGTCATCAACCAACAGGCACTGTTATTCTCCTTGTGTATGTTGATGATATTCTAATAACGGGCGACGACACCACCGGGATCCGAAACATCAAGCAACATTTAAACTCACCATTTCAAACAAAAGATCTAGGCAATCTTCGATACTTCCTTGGGCTTGAGGTTGCAAAGAAACCTGATGGACTTGTCCTATCCCAACGGAAGTACTGCACTGATCTTCTGCAAGACGCGGGCTACTCAGGAAGCAAACCTACAGACACTCCTATGGATGTCAATCACAAGCTGTCTGCACATGGATCTGAAATTGATCCTGTTCTGACAAATCCAAAGTACTACCTACGCTTGGTAAGGAAACTAATCTAATGTGCGGTTACACGACCTGATATCTCATTCGTTGTTGGGGTTGTGAGCCGATTTATGCATGTTCCTCGAACATATCATCTCCAAGACGTTGAGCGAATTCTCAAATACTTGAAGACTTCTCCAGGACAAGGACTTGTTTACAAACCGTCCTCTATGTCTCTTGTTGCGTATTCTGATGTCGACTACGCAGGTTCCCTTGATGATAGGCGTTCCACGACTGATTTTTGCACCTACCTTGGTGGACACCTTATTACCTGGCGTAGCAAGAAACAGACAGTTGTTGCTCGCTCCTCTGCTGAGACTGAATACCGTGCTATGGCAGCGGTTGTCTCTGAGCTCACCTAGCTTGAGGGTTTTCTCAGTGATTTGAGCCTCAAACTCTCCTCTCCGACCACTCTTTTTTGTGACAGTAAAGCAGCCATACATTGTCAAGAATCATCTAGTCCATGAGCGAACAAAGCATATTGCAGTTGACTGTCACTTCATTCAGGAAAAAGTTCAATCGAAAAAGTTGGAGTTAGAGCATGTCACTGCGTCAGGACAAGTTGCTGATATATTCATGAAAGCTCTCTCTCGGACATTATATCATCAGTTCTTATCCAAGCTTGGTGCCTACAACTTGTACGCTCCAGCTTGCGGGAGAGTGTTAAGATGTAATGAAAAAGCCCATTAGGAGGACCCCGTGTATAAGTCCATGTATATTCTATTTAATTCCACATTGTAGAAGTAGAAGGCTCTCCCTCTCTTTCTCTCTATATAAGTATGTGTACTCATGTATTTAAAAATATAATAAAATTCTGGGTCATTTTCTCTCTCTTACATATCTCTCTACAAGAAGTATGAATGATGTGATATATATCAGGACAATACCAAAACAACCATAAGGCTTGATCCATAATGTCAATTGGTGGTCGCTCATTGCAATGCACCAAGTAATGTTTGTGAACTCCAGGGAAGTGTAAGTATTCAAGGCCAACAGTTTTCAACACGTAAGATCAAGGCTCACCCTTATGTTCATTGGCCATAAAGTTAGTATTTGATATACAGAGCATCTCCAATACATCTTTTTGGACCATTAGATGTGACTGTTGTTTTCATTAGCTTCAGCACAAATTTGTCCATAGAAAAATAGTTCATTATGAAAAATGGGTTGTTCACGAGGTGTCTCAAGGTTGTTTTCAATGAAATGATTTACGAGTTGTCATATGCAAACTCAGTTTGTGGAAGTATTAAATCCCATTATGTTGAATCGATATTTGTTCATGAATTTGTGGCGAGATATTGCACGCCACCATGATTTCAAGCATGCAACAATCGAGGATGAGAGAGAACGAGTTAGGAAAAATTCATAAAGAAATGAATAATTATTGATTGCTTGGGGAGGTTCCTTTAACCCATGAGATGCCAAGAATTTACCTTCAAGCACCAAACAAATAGTGGGGGACTCGAGGAGTAAAGATCAAAAATTAGGATTTTGAATATTGCCTTCATCGAGATTACAAGTACTTATATTAGAACTCTAAATGATTTGCAAATAATTTTGTATTAAGTAAAGACGTTATTCTCATTAAAAAGAATACTACAAACTTATGAAAACTATCTTAGTTGTTTAATCTAATCTGCCTCCTTCAATGCACCATCTTGATTAAGAAAACAGGGAGGAATGCCCGCCCTTGCTCAAGATTGTCTCTGGTTTCCTGTATACGCTCGCCATAGTGGGTTGCCTAACAGCCACATCTACACCTTCTTGATTGGGCTGCCAAGCAACCGTATTCATGCTTATGCAAATAGGCTGACAGACTGACAAATGACTCTGCGTGCAGTTTGTTTAACTGATTTGGAAGAGCATCCTTTGGTTGAGGGTGTTCACGAATTATTGGAAAGAGGGTGTAACGGATGGCTATGTAACGAATTGTATACCCTACACGCGGCAAGCTTTTAACGGCTATGTTATGCCCCTTGCCCTTAGATCGTGTCACCGGCGGAGGAGCGATGGTGGAGGAGGGGAATAAGAGAGAGAAAGAGTTTTTCTTCTAATTTCTTGTCTAAACCAAAATGTTCAAAACTGTAGAGAAAAACTCAAACTTGTAAATACTCATTCTATATCTCAATACAAGGTATGAATACATGCTCAAAACTGTAGGAATACAAGGAGAAAGAGAGAAATTAGTCATATACATGAAGTGGGACTAAAGAGGAGAAAGGGAAAATAAACAAGAAACATGGGCTACATGGGCCCCTTTACATGGGCTTTCCTAACACTCCCCCGCAAGCTGGAGCGTACAAGTCGTATGCACCAAGCTTGGACAACAACTGATAAATAAGGTGTTTGGTAGAGCCTTTGTGAGGATATCAGCGACTTGTTCAGTGCCTGGGACATGTTTTAGTTCGATCTTCTTCATTTGAACTTTCTCCCGGATAAAATGGCAGTCTACTTCAATATGCTTTGTTCTCTCATGGAAGACTGGATTCTTTGCAATATGTATAGTTGCTTGGCTGTCACATAGCAGAATGGCAGGTGATGGAAGTTTTACCCCGAGATCGACAAGAAGGCTTTCCAACCATGTTAGCTCAGAGACAATCGAAGCCATTGATCGGTACTCTGCTTCTGCTGAGGATCAAGCCACAACGGTTGGCTTCTTACTTCGCCAGGTGATGAGATGACCCCCAAAATAGGTACAAAAATCACTTGTTGATCGACGATCATCCAAGGACCCGGCATAATCGGCATCAGAATATGCAACTAATCTCGGAGTAGAGGATGGGGTCTTGTAGGCAAGTCCTTGACCCGGAGCAGTTTTCAGGTATCTGAGGATGCGCTCAACAGCATGAAGGTGCAAGGTGCGTGGAGCATGCATAAATCTGCTGACCACTCCAACGGTGAAGGATATATCTGGTCTAGTAACTGTTAGGTACATTAATTTCCCAACAAGTCTTCTATAGTATTCCAAATTTTGAAGAGGAAGATCAGTGTCGGAGGCATGAGCACACAACTTCTGATTTGCGTCCATTGAGGTGGTAGTAGGCTTGCATCCGGAGTAACCAGCATCCCGAAGGAGATCCAGAGAGTACTTTCTCTGGGAAATGACAAGACCGTCTAGCCGTCTCGCGATCTCAAGGCCAAGGAAGTATCGGAGTTGACCCAGATCTCTAGTTTGGAAGACTGAGCTAAGGTGTTGTTTAAGTGCTTGAATGCCCTTTGAGTCGTCTCCAGTAATCAAGATGTCATCAACGTATACCAATAAAAGAACAGTTCCAGTTGTTCGATGCCGCATAAAGAGGGAAAAATCCACAGAGCTTCGAGTAAAACCGACTTCCCGAACTGCCTTACAGAATTTATCAAACCATGCCCGAGGAGATTGTTTGAGACCATAAATGGACTTTTTCAGATGACACACTCGAGACTCCCCCGTGGTCTCAAACCCGGGAGGTTGCTGCATGTAGACAGTTTCCTGGAGATCGTCGTTTAGGAAAGCGTTTTTGATATCCAGTTGGTGTAATGGCCATTGCCGATGAACCGCCACGGAGAGGACACAGACAGTATTCAGCTTCGCGACTGGAGAGAAAGTTTCCTCGTAATCAAGACCGTGTTGTTGAGTGAATCCACGATCCACCAGTCGGGCCTTGAGACGGTCAATCGTCCCATCTGGAGCATGTTTGATTACAAAGACCCATTTACAGCCAACGGGTCTCTGACCTGGAGGGAGAGGTACCAGATTCCAGGTCTGGTTCGCCCAGAGAGCCGTCATCTCTTCATCCATGGCCGCCCGCCAGCCAGGATGATGCAGAGCTTCCTGCGCAGTGTTAGGAATAAAAATAGAAGAGAGGGAGGTGGCAAAAGTGTGGAGTGCGGGAGAGAGGTGATGTAAGGATACATAGTTCGCCAGGGGATGAGCGGTAGAATTTGATGTCGGATCGTCAGAGCGCGAAGTATCAGAGGTCGAAGCCGACTGCATTGGGGTAATGGAGACAGGGTGGCGACGGGTGTAAACTCATATAACAGGTGGTTGGGGAGGAGGGAGGGCCTTGTTCGGACATGGTGGGGAGGACGGAGTGGTAACCGGAATAGCGGGACGTATGACGGCGGGTGGGGAAGGTGTAGGATCGGAGGTAGAGAAAAAGGGGAGATCTTCCCGAAAGGTCACATCGGCAGAGACAGTCACCTTCCGAGTCACTGGGGAGTAACATACATAGCCCTTTTGGGTTCGGGAATAGCCAACAAAGATCTGTTTGGTTACCCGGGGGTCCAACTTGTCCATGGAGGAACCAATAGTGTGGACATAGCAAACGCATCCAAATATGCGGGGTGTAAGGGAGAATGGAGGAGTAGAAGGGAACAGAAGGCTGAATGGAGTGGCATTGTGGAGAATTGGTGAGGGAAGACGGTTGATGAGGTAATAGGCCGTGGAGAGAGCGAAGTTCCAGTAAGATTTGGGAACTTGCATTTGAAGCATGATGGAGCGAGCCATATCGAGTAGATGTCGATTCTTACGTTCAGCATTTCCGTTTTGTTGTGGGGTATAGGCACATGATGTTTGGTGAATAACACCGAATTCAGAGCAGAGGTGTGCAAATTCATGTCCAGTGTACTCGCGGGCATTGTCCGTTCAGAGAGTTTGGATAGTGGTGGAGAATTGGGTGCGGAGGAGGAATGCCCGGAAGACCTGGGGAAGCTCAGAGCGATCACGAAGTAAGTACAGTCATGTCATCCGAGAGTAATCATCAATAAACATTAAAAAATAACGATAACCAGAAATGATAGTAATACGGTACGGTCTCCAAATATCAGAGTGAACTAACATAAAAGGAGCAGCGCTCCGGGTACAATGAGATTGAAAAGATGAACGCGGATGTTTGCCGTAAACACAGGTTTCACACTGAAAAACAGGTAAAGATACATCGAGAAGAGCCTTCTGGAGGATGGGTAAAAGGGCGTGCCCAAGACAGCGATGCCAATCGACGGAGGAGACAGAAGCCAGGATAGCTGGAGGGTCATCAAGGATGTAGAGCCCGTTCTGCAGTCGACCCTTACCAATGATAGTCCGTTTCTGTTGATCCTGTATCAGAAAAGAAGAAGAAGTAAAGGTTACTGAGCAGTTTAAATCTGTAGTAAGCCGACCAACAGAAAGTAAATTAAAGGGAGAGCCCGACACGTGAAGAGCGGAGCGAAGAGAGAGAGACGGAGTGAGAGGGATATCAGCGGAGCCGACAACAGGAACCGCGTCCCCATTAGCCATGTTAATACACTTGGGATGTGACGAGTGGAGGTATTGTTGTGGTCGCCGAGAAGTAATGTGATGAGTAGCACCAGAATCCATTATCCAATGTGGACTTGTGGAGAGATGGGCCATACCTTGATGGGAGATAGAGGAGGCAGAGGCAACCAAGGCCGGAGGGCGACTAAGCAAACCATGGAGTTGTTGCAGCTGAAGGCGGACCTCGTCAAGATCAGACCAAGAAGAGGAGACGGTAGTAGCAACAGTAGCCTGTGGGCGAGGACGAAATCCATGCTTCCGATAGCAAACAGCCTCGTGGTGACCAGCCTTCCCGCAGAAAGAACACTTGAGGAGCGGTTTGCCGCGACCTCGGCCTCGCGAGCCAGAACGTCCCCCACGAGTAGACGGGGGAAGCGGGAGAAGGGAAGCCGAAGTTTGCTGAAGTAGAGCTGGTGATGGAGGGGTCGAATAATCAGGAGGAAGCGGTACCTTGAGCAGCATGGCACACACATCGGACAGTGAGGGAGTAGCTGCGGAAGAGAGAATCTGTGCCCGAATGCTCTGTAGATGAGGCGGAACACAAGCCATCAGCATGGCTATGCCAACAGCCTCTTTCTGAGCACGTGCCGCAAGATCCAGCGTGGGAGGTTGATGCTGAATCCACGCTTCGACCAGAGTCTTGGCCCGAGCCACAAAGGACGTGAGGTCGGAGGCTCCGCCACCATCCAGATGTTGGAGATCAGTGATGATATCGTAGAGGTGTTGTAGACTGTCTTTACCAGAGTAGAGGGCTTGGAGCTCGTCCCACATGGCCTTGGCAGCTTCATGATACATGGCCATGCAATATGGTTCACTATTCAGAGAGTTGAGGAGTTATGTCTGCACCCGACCGTCATTGCGTAGCCACTCATCCGTTGGAGGAACCGGAGCAGCTTGGGTTAGGTGATGAAGAAAGCCTTTCGATTGAAGGACACGGCGAATCGAGTGCACCCACTCCGTAAAGTTCTTCTTTCCGGTCAAGGCGATAGTCGTAATCCGCAATTCATCACGAATTTCATTTACAGGAGCCGGGCGGTCAGTAGAAGAGACCGGCGGAACAGAAAAATCAATAAAGGAGCCCATGACCGGGAGGA
The DNA here is from genome assembly GCA_039513925.1 of Platanthera zijinensis. NCBI lineage: Eukaryota > Viridiplantae > Streptophyta > Magnoliopsida > Asparagales > Orchidaceae > Platanthera > Platanthera zijinensis. The sequence goes on along the minus strand of CM077098.1, from coordinate 130,703,827 downwards.
AGAGAAGCAGGCCGCGGTTAGGCAAGGAGACCGCGTGAGAAGACCGCCTGAAGCGGACAGACAGAAAGTCGCCCGAGCAGGCTAACCGCAGCGGTTAGGCAAGGAGACCGCGCGAGAAGGCCTGGAGACCGCGCGAGAAGGCCTTGAGATCGCGCGATAAGACCACCAGAGGCGGACAGAGATAGGAGGAAGAAGGAGAGGCCGCACGGTCACGGTGAAATAAGACCAGCGGCAAGAAGCCACGACCACGTGCGGAAGCCGCTGCGAATAGAGAAGAAGCAGCGAGTAGACGAATGCGAGCGGGCAAGCGAAGGAAGCCGCGAGTAGAGAACTCGAGCGGGAAGAAGACGAATCCACGTGTTGAGAGAACTCGAGCGGGCAAGAGAAGGAAGCCGCGAGTGAGCAAACTCGAGCGGTCAGAAGACAAATCTGCGAGTTGAGAGAACTCGAGCGGGCAAGAGAAGGAAGTCGCGAGTGGGCAAACTCGAGCGGTCAGAAGACGAATCCGCAAGTTGAGAGAACTCGAACGGGCAAGAGAAGGAAGTCGGGCAAATAGCAAACTCGAGCGGTCAAAAGACGAATCCGCGAGTGGAGAGAACTCGAGCGGGCAAGAGAAGGAAGCCGGGCGAGTAGCACCGGAGGAGGGGCCCACGGGTCAGAAGAGAAAAAAGCTATAAAAAGGAGGAGAGGGAATGAGGAGGAAGCTGGCTCCACGGAAGGAAGGAGGCGTGAGCGGATAGGAAGAGGAGGCCGCGTAGCCGCGCGCCTAGCGAGAAGAGGAAGGCCGCCCGGTTAGAACGAAGGGAGGGCGGTTAGCAAAAATTCTAGCCGCCAGGAGAGACCGATTGGCTCTGATACCATGTAGAGAAAAACTCAAACTTGTAAATACTCTTTCTATATCTCAATACAAGATATGAATACATATTTATAGGAGGGAGAAAGAGAGAAGAGAGTCCTATACATGAAGTGGGACTAAAGAGGAGAAAGGGAAAATAAACAAGAAACATGGGCTACATGGGCCCCTTTACATAGGCTTTTCTAACAAAAACATACACATAAATAGGTTTCAAAATGTGCCCCCCATTTAGGCTTACGACAATGGGTCAAATACACTAAAAGTAAATACGCAGAAATTAAAGATAAACGGCGTGAACACGCCACATAACATCACCGCCCCCGTTCGAAGATAGCTTGTCCTCAAGCAAGATCGAAAGGCATTGGGGCATCGGCTTCACCTGTCGTGTCATCCTGGGGTGGGTCATCGACTTCCAGCCAAAATAGGTGTTTGCATCTGTGTCACGACGTGAAAGGATCATCACAATTGTAGCATAGGCCCTTCTCGCAATGTTCGGCCATCTCGGTGCGGGACAAACGGCGGAGAACAGTAGGCCGCGGAGGAGCGTCCTGGAATGGAGTCGTGTCAGGCAAGCTGGCGAAAGAGTAAGCTCCCGGAGAGCCTCGATGTCCCAAAGGCGGACGATCTAAAAGCAGTCGTTGTTCACAAGCCCTGGCGAGGCTCATAGCCGTGCTGAGATTAGGTGGCAGGAGGAATTCCACATCCCAACGTAAGCGCTCGTGGAGGTCGTCAGTGAAGAGAGAAACTTGTTGCTCCGGTAAGACGGACGTCGCCCGAGACAGAAGAATGAAAAAATTTTCCAGGTAGGTGTCGATGGAACCGTCCTGTTTGAGGTTCGCAAGATCGCTGAGTGGGTTGCCTTGTAGAGCCGGGCCAAACCGGAGGGTGCAAGCCGTGCTGAAATCTGCCCAGGAAATGTTGGGATGTTCCCGCAGAAGTTGAGTGAACCATAATTGTGCTGGGCCGAGTAAATGGAAGGAAGCGATGCCGACGCGTTCTTCATCTGCTGTGCGGTGGTTTGCGAAAAAAATAGCACAACGCGTAAGCCATGGAAGAGGGTTTTCACGGCTCTCGTAGATGGGAAAGTCCATCCGAATAGTACGCGCGTAGGTGGGATAGTACGCGCGTAGGTGGGATAGTCTGCGCCTGGAGGAGCGACGGAGTCCACCCGGCTTGCCGAACGGTGGCCAGCCGTAGGCAAAGGCGGAGGAGACGGCATGCCTTGTAGGACATCCAAATGGGCGTTGAGGGCATCCATCTTGGCGTTCTGAGTCGCGAACATAGAGTGGAAAAGAGCCATGAGCTCGGCGAGGAAGGGAGGAGCATCTGCCATCAGAGATAGGGCAGTACGGTTGGTCGGTGGTGTTGAAAGGAGGCCGGCAGAAGAAAAGAGGCGCTGAGCTGTAGAGACGGGGCTGGAAGACCGGGCGACAGCCGCCAAATTGGTCGGAGAGAGGTCGCCGGAGCTGGACGACAGGACGACGGGCCGGTTGGGCTGGCCGTGGGTTGCCAACGGACTGGACGTGTGTTCCCGTGCGCAGGAGGAACGGTCGGCGGAATCGGCGGAAAGTGCGGAAGAGTCGCGCGAGTGCGGGTGCGGGCGAGCGGAAGAGAGGCCGGAGATGTCGGTGTTGGCCTCTGATACCAAGTTGTTATGCCCCTTGCCCTTAGATCATGTCACCGACGGAGGAGCGATGGTGGGGGAGGGGAGTGATGCGTCGATTGGGAGATTCTTGCGGTCCGCGGAAGCCGTGCGGGGTTTCAGCTAGGGCAACACGGGGAAATGAACCGTGGGGTTTAGAGAGAGAGAGAGGGAAGAGGAAAATAAGAGAGAGAGAAAGAGCTTTTCTTTTAATTTCTTATCTAAACCAAAATGTTCAAAACATACACATAAATAGGTTCCAAAATGTGTCCCCCCATTTAGGCTTACGACAATGGATCAAATACGCTAAAAGTAAATATGCAGAAATTAAAGATAAACAGCGCGAACACACCACATAACAGGCTTCATGTAGAATGGCTCTATAAAAGGCCATTGTTGTATTATGTTTAGAAATCCATCAATGAAATGAAATAGTATCGTCTTTTATCTTTCTTAATGGTTCCATTAGATTTAGCCCGTGAATGTAATTTGTATCAACGTCGGCAATCTTGCCGGCAATCTCGTCGGAGACCACTCTAACAGCAAAAGCCCCCGTTACATAGGTTCTCTCGTTGATGAGTTATCCTCCCCTTCGATTCCCTCTCCCACATTGACGATCAAAAAATGAGCAGCTTCTTGATACTCTATTTAGAGGGATAAGCTCCCATATATCGCAGTCCTGTCTCCTCGCCTCCCCGTCTCCATACAAACAATACTGGACAACCATCTTTTCCATCAGAGATGCCTGCCCTCCGTTGACGGCTGATCCGACAACGACGCTCCTTACCACCACGTCAGACTCACCCCTCTCATCAACCGTTGTCTGACACATCCTTCAAGGTCTTCAACCAAAGTCAGACTTACCCCCTCCAAACTGTTTTATCTCTTCAGCTGTCGACATCTTACTCTGTTCAGAACGATTACTCTCCTCATCTATGTCGTCTTTGGGTATCCGGACTCGTAGCAAATCCAAACACCTAGAGATACCTCCGACCTTGAAGATAAGATTCGTCGTGAGTTTAATCGCAGAAAAGAGGTGTATATGAATCAAAATGAAGCTACTAGGATAGAACTTTGTTCGAAGCCCCAGCTTCTTCATCAAGACCTACATTAAGAACTCGGTTGTATAAAATGCTCAGCACCATCGCATCACCAATCCCAACAAAGTCTTGTAGAATGATGTAGGCCGAGCAGGCCAAAACAAATTTTGCACAAAAATCACACTCGTCATAATTAACTTTAATAAAAGCGTTAAATTTTGTTACAGTGAGATTTCTTGAGCGTTTTTTGAGCCGAATCTTTGTGATATCCATGCATCCACAAGTAAGATTACAATAATAACTTATGAAATAACGACAATAAATAGATCAAACGTTCAAGGCAAGCTTAAAAACATTTAATTGAATCGTATAAAATTAATCTAATGTATTGGAGCAGGTAAGAAGGGGTGGAGTTTACACAAGCATGTTGCAAACAACGGATAGGAGTGGCCTTTCCAAATTTGATTGTTGTAGGTGATCGGTCCAGCTGTGGCATAAGGGGCAATAAGATACTGCAAAGGGAGGACGATCCCGTCCAACCCCGTCGAGTAAGGAAGAGAAAACAGGTGCACGGCTTTTGAATAGCAAGATGATCAACCTCGAGAGGGTGGCGGAATAGGGCGCCTTAGATCAACGGCACTCTTCACGCGAACTGGGATGGACGGGGTGCCAGAAATAAGCAGAGTGGTCGACGACGGACCTGTGACTGTTGTTTGGCGTCGATGGAGCCGACGATGGGCTTCTGTTCATCGTCTCCGTTTCTGGTGCACCGCAGAGGCGCAGATGAAGTTTTGGAAGTTGGCTGCTTCGTCCGATGGGGAAATTAGGGCAAAAGTAGAAGGATCGTCTTGCCGATATTACAGAGAGAACAGATTTTTTGTTCTCATGTACACACTGGCTTGCTTTTTTCGGCGTGGTAGGAGGTTCATTAGGGGGAAATCATACTCCTGCCTTAATTGCATTTCCAAAATTAAATAAGTTTCCAAATAATACATTTCAAAATAATTCCTTTCCTAAACATTTCATTCAAATTAATTCTGACAGCAAAGGTTCCAAATAATCCTTCCTCGTTGGTTTTTCCGATTCCTTTTCAACTGATTTGTATAAATATATATTGACTTTTGAGATTTCCTTCTATTAATTTTTATGCGTTCTTTAAATAATTTAAGCTTGTCTCTTAAGTCCTAACTATTAAATTTACCAGACATTTTATTCAGGGTTTCGCCGGATGGTCAAGCCGATGGAGTCGGAACTCAAAATAACATCGGTGCGTGGAAAGAAATGACAAAAAATAACAAATAATAAAATATAACTGGCACGTGATGATATCATCACGGTGCTCAGAAGCGGCGACAGTTGCATCAAAAAATTTTGTGAATTCTGTGATCTTGTTACCCGCTTTATCCACAAAACACCCCGACGCCAGACAGTTATCCATCCCCTATTCGGCTTGTTGTTGACATCGCTGGTCCATCGTCCTCCACTCATGTGGGCTCGTCGGCACACGTTCAGTTTGGAACTTGTCCCCCACAGCCGGTTCTACAATTGTGCCCACATACAGTTCTGCAACAACTGATACTGCCCGGCCATTTTTGTCCAGTGAATCCTCTGCCATTGGCGGTCCTTTACCTCTGGTCGTCGATTTTCTCAGCCATACCATTTCTCCAGCCGGACTTCATCCAAAAACCAATAAGATCAAGAACTCTTACGATGACATTCTTGATCAAATGAGTTTCGAGGATTCTGTGAGGGAATCTTTGTTAGAAGCTTCCAACAATGTTCTTTCCTATGGTTCATGACACTTCTTTAACAAACTGTGTATTTGATTAAGGCCAACTTAATAACCCGCCAACTTCTTGATTGAAAGATTTGTTCAACCACAATTTCTTGATGATACATCTCTTTCCGATCATGTGATGTCTTCTACAACCTATTTCGTTTTTTACCCAGGAGGGTGTGCCATTTTGACAAACCTTGAAGCAACAATCACTACATTTTGTGCCACGAACAAATTATTTTTGTTATGTTTTTTGGAATGCATCACTCAATTATCATGAAAATCATGCAGCACATTTGGGTATTTAATTCTGGTGGAAGCAAACGATGAGGTCGTCGTTTGTGGGAAGGACAGGAATGTCAGATGGCTATGTAAAGAATTGTATAACCTACATGTGGCAAGCCTTTAGCGGCTACCTGTAGAATGGCTCTATAAAAGGCCATTGTTGTATTAGTTTAGAAATCAATCAATGAAATGAAATAGCACCGTCTTTTGTCTTCCTTAATTAGTTCCATTAGATTTAGCCAGTGAATGTAATTTGTATCAACGCCGGCCATCTCGCCGGCGACCTCTGTAACAGCGGAACCCCCATTACACAATAGACAGGGCCTGCGGTAGGAATGCAGGAATTATTGAAATGAGGAATTAAATGTAGTTTAAAGGCCGATGCCTGAAGGATAAATAGATGAGACAAGTACATATGTGTTAGGGTTCCCGCCGGAGAAGGTGGTGGTTGTCAGACAGAAGAAGGCCAAGGGGAGACCGGAGGAGGGAGAGACGAACTAAGGGAGGGAAATTAGAGGAAAAAACTTCATTATCATTACTTATAATTCTTAATTACAGTCTAAACGCTTTTATAGTTTCGGTCAAAATGACTGTTACAGCAATTGACTGTTACTCCACAATTAATATTACATCTTTTGAGAAAACAATAATAAAGGTAAAATATTAATTGGGAAAGATGATCTGGACACTTCGCTTGTGCCTCGGGAGGAGATATTGAATGAGTATCGTTGATCTGATCTTACGGCAACAGGCCAATGATAATATATGTACACTGTGTTGATCGTCTGATTAAATAAGCACCTGGCGATAATATTGACTGCTGGATCATTCTCCAGAAATCTAATGCCTTGCTTAAAACCCTAACATTGCCTCCTATAAAAATTGTTGTCCTCAACGATAAACTTTATTTGCGCCGTTCTTCCCATGGTGATGCGGAAAAAAACTCTAATGTTCGCAGTGATGGAGAGTCCGGCGAAGCACTGTTGAACGCAGTCATTTGATGATGGAGGAAGCGTGTTGGGAATATTGCCCTCAATGTTCCCTAGACTTGATTTGAAGAGGCATCACCCACAGCACTAAGAGCATAGTTATATTTGATGTTGTTTAAGCTCATCATGTGCAGGATGTTCCTTGGAACAAGATTAGACAAGTTGTCTAAGTGTTGGTGACAGGTAGTCACAAGGTAGGCTAGTGGAGAGACAGAAAATCTGTCTAAATCCACAGGCATTGAGTGAAGCAAGCTCACTCAACACCAGATGCATAGAAATGTGGCTAAATCCACAGGCGTTGAGTGAAGCAAGCTCACTCAACGCCAGATGCCAAGAAGTGTCGGGTGTTGTCAAGCTTCTGCATTGGCAAGCAGAAAAATCGACCAAGTCCACAGGCGTCGAGTGAATACAACTCACTCAACGCCATATAACAAAAGGCGTCGAGTGAATACAGCAAAGGCGTCGTGTGATGTCAAAGCTTTGTCTTTGACAGTAATGAAATATGATCAAGTCCAGAACCATCGAGTGATGAAGGTTCACTCGACTCCAAAGCAGTTAAGACTACATCAGTCTAGATGACGTTGAGTGATGAACACACACTCAACATTTAAGCTGCCAGAAAATCTATCTAAGTACAAAAGCGTTAAGTGAAGGCTATTCACTCAACGCTTCATCAATATAATAGGCTAAAACAGAAAGCGTTGAGTGAAGAAGCTACACTCAACGCTTTCATTCTGGAATGCGACTAAGTGTTTTGGCGTTGAGTGATGAAGACTCACTCAACGCCTAGTGACATAAAACTGTCTAAGTACTTTGGCGTTGAGTAATGAAGGCTCACTCAACGCCTACTGATGCAGTAAGATTGGTTAAGGCAAAAAGCGTTGAGTGAAGCTTCTTCGCTCAACGCTCTCAACGCCTGAGATGCAGAAAGTTTGGCTAAGGCCAAAACCGTTGAGTGAAGCTTGTTCACTCAACGCCTATACTAATGTGCTTGAATTTGACTGTCTACAGATGCTGACATCAGCAAAATTCAACAAAGTCAACAAAATTCAAAATGAGGCGAGATAGCTACAGTACGCGACAAACGGTGCTGCAGGCCTACAATACGACTTTTGACTGTTAAAGTAAAGGTGCGGCTGTCAAATTCAGTGGGGCCCACTGGTCAAAATAGTCGTTGATCGGCGGAATAAAAAAGGCGGAGTTCAGAACGAAGAGATCAACTTTCGGGATACCGTTGGACTTCATCTTCTTCCTCGGCCATTGTTGCAGAGCTTAGAAGAAAAAGTTCCAGCCATCTGATTTGAAAGCTATAGTGTTAGTTGTTGACATCCCCACCATCAACAGCAAGTTCAGAGGCATTTTCTCTGAAGGATAAGAAGCAGCAGGTCTAACCTAACTGCAGCTGGTCGGGAAGTCGATCCAAGATAGCAGGTGCCATTTTCATATGCACCAGCAAGGTAAGAGGTAATCTCTGAAGAAGAAGAGGCGGCAAAGGTCGTAACCTAGCCGCTGCATCTAAAGCTCAACAAAGGTAGTTGTTGTCATCTTCACCACCAACAGCAAGGTCAGAATAAATTCTGAGAGAGAAAGAGGTAGCAGAAAGGGATTTACCCTTGCTGCAGCAACTGGAAACAAAAAAAAGCTCCAGAAGACTGTTAGTTGTTTGAAAAGCAAATCAACACCAAGATCAAAAACTTGTTTATGAGGTTCTTCCAGCACAAGCCACAGCATCCTGAAGATCCACATTCTTGTTGCTGAGAAGGAGTTGGGCTGAGATTTTCTCAGCTCAGGTAGCAGCAAGGCAAGCTGGAGTCACTTCACAGTTCCAGCTGGTCATTTCTGAAGAACAATTTGTGGTGTTGTGAAGAAGAAGACAGAACTGAGATTCTCTCTCAATTCAGGAAGAAGCAGGTCACTGCAGGTTACTTCCAACAAAAGCATCTGCTTATTGAAGATCTTCTCTTTTTGCTGAGAAGAAGATAGGCATGAGTATTTCTCAGTTCAGGAAAGCAGTAGACTCAGGGAATATATTCCTGGAGTCAAAGTTGGGCTGAGTTTATCTTAGTCCAGGAAGGTTGGCACAGAGAAATTTCTCTTGTGTCAAATCAACTCAACAACCCACTTTCATTCTGCAGGATTCTTTTGGATCTGAATTATAGGGCAGATTTGCCTGAGGTAGGATCCAATTGTGGATCTGAGGTAGGGTTGTTTATCCTGAGGTAGGATTCTGTTGAGAATCTAAGGTAGGGTCTGTGTGCCTGAGGTAGGGCTTTGGCCTGAGAGTAGGATCCAGTTTGGATCTGAGGTAAAGCTTTTGAGCTTGAGGTAGGAGAGTCATTCTCTCTGAGTTGTAGGGCACATGTGCCTGAGTTGTAGAAACCTTTGGATCTGAGGTAGGGTCTTTGTGCCTGAGCTATACGAGAGTCCTCTCTGAGGTAGGGCTGTCCTCCCAGCCTGGGTTGTATAGCCTTTGGGCCTGAGGTAGGTGATCTTTGGATCACTGAGTTGTAGGTCCTTGTGCCTGAGCTGTAAGTCTTGGAGGAAACTGAGTGGTCCTGCAGGATCGTGTTGTAAGCTCTTAGGAGCCGAGATTGGAGAAGTGTCTTGTCTAACAAGCTGTTAGAAAGATGAGAGGGAAAGTGGACGTACCTAGAATCTGGGAAACCACTATAAATTCTATGTGTGCTCCTTGTGTTGTTTCTTTGTTGCAGCTTGTGTGTGTCTTGAAAGCAGAAAACTACTAACTCACAAAATACTTAAAGAAAGAAAATTAAAGATAGTCACAAGAGACTAAAAAACCTATTCACCCCCCCCCCTCTCTAGGTGATTTAGCTATCCTTGAAATTAAAGACTTTCAAAGAACGTTTAGAACAGATATGCACTCTTATCTAATGGTTGTAACACTGTGTTATGCTGGATCTCCGAGCTGCTATGTATTTTCTCCTTCTGATCTAAAACATAGTAGGCTAGCTTGAAAAAAAATTGATGAGTACTTTCCTCCTCTTCCTCGAGTCTGCCAGATTTATTGTTAGATCTGACGTATTCTGTTTCTTCCTCTAATTTTCTTGTCCCCACTTCAGACCTTCTAGATAGATGAGTGGGTGATGCAGGACGGCGCGCGCCTGTCGGTTTTTCTCTAGGAAACCCTAAATGCATGCATTGATTAAATTAATTTTGCAAAATTTGAGTGTGCATTGCAAATACTTTGAGAAATTAAACAACTTTTGGAAAAACGCAAAATTAACTATTTTGTTTCAAAATTAAAATTTCTTAAAAAACGGTTCAATTTCTAAATCTGGGGAAGAAAGCTCGCAACTTTCGCTTCATTCCCCTTGTCATGGCAAACGGAAATCGAGAACTCCAAATACACTTCCGTTTGGAATTTTCGGCATAGCATTCGCTGATAAAATTCGGGTGAAACCCAGCAATGAGTCTATTATCCTCTGAGAGAATATAGAGACACACACAAAGGAAAAGATAGAAATTACCCACGAAAAGATGCGTCTTTCCGCAATCGAAGTCGATGGCGATCACGCAAGGAACTGCTCGTCACCTTCAATTTCCCGCTCTGAGGTCGGCCGCTATTGCACACGAGAACCAAGGAGAAATTTCGCTCACGCTCACACGAAAGTGGTTCCACGAATCATTCACTCTAGAGAAGCCACAAACCTAACACCCTAAATCTGCTCGCCCTCACACAAGTGGCTCCACGAATTTTCTACCACACGAACTAAAGTTCAAGGCATAGTCTCTCAATATTTTATTTATAAATATTCCCTTTCGGAAGCAATCAAACAAAAAGCACCGAGGTTAATATTACTGTTCATCAACATCAACAGCAAACAAGTTTACTCAGCAAACCTCCCTCTCCAACTGGAATTAACACAAGTGAACAGAATTTAAAGATGGAAGCAGCTAGTAACAAATTTCAACTTTCAATCTCAATCAACTACACACTTTCAATCTCAATCAACTACTACTAAACAGGAAATAAAAACGGGAATCCAAGGAACAAACAAAGCAAAGCAATAGTACCCAATCTCACGGCACTCTTACAGACATCAACAACAGCACTCAAGCATTCAACAAGTTCTTCCAATTTCAACCCCTATCCCTACAGCAAAAATAACATTTACCACTACTCAATCTCATGAAAGCCAAACTACCAGCAAACATTCATTAATCAGAAACATTCAACCTGAACGACACTTAACATTAACTTTACTGTTCATCATCTCTTGTCAGAACAAACAAAGCAGTAATCAACAGGAAAGCGCCAAAATTATTTAACAATCACCTCCAAAAAATATACAGAGATCCCTTTATATAGGGTTTCGGAAAGAAAACTAAACAGGTACCGGTGGAGCTTGAGGGTACGGCCATGGCGGACGACCATGGACATGGATCTGCAACCGCCATGGAGGGATAACGTGGCTTCGGGCCGTGCGGGAGTAGCCTTCGTGGTCTCTGATGGCGTCGAGATGCTGTGTCGGGCGAGAGGTTGGGCGTGAATCCCGCTTCGGCTTGAGGCCGGAAATGGCAGAGCAGATACGGTGGAAGATGAACAGTGCACGGGGGCCTGGGCCAGTCCTATATCAACATAATATACAATATATATATATGATAAGTGTGTAAATTTATATACATATATGATCATTTTCGCACGGGCTATGTCAGTGCTCGATGTTCTCGGGCGGCCATCGGCCGCATCCAGGCCATCTTTGCCTGCTTGCACACGGGCAAATGCTTGATGCTGTGGGCAGCCTTCGGTCGCATAGAAGCGGGTTTGGCCTGCTTCGACGCAATCCACCAGCTCGGTGTCGCACCCTCCACTCGCTTGGGGGGGGCGCGAGTTAATTAACCTGCTTCTTTCTTTGTCCAATTTGAGGTGTTCGCGGGCGGAAGAGGGTGTCGCGCCCCCCAGAGCGAGTGGTGGGTGCGACGCCGAGTTGATGGATTGCGTTGAAGCGGCCGAAGTCCGCTTCTATGCGACTGAAGGCCGCCCTGAGCGCCCGTGCGCAAGCGGGCGAAGCCGCCTGAATGCGATCGAAGGCCGCCCGAGAGCAACGAGCACGGGCGTCGCACCCGCCAATCGCCCTGAGTGCCCGACACGGGGCTCCGCCCCTATGGCTACGCGCCACAGTACCCGACCCGTGACGGTGGGCAGCGACCCGCACCCGGCTGCTTCGCCAGCCCACGACGAGTCGCTGTGGGCTGCGGCTGCATCAATGTGAGTGCCTAACACGGGGCTTCGCCCCTACGACCAAGCGCGACAGTACCCAGCCGGTGACAGCCAGACGGGCTTCGCCCGCCTCCCGGCGGCCTACTCCCTCCCCCGGCGGGCTGCGCCCGCCCCCGGCGCCCTTCGAATTGTGGAGGCGGCCTTGGATTAAATCCCGCACTTAGACGTGATTTAATCCCACCCGCTGAGTAAGCGGGATTAATCCCGCACTTAGGCGGGATTTTCGCCTAAGCCAGGCGGGATTAATCCCGCCTAAGCCAGGCAGGCGGGATTAATCCCGCCTAAGCCAGGCGGCGGGATTAATCCCGCCTAAGCCAGGCGGCGGGTTTAATCCCGCTAAGCCAGGCGGCGGGTTAATCCCGCCTAAGCCAGGCGGCGGGATTAATCCCGCCTAAGCCAGGCGGCGGGATTAATCCCGCCTAAGCCAGGCGGCGGGATTAATCCCGCCTAAGCCAGGCGGCGGGATTAATCCCGCCTAAGCCAGGCGGCGGGATTAATCCCGCCTAAGCCAGGCGGCGGGATTAATCCCGCCTAAGCCAGGCGGCGGGATTAATCCCGCCTAAGCCAGGCGGCGGGATTAATCCCGCCTAAGCCAGGCGGCGGGATTAATCCCGCCTAAGCCAGGCGGCGGGATTAATCCCGCCTAAGCCAGGCGGCGGGATTAATCCCGCCTAAGCCAGGCGGCGGGATTAATCCCGCCTAAGCCAGGCGGCGGGATTAATCCCGCCTAAGCCAGGCGGCGGGATTTAATCCCGCCTGGGATTGTATTAATCCCAGGCGGGATTTAGTCCCACACCGTCAATTTATTGTTTTTTTCGGTATATATTGTTTTTTCATCTTTAAAAAGAAAGAAATGTTGTTATGGCGGGCCTCAATCGGCGAGCTGTTGGGCTTGGTGGGCTTGATGGCAGGTTGTCTTTGTAGGAATTTTGGACTTTGTTTTGTACTGTGCTGGCGGGTTGTATGGTACCCTACAAAAAATATATATTTGAGACGCCCTATCATAGGTTTAGGAGACCTAAGAAAATGTATGAACGGCCATGATTCGTTGTTATGATCGAACTGTTGCGATGAAACGTGTGGTTTATATTCAACGGCCGTGATCTGATTCCGATACTTCTTTATATTCAACATGTGGTTTATATTCAACGGTCGTGCCATAAACAAGAAATATTGTTATGGCGGACCTCAATCTGCAAGCTGTTGGGCTTGATGGCAGGCTGTCTTCGTAGGCATTTTGAACTTTATTTTGTACTGTGCTGGCAGGTTGTAGGGTACCCTACAAAAAATGTAGATTTGAGACACCCTATCATAGGTTTAGGAGACCTAAGAAAAAAGTATAGATGGCCATGATTCGTTGTTATGATCGAACTGTTGCGACGAAAAGTGTGGTTTATATTTAACGGTCGTGATCTGATTCTGATACTTCTTTATAATAGATAAAGATATATATATAATTCTAAAGCCCGGAATGATGATTATAATTGTTTTACTATTAATTGACAAAAAAGATATTAGCCCGCTCCCGGCGGGTCTCGCCTGCCCCCAGGGGGCTGATATATTTTAAATTATTCTATTTCTAATATTTAAATTTTTAAAAAAAAAATTTATGTATTCATTTTTTTATTTTTTAGGATTATTTTTTATAAAATTTATTTTAAAATAATTTTAAACTTTAAACTTTGTATATTAATTTTAGGGCAGTGATATCCGCACCGCAGTTTTGGCTACTCGCACAACATTTTCTCTTAATTTTTCGCTCCTTTTGATAATACGTATTATACGTGTATTTTTAGGAAAAGTGTTCAGCACGAAAGTTGTAGATCTCGACGTTGTAGATCTCGACGAGATACAACTTTCATGTTTACGAGATCTACAACTTTCGTGTTTAACATTTTTCCTAAAAATGCATGTATAAGGCGTACTTTGGAAATGCGTTCAGGTTTCGCGCTTTTTGAAAATACGTCTTGTTAAGGAGGTGTCGGGTTCAAAACCTGCCCCCAACAACCCGCTGTGCTGAGAAACAGGCCAGAGATGGGTAGGGGTGGCGCTGGGCTGCAGCCCTGTAGCCGGGGTCAGGGGCGAGACAAGCTGCACGGTTACGCTGTGGGCCTCTGAGCTCTAAACCTGGACCGCTATATAAAAAGTACAATTTTTATATAGCGGCCCAGGTTTAGGCCCACTGGGCCGCCCCACGGCGTTGTCGGCCTACCAGCAGCCCGGGTTTAGAGTTCAGAGGCCCACGGCGTAACCGTGCAGCTTGTCTCGCCCCACGGCCGCTACTGGTAGTAAGCCTAAACATCAAGGCTTGCAGGCCCAATGCACCTCAACCCATCACTATGTCTGTTTCTCAGCAGCAGTAGGTTGTTGCCACGGGATTTCGAACTCGCAACCTTGATAAGACTCTCTTGGAAGAGAGTCTTATCAAGGTACATTGGGTCTGCAGGCAATGAATGAAAATGAATGAAATTCTTTACGTGACACTGAGCATTCACGAACGACACTTCAAAACCACCTCATTCATGGCCACCACCGCCATGCCAAACGGGCCGTCTATGTTGAACATATGAGTGGTTGAACATATAAGTGGGACATAGGGAGCAGTAGTACATTGCTAGAGGGTTTGTTAATAGGATCAACATTTAAGAGTTCCAACCATTTTAGAGAGCACAAAAGTTAAAAAAAAACTCTACTCTACATATTACCTACAGTAAGTTAAAAAAAGAAAATAATTGCAAATTTTACTAATGAATAATTATTTCATTAAATTAAATAGTTGAAGCCTTTGAAGGTATAACACCAATGCAAAATAAAAATAAAACTGCTCAATTTGGCGTGGTGGTGGCCGTAAGAGCGGTGGTCGTAAGAGCAACAGTTATAACCTTTCGTTCGAGAACTCCCGACCTCACCCAAAGAACTTCACTTTTAAATCTAGTTTTCTTTTTTGTGTGTGTGATTAGCATAACCATTGTTCATGCCAAACATACATTTTATGATGGCGGCGTTTTTGCCCAAATTCACTGGAACAAAACTGTCGCGCCAAAAGAAGCCTAAGCACCATCTTGTCTCAACATTAAGGAGCTCCCAAGCATGTTATAGAATGAAGAGAACAACTAGCCATATATCTTTAGAGAACACAAGCAAGCATAATAATAAACACATCATCACCTGTGCTCTTTTGGAAGAGAGTCTTATCAAGGTGCAGCTCAGTTGGTGATGAGCTCTGTCGGAAGAGAGTCTTATCAAAGTTACGGGTTCAAAACCCCGTGACAACAACCTACTGTTGCTGAGAAACGGACACAGTGATGGGTTGGGGTGCATTGGGCCTGCAAGCCTTGATGTTTAGGCTTACTGCCAGTAGCGACCGTGGGGCGAGACAAGTTGCACGGTTACGTCGTGGGCCTCTGAGCTAAACCCGGGCTGCTGGTAGGCCGGCAACATCAAGGGGCGGCCCATTGGGCCTAAACCCGGGTTGTTACAATCTCGGCCTTGGATCAACATCTCGCCGAGAAAACTTAGTTTCGGCCATGGATAAAGTAGAGAGAGCTTGATGGTGGTCGGATCTTGGAGGTGAAGGAGGTTGCTGACCTTGGTTTGTTGTGGGAGTTGTCGGAGAGGGGAGAGCTCTGTCGTGGCTGTAGAAAGAGAGACGTCGATGAGAGGGAGAGAGGGAGATGAGGCTTGACGGTGGGCTGGGATCTGTGAAATGGAGAAGGTAAAGTAATCTAACAGCGGCGGTGTGAAGGCGGCGAGGAATTTTTTGAGATTTCAGCGGCATGACCAACGACGTGCAGGAAGATTTTTATTTAATATAGATATACATATATATAGGTATATATAATAGGAGAATTAAAATAAAACTATGAAGCTACACGCGCAGGTGTGCAACAAATATGCCTTCGCGCACAGACGTGCAACGAACTAAACTCAATAACATTAAATTTGCAAAAATATAAAAATGCAATAAAAAATAAAATTAAAATGCAATCACTCAGGGCCGATAGAGATCCGGACGGGTGCGGCGTCGGGCACTTTTGCGACGATCTGATCTGGGCTGGTCTCCACCCAAAGAAGAGTACCTTGCAATTTAAATAATTCAACCCAAAAATCGCTTAAGAAAATGCTTCCCAGTCAAAAATTATGGATTCTAGGATTCCATGGAGTTTGCCCACAAAATTCCAGAAGGCTGCAGCTGCTTTAGGGGTTGTTAATGATTGTTTAAGTGGTGCAAAGTACGCTGCCTTGGAAAACCCATCCACTACTACTAATATAATTGTATAGTCAAATGAGTTTGGCAGATAGGTGATGAAATGCATGGTTACATCAGACCATAACATGTGTGTACAACCCCATATCCGGCGAGCGGGTCAGCAGGGGGCAGACCGGCCAAATCGGGCAGTCTGAGTTCCGGGGCGAGCTCGGCAGAGAGGGAGGACTCGGCAGCTCCCAGCTCGCCTGGGCAAGGTGGGATGTCTTTAAGAGGCGAGCTTGTACTCGCCAAGCCCTGTTCGTCGAGCTCTGGCCGCTCGTCGAGCTCTGGCCGATCGTCGAGCCCTGGCCGCTCGCCGAGTTCTGACCGCTCAACGAACTCGCGGCGTGCGAGCAGGGCAGGTCGAGTCCGTGCTCGTCTAAGGTCGAGCTGAAGCGGCGAGTGCCAGCTCCATCGAGCACTCGCCGCCCTAGCCAAGTGGAGATTGTCCAGGGACTATTCGCCCAGTCTGTTGTGGTGTGTTTTACCACTTTGCCCCATTGGTCTTCCCCTAGCCTCTCAGAACAGCGAAGTTACGTTGTTGGCAGACCAACCTGGGCTGCACATAGCTGTTCAGAACAGCAGAGGTTGGCTATTTGCAGGCCGTTTTCAGAATTCTATAAATAGACCCAAGGGGATACCTCAGGAAAAGAGGCTGACAGGTGCCCCGGTCTTCTAGTGCTCTCTGAGGTATCCTTAGCTCGGCATTTAGCTAGGGAGGGGAAGCACTCTAAGATCTTCCGGGTGTGTGAAGGGACCTCCGCGGCGAGCCATTGGGTCAGTCTTCTTTTCCTTCTTTCATTTTGCTTGCAGGAGAGAAGTAGGCGCGCGACCACCCTTTCCCTAAGGGCGAACTTCTCAGAGACCGAATTTTCGGTTCCAACATTCTGGTGTGGTGAGCGTGGTCAACACAAAAAATCTTCAGCAAGTCCGATGACTGGAGGAGAAGGGCAGGGTTCGAACAGGTTCGACTCGCCACCCCCTCCCCCTCTCGCCACGGTAGGGATGTTCGAAGACTTCGGGCAGGAGGTGCTCAACCTCGTCAGGTTCGCACTAGGCTCGCGTGCCGAGTGCTCGACTCCAGCGGCGCCAGTACTCGCGGTCCCGGCCTTGGGCGAGGATGCTCCCGGCAGGCGAGCTGGGAAAGAGGTTGTAGAGGAAGGAAGAGGCGGCGAGCTTCCCGGGCGAGTGCTCTTCCCGGGCTCGGCAAGCGGCGGCAGGTTCTGCGAGATGGGGGCACGAGACCCCTCAGCTCGCCCAGCAGGGGGAGGCAGCCCTTCAGCGAGCTGGTTTCTTCTGCTCCGGTTCCAGAGGGGTTCAGGGAGCCCGAGATGTCCTACTATACCGGGAAGGGAGACCCGGTCCAGCACGTCCAGTGGTGGTTTGAGGACGTGATCTCAATCCAACAGATGTCGGATGGGTTCAAGTGTAGGCTTTTCGCCATCACTCATAAGTAGAAGGCAAGAGAGTGGTTCCACCAACTGCAGGCCAATTACATATACTGCTTTGAGGACCTGTTGTAACAACCCGGCCCACAGCAACCAGCAGACCCCCCAAGCGTCGATACAGGGCTGCAGCCCGTACACCCCAAAGCCTCTCGTGCTGTTTATCGGTCGCGCGCATTGTTGGCGTTGGGTCTCGAACCCGCAACCTCCTTGATAAAGAGCATTCAAATCACTCTTCATCACCAACAATGCGCGCGGAGAGGCTTTGGGGTGCATGGTCTGCAGACCTATTGAGGCTGAACCCTTTCGAGCTGGATGTTGGGAGTGCCGGCAGTTGCCCTTTCGAGTCGTGGGCTTGGGAGACCGTTACACCTGCGTCGGGGGTTCATGTTGAGGTTCACCACCTCCAAGAGGAGGAAGAATGAGTCGGAGTCCCTGTTGCACATCAAGCAGGGGGTGAACGATACCTTGGGGAGCTACGTCGATCACTTTCAGAAGGAGGTCACCCAAGTCCAAGAGATGCCGGGACACACCCTTATGATGGCCTTCACCTTGGGGCTACAGTAGAGCTTCTTCAGGATTGAGCTGGAGAGGGTGCCGCCCTCTCCTACGAAGAGCTGATGGAGAGGCGCAAGGGAAGTCGACGGGGAGGCGTCGAACCCGGAGTTTGACCGGAAGCTGGCCAGGTGGGCCATGAAGGAAGAGAGGCCCGGAGGTGGTAGAGGCCAGGAGGAGAGGAGAGAGCTGAGCCCCCAGAAGAGGGATCGGCAGCAGCAGCAGCCCAGGTGGGGGCGTTAGGAGCCGAACCACCGGCTAGGTTGGAGGCCGGAATGGCAAGACCAAGGGCCGCGGAGAGGTTTTCAGGGAGGAGACAATCGTCAGGGGGGGTCAGGGCCAATTTCACCCCCGAGGAGGGAGGTCGGGCCAGAGACCACCTCTCCCCGCCCAGAACCAGGCTATGGCTATAGCCATGGGGGAGAGGAGGAGAGCGGCGCAGAGGAGGAGAAGGGAAGTTAGGGTGGAGTTACCCTGCTGTGACTTCCATCGGGTGGAGGCGCATGTCACGACTACGTGCTCGGAGTTTCTCGAGATGAGAGGAAACAGGGAGCAGCAGCAGCAGCAAGACCGCCAGGGAGTGCGGATCGAGGAAGTCCTGCCTCGTGCGGAGGACATGTGTGAAGAACGGGCAGATGTTGGGACCCGGGGAGGGATCGGAGTGATCCACGGGGGGTGGGGGTCGAGGCTTCCCGCAAGGAAAGTCTCCACACCATGTACCGAAGGAGCGTTGGTTCCACGTCCCAGACCCCACCCCCGGAGGAGAAGATTACCTTCTCAAGGAAAAATATGTCGGGTCATGAGGATCCCTTTTGCGATGCGATGGTCATCCAGACAGCCATCGAGAACTTCACTGTCTCCCGGATCCTCATCGACAACGGGAGTTCGGTCAACGTCATCTTCAAGAAGGCGTTTGACGGGATGAAGGTGGAGGCCAAGAGGGTGCTGGCCTCGGATGGACCCTTGTTCGGGTTCTCGGGGGAGAGGAAGGAGGTAGAAGGAGGAGTGGGACTCCCTGTCACTCTGGGGGGCAATCCCGCACCTGCCGATTCGTCATCGTGGACGCCCCCAGCAGCTACAACGCCATCTTCGGTAGGCCCCTCATCAGCGCCTTCCGCTGCGTCCCCTCGTCCTTCCACCAGTGTCTGAAGTACAATGCCGAGGGGATCCAGGTCCGAGTTCGGGGAGACCCCAAGGTGACAAGAGAATGCTACGTCACCGTCGTAAACTCCATCGCTTGGCAGGAGGGAGCCGAGGAGATGGAGCGAAGGATGGAGGAGGCAGAGCAGGAGGCTGGCAGAGAGGAGATGGAGGTAGGGAGAACCGCACCCGGGTGGAGGTGGCGGAAGAAGTCCGGGAGTCGGCCGAAGCGAAGGCCGTGGAAGAGGCTGAGGAAGAAGTCCTTGCCCCAGGAGGAGAGGATGTTGAAGAATAGGGGGAGCAGTCCTGTCTGGAGGCTGCAGAGGAGGTGGTGGAGATGGAGGTTCTCACCCTGGGAGGCAGGGTGGAGAAGATTCGGGTCAGCAGGGGGGCTGACCCCGGAGGCCCGGGGAAGGACGCTGGAGTGCATCCAAAAGAACGTGGACATCTTCGCCTGGAGCGCCGCAGAGATGTACGGGATCGATGCTGACGTGGCCTACCATCGCCTCAACCTGGACCCGGGAGCACGCCCCATCCAGCAAAAGAAGAGGTCCACCGCGGATAAGCTGGCTGAGCCGATCAGGGAGGAGGTGGTCAAGCTTCTCAAGGCTGGCTTTGTATCCGAAATACAATACCCCGGCTGGGTCTCCAACGTAGTAATGGTTTAAAAAAAAGAGACGGTCGATGGCGTATGCGTGTTGATTTTTCTTTATTTAATAAATCATGTCCCAAGGATTGTTACCTTTTGTCTCGGATCGACGCGCTGGTTGACTCAGCCGTCGATTTCCCTGTAATGAGCTTTCTATATGCATTTTCAGGTTACCACCAGATCAGGATGCGCCCTCCCGACATCAAAGATGTCTCCTTCATCACTGGAGACGGGTGCTACTGCTACAAAATGATGCCCTTTGGGCTAAAGAATGCAGGGGCAACCAATCAGAAGATGATGGACAGGGTCTTCCGGGAGAAAAAGGGGAGAACCTGGAGGTATATGTGGATGACCTCATGATCATCAGAGTCCAGATGTTAATTCTCATCTCCGGGACTTGGAGGAGACCTTCACTACCCTACGCAAGTATAAGATGCGGCTGAACCCTCTGAAGTGTGTTTTCGGGACAAGCAGAGGCAAATTCCTAGGCAATCTCCTTACCCCTGCAGGCGTAGAGCCCAACCCTGACAAGGTGAGAGCCATCATGGAGTTGGGGTCATCTCGAAACACTAAGGAGGTGCAGTAGTTGACAGGATAGCTAGCAGGATTAAGCAGGTTCCTCTCCCGGACCGGAGAGAAGTGCTCCCCTTCTTCAGAACCTTAAGGGGAGGCCAGAAGTTCGAATGGACTACAGAGTGCGAGGAAGCATTCCTAGCCTTGAAGAAGCAGTTGACTCAGGCCCCCTGCTCCAAGGGCCGAAGGAGGGGGAGGATCTGTCTTTGTATCTAGGGATAGAGGCAGAAGCCTTTAGCTCTGTCCTGGTTCGGGAAGAGGGGAAGAAGCAACTCCCCGTATACTATATGAGTTGGGTCCTAAGGAAGGCAGAACTCTGGTACCCCATCTTTGAGAAGCTGGCTTTCGCTCTGGTCATGAGCTCAAGTGGAAGTAGTGGTCGGGATCTGAGAGGTGGGAGGCACTCGATTTCGAACTTGGTTTGTTTGGGAGTCGCCGTAGAGAGAGGAGGCTTGAACAAAATCGTCCCAATGGTTTAGAGGAGAAAAGAGACGGGTAAAATAAAACCTTGTTGTAAGGAAGAAATTAAGCTACGGCGTGACGTGAAGAAATTAAGGTCCGACCAATTCCAAGCGAGAAAAATGGTTTCAGATACTGACTGACGGGGAAGAAGAAGGAGATGTAGTTGCTGGCAACGCAATAAAATGACCAAAAAATATATACAAAATAAAATTGTCTGGCATTCAGCTCATAAAAAAATGGAATTTAAAGTTCTTAAATTCCACTAAATAAATAGTGAAGCCTAACAAATCCCAAATGGTGAAATCATAAATAAAAAAGAGATTTACCTGTCATGAATCTATGATATGGATGTTCAGAGTCCTAGCAAATATTTTGACACAACAGAGTGCGGCGGAGGGGCTTCACGTAGAAGTGACGATGGTAAGGTGCAGAAATGGTCGCTGATGTCGTCGAAAGGTAGAGCAATCGCGCTCGTTGGTTGGCAAAAAGGGATTTTTTTTTATATTGATTCCAGCCTACATGGAAAATTGGAAATGAAAATCTCGATCATAACTAAAATCGCAGAGGCACGGTAGAAGCAAAAAAGCAGAGAGGTACGTCGGCTGAAGACGTCAGACCTTAGAACGTCGAGTCGCAAAAGAGAGAGTAGCGGAGGAGGAAGCCGCAGCCGACGGAGATAACGACGGTGAGTCGCTGATCGGAGACCGCCGACGACACCTCTCCCAGAGAGCTTCTCCGACGATGGGGCAACGACGGAGATGAGATGGCGTTCGACGAGCAAAGAGGAGGAACTGCGGGCTTTTCTTGCGATCGCGAGTAGGGTTAGGGAAGATGTTCGGGGCTATAAAATAAGTGAGTAAGCGTGGCGCTGTCTCCTTAAGCGGCGTAAATGTGAGCTGCGTTGTCGATCGCACAGATATTAGAACGAACCGGAAGCGGTGGAGGGGCAGAATCGGGAAAATATTGGCGTGAACGACGATCGGGAAGAGGTGCGAGGAAAAAGCGGTGAAGGGTATTTTCCGGAATTCAGTTATGTGACTGCACAGCAATCGTAGGCGGTGGATTAAAGATGAAAGTGGCGGAGTCAGCGCGTAGCAGCGGGGTAAGCGGCTGGGGTTTTTCCAGGATTTCAGCGGTGTGACGGAAAGAACACAAACAGGATAGTTTCAACACACAGTAACAATCACAGCCAGCAACCCAGCCCCTATACGACGCAATTTTGATTAAAATGGCTTCTTATTAAACGATCAAATCATTAAGTTAATTAAACGAAGCTTAATTCTCACCTAATTAATTTTGATTAAAGATTTATAAGATGATATACCTAACATAATTCAGCAATTAAGTCAGTTCAAACAAAGAAATATCTACCGATAATTGAGTCGTTAATCACTACAAAGCTAACTATACAGTTCTCAATAATAGTACAGGTTATGTGCAAATTATAGGCAAAGTGAGACAAAAGATACAAAAGCAAACAAATAAATTCATAACCCCAAAACCACTTTAGCAAAATGAGACAAAAGATACAAAAGTAAACAAATATATTCATAACATCAACACCAGATTACGATAGAGAGAGATAGCATCTCAAACTGCTTCAAATTAAGAAATATAATTCGGCAATTAGGTCAGTTCAAACAAATAAATATCTACCGCTAGCTGAGTCGTTAATCACTACGAAGCTAACTATACAGTTCTCAATAATAGTATAGGTTATGTGCAAATTATAGGTAAAAGGAGACAAAATCTACAAAAGTAAACAAACAAATTCATAACATCAAAACCAGATTAGGATAGAGAGAGCGATATACCATCTCAAACTGCTTCAATTGAGACTAAGAAGGGTAACAAACTCCAACAATTTCGTTGTTGAAGCACGGGTGGAAGCATCTGCTCTTTGAAGGGAGAACCGAAAATAAAGCACCGGTGGCAGCTGAAGCAAGCAGAATTAAACGAAAAAGGGAAAAAACTGCACAGATGAGAGAACTGCAAGGTGCGGAACAGAGCTTTGGCGGAGGAAGCCGGACCTTAGAACCTCGAGTCGCAGAAGAGAGAGCAGCGGAGGAGGAAGCCGCAGCCGACGGAGATAACGACGGCGAGGCGATGATCGGAGACCGGCGACGACACTTCTCTCACAGATCTTCTCCGGCGATGGCGCAACGACGGAGATGAGATGGCGGTCGGCGAGCGAAGAGGAGGAACTGCGGGCTTTCCCTGCTATCGCGAATAGGGTTAGGGAAGATGGCCGGGGTTTAAAATAAGCGAGGATTTGTGGCGTTGGTCCTTAAACCGCGAAAATATGACCTGGGCTGTGGATTAATCTTAATAAGACTATTCTTTTCTCTCCGCCACGCGGCTGATTTTTCAAAAAAGCCCCTGCCTCTCTATCCGCGGATTCTTCCCGTCCGCGGATTATTTAATATTCGTATAATATTTTATACATATTATTACATATATGGGTATGGCAGAAAGAGAGGAGAGAGTGGGGAGAGTGTAGGGGAGATGAAAAAAATAAAAAAAAATTACCTCAAAATATATACTTTTGTGTATAAAATTAATATTATAATATTGATTTATATTTTTCAATCTCAAACATTTATTTACTTTAATATTTCTGGCTAAAATATTTCATTTTGATTAAATTAGTCACAAATCTTTTTCTAACTTTTCATTTCAATCCTTTATTAACCACTTCTCATTTAAAATAAGAGAAGTGTCAACTTATCATTAAAATTACACACTATATTAAATTATCTTTTCATAATTTTCATTTTAGTTCTTTGTAAACACCTTCTCATTAAAACTGACTAAAAAATAAAAAATAAAAAAAAACAAATGCATGCGACTCACTATCATCAATCCCCTTCAATGAGGAGAAGATTATTCAACTCTTAAAATCGAATTGGACCATTTAATTGAAAATCAGTCCCTAATCAAAAATAATACATGATCACAATTATACTGTTTAATCAGATTTTTGCTCACAAGCGACAAGTTCAACCAGATCATAGGCCAAAAAATAGTGTTTGACATTGCTGATGGGGTAATTTTTAATTCAGGTACGTCTTGCTTTCCCCTTCCCCTGGAGTAGCTTTAACATTGCTGCTGGGGTAATGCTTAATTCATTTACGTCTTGCTTTTTCCTTCCCCTGGAGTAGCTGGATTTTGCAATAGAATCAAAAAACTGAGAAAAAACCTAAACACTAGCATTCCTAGATAAATTCATTTTTACTGGAGAAAGCAAGACGCACCTGAATGAATCTCAAATAATAGAATAGAGGTCAAACTTAAAATGAAGACTATGGGAAGTAAACATCTCAAATAAATGAAAGAACGTCAGCAAAGTAAAGTGAAAATTGTTGCAGGTTACTATTGGACTTGCCAACTCTAGACAATGCCTTAACCGACAATCCTGCCTTAAACAGAGGAGAAACCTAAAAACCTGAGAAGAGTACTTAAAAAACCATGTGAATGATGTGGCCGGTGGAATCTCCTACTCGAGCGCTATCGTCAGTGAGCTCGCAAAGGATGTCGTCGGGGAGAATGCTGCTCGCGATGGGGGAGAACGCTGCTCCTTGGGAATCCTGCCCGTGGTGGGGGAGAGCGCCTATGCGAAGAACCAGCAAACGGAAGTTTAGGTTTAGCTAACGGGAGAGTTAACATAATGAATATTGTGGGACTGCAACGAAAAATGAAGAAAATGTTTGGAATTGATTTAGACAAAATAAAAAGTTTAGGTCTGAAATAATAAAGACATTAAACGTCAGGACTGAGACATTTTGCCTATTTTTCAACCATCGTTTTCAATATCAGGTGTGTAACGCACTCGTTACTCGTTAGTAGTTAATATATAATTATTTATCGTATACTATTTCCGATTTTCTAATTTCCTATCTATGGTACGCACAGCTTAATTTAGGTTTTCCTTAATTTAGGTTTTCCTTGAGTACTAGAACTCCCTGCTGCAGTCAGCCGTCCGTCGTCTCCACCATTTAGTCGCTTGCGAACTCCACGACACTCTGCGAGAACCATCTCCACTCGATTTCCCGGTAAGATCCTCACTCTATTCTCTCTTTCCCCGTCGTCTCGCCACCCTGCAAACCCTAAAAACCCCAACTAATTTTCCACTGTTCCGAACTTCAATTTCTCGGATTTGTCTTCACCTTCTTCTATCATCGTCCGCACCACCCTTTATTCAACTCCTAGCCCTTCGTCACCGAAGGCTCAAGCGATTTTCCGGTGTTCCAATATTCATTTCGCGGAGATAGCGACGCGATCCTAGATTTTCCTTCATCCCAGTGTTCTGCTGGTGTAGATGCAGGAGGAGGTTTTTGGCAAAATGCACCCCATTATTCATGTTTTGGCAAAATGCACCCTAGGCAAGGTTATTTTTGTCTGAACGATTATATGAGCGGGATTTAGGGCTTCACCGAATCCCTAATTTTTCTATGGCTTGTTCAACGCTGCTGCTCGTCTTCCCCCCTCGCGCGGAACCTCCTCCCCCGGGACATCATCGCCTGAACCTCCTTCCCCACACTACCTGTTTATCTTCCCCAGTCCCCCATTTCGACGCCGACTAACTTGGAATTGCCGATCACCAGCTCTTCAGCAGGCATAACATGGACTCACCAATGTTAGTTTACATTTATTACCTTCTTACCTAATGCCGATTCACTCTTTTCGCCGGTCAAATGCCGATTCACACGATGCCTACTTACATTTATTAGCTTCACACAATACATCTAATGGAAACATCACATGCTACCTGATGCCGACAATACATTTATTAGCTTCACACGCTACCTGATGCCGATCACATTCACTGAGCGCTACCTGATGCCGATTCACACAATACATCTAATTTTTCTTCCTACATTCTTAGAAGATTTCAGTCCTATTTTGCCAAGTATTTCCTTGTTTTTGGTTTCTTTTTTATGTAGCTACTTTTTGTTATAGCCATGAAATGAGAAAATATCTTCATTGAGGAGAATGATTTGCAAGATATAAACAGTACAAGTGATTCAAATAGCTCGGTAGAAATATCTGATGAAAACGATTCGTTATTTTCTGATGATTTGGTGGAGAGTGATTTTGAGGTAGATGACGTTCTCTTTGATGAGAATATTGATGAAGATATCGAGTTAATAGGCTACAAGGACGGACAAAAAACTAGTTTGAGTGCAAATGTTGGAATACAAGTTAAAGAGTACTGTAGTCATTCTTCGTCAACTTCTGAAAAATGCAAAGTATCTCAAATTCAAGTTTATCAGGGCAATGCAAATGAATCAAAGTTTGAGTTTGAGATTGAGTTATGTTTTAATAGTGCCTGTGATTTTAGGGAGGCAGTGAGGCTACATGCTACGACACGAGGGAAACCAGTAAAGTTCACTAAAAATTGCAGCAATAAGATCCAACTGACTTGCGAGTGTGGATGGATTTTATTTGCGTCTTTCATATCTAAGTGTGAAAGAACATTCCAAGTTAAGACAATTAAAGGGCAACATACTTGTTGTAGGGTTTCAACTTCCAAGCATTGCAAGTCAAAGTTCCTTGCGCAGCAGTATGAGCAGCGTATTAGGAGTAACCCAAAATGGCCAACAAACTCAATGCAAGAGATATTACAAATGGAGAATAAAACCCCTCTTAGCATTTGTAAAATGTATAGAGTAAAACAGCTTGCAAGTAAATTAATTAGTGGCACTGAAATGGAGCAGTATGCGAAGTTGTGGGATTATTGTGAAGAGATACATAGGACAAATCCAGATACCACAATCAAGATTAAATGCAAGCATGACGTATCCTCCCAAACATGCATTTTTAAGAAACTATACATATGTTGGGGTGCATTGAAGAAATGTTTTACGAGTGGTTGTAGACCTATAATAGATTTGGATGGGACTCACTTAAAGACTACTATATGTGACGTTTTGTTATGTGCAGTTGACATCGATGGTAATAACAATATGTTTCTTATTGCTTATGCTTTCGTTTTAAAAGAGAATATAAAGTCTTGGAAATGGTTTGTAAGTCAACTTATTGAGAATTTATGCATTGAGAATAGTCATATGTAGACCTTAATTTCGGATAAGCAAAAATGACTAATAAATACAATTGAAGAGTTGTTGCCTAATGCCGAACATAGATTTTGTTTAAGGCATATGTACAATAATTTTAAACAAAAATTTAGAGGCATACAACTCAAAAATTTGTTATGGAGGGCAGCATCCGCTACAAGGATTGTTGATTTCAACTATGAAGTGGATAAATTGAAGGCATTTAATAAGAATGCTTATGATTGGGTTAAAAAAAGACATGGAAGGCATTGGACAAAGTCTCATTTCAGTACTTGGTCAAAATGTGATATGTTACTTAATAATTGTTGTGAAACATTCAACAAAGTTAATAATTATAATAATAACAATGTTGGAAATGATCAGAGTGATTTTAATGAAGAGGTTTCATACTCAGAGGGATAAAATTGGTAAATTCAATGAAGAGGTCTGTCCAACTATCCAAAAAATATTGAAAAATAATAAAAAGAATGTGCATGGCTATATTTTGGGATGGAATGGGCATGATAAGTTTGAAGTTAATAGATGTGCAGGAGATAAGTGGACAGTTAACTTGGGTTCCCATAATTATAGATTTATAGCTGCAGACGATGGGATCTCATGGGCATTCCATGTGTGCATGTTACTGCATGCATCTTTTATCGAAGGGAACAAGTTGAATACTACGTGCAACATTGGTACAAGAAAGAGATATTCATGCAGGCATATGAGCACTTACTAAATCCCATAAACTCACAAAAGGAATGGCCAATAACAAGCTTGAATCAAATTGTATCATTCAATGTTTTTTTTGAGTTTTAATATTTCAATATTTCTTATGAAAGTGATTTCATAATATGCAGGTACTTCACTTGAAGAAAAATTTTGCGTTATGAAGTTGCTTCGCAAAAGAATTGGTCGAACATTGGCATTTTGTTGTTGTCTTTGTCTTTGATTGAGTGGTCACATTTTGTAATGATGTTGTATTTTGGGGTACTTGCGTTATTTTAGCTGCAATTTTATGATGTTTTAACTGCTGTATTGGTTTGCTATGCCCGATATCTGTGATGCAAATATCTTCTGTTGTTTTATCATGTTTTAACTGCTGTATTGGTTTGCTTATCTGCCGATGTGTGTACAATTGAACACAAATTAATCTGTTGTTAACAGTAGCAATTATCTGTTGTTTTATTAATAGCTGTTGTTAAAATTTGATTAAACAGTAAAAGTTAGCTGAATTCAAAAGATAATTTCCTTTCGGTCTGTTGCTTTATTCCGGATCTCGAAAAATAGTTGTTGGTCATAATGAACAAAATAGTTGTTGGTCATAATGATTCAGCAACATGAACAAAATGACAACAAACCAAAATGATTCAGTAGCAAGACCAAAATACCCCTGAAAAATAGAACTTGGGGTGCATTCTGCCAAGTTTATGAATAATGGGGGGTGCATTTTGTCAATTTAAAATATTAGGGGTGCATTTTGCCAAAACATGAATAATGGGGGGTGCATTTTACCAAAAAACCTGCAGGAGGAAGGCATCATCTACCATCAATCACTAACATTAGTGGCCTCTGATTGAATATCTCATTTTTTCTACTGACTTTTAATTTTTGCATTTAAATTAGAGCAATGGAGATTGTAAGGAATGGCATATTCTTAAAATTATAGTAATGCTCTTTCTGATCCATATTTTCAGTGCGAGGAATGCTTTAGTACAAAAGATTCACTTAGAATTTTTTTTCATTACATGTAGTTCTTTTGATATCTGATGTTAGTTCAGATCAATATATTTAGGCTCCCTTTGGTGCGGTGTTTTTTACTCTTGTGAGTTTGTACAAAAACACCAGCATAGAATGTATGTTTGGCATGACAACCATTATGACCACCACCAAGAAAAGAGAACTAGTTTTGAATATAAAAGTGGATGAAGTTCTTTAGTTGTGGCCGGGGATTCACGAATGACAGTTCATAACCACCGCGTTCTTGACCGCCGCCACCGTGCCAAACGGAGCCTTAAAGTAGCAATGGAAAATGTGAGGAATGAAGTGCTCTTAAAATCAATATATTTAAGTATTGTTATTTCATATCCATATGTTCTATGAGAGCATGATATGTTCTATGAGAGCATGAAATGCTTTAGCCCATTAGCTTCTTTAATATGTAGTGTTTTGCCATTTCCTATATATTACTCTAAAATGTATTTTATATTGCATTTGTTTATTATATTTCTCTAAAATATATTTTATATTGCTCTAATGTGTAGCAATTATTAAACAACTAATTGTTGAACTTTATGTTGATCCTAGTGTCTCATGTGAAGTTATGTCTTCACATTTAAGGATAAGTGGAAAGAACGTACTTAGAGCATCAAAAAGTCATGCACCCCCAAATAAAGAATCTTGGTGGTGGAAAGAGGATGTGTAAGACAAAGTGAGGGCAAAAAAGGTCAGCTATAAATCACTCTACACTTGTAGGAGTGATGAAAACTTAGGCATGTTTAAAGTTGTCAAAAAGCTAAACAGACAGTAAATAAAGGAAGAAGTCAATATTATAAAAAAATTTATAAGCAACTAGATACCAAAGATAAAGAGCGTGACATATATAAAATTTCTCAGTTAGAGAAAGGAAGACAAAAGATTTAAGCCAAGTAAATGCATAAAGGATGAGACAGATACAGTTTTGACGGATGATGCGAATATTAAAGAGCGATGAAAAAGACACTTTTATCAACTCTATATTGTAATAAAAGATAATGAATTGAACTTGTAAGAGTTAAGTAAATCAGAGAAGTATAAAGACATAACGTTTTATCTTAAAATTCAAGTATTGGGGTAAATGATGCTCTAAAGAAGATGAAAAATGGAAAGGCGGTTAGGTTAGATGATATATCCATCGAAGTATTAAAATGTGTAAGAAATGAAATAATTTTGTGCCTTACATATATTTTTTAATAAGATACCGGAGTCAAAAATGATGTCAGACAAATAGAGGGAAAGTATCTTCGTACTTTTGTATAAGTTCAAAGAAGATATACAAAATTGTGTTAATTACAAAGGAATTAAATTGATGACTCATACTATGAAACTATGAGAACGAGTAATATAAAGAAGAGTAAGACGAGAGACTAACATCTCAGAGGATCAATTTGGATTCATGTCAGGGCGGTTGACCATGGAAGTTATACATCTCTTAAGGAGACTCATTGACAACTACCGAGAAAGAAAACAAGATTTGCATATGCTGTTTATTGATCTTGAGAAGGCTTATGATAAAGTTTCAAGAGAGATCTTATCGAGAGTCTTAGAAAAAAAAGGTGTAAATGTATCATAATTGATATAATCAAGATATGTATACAAATTCAGTGACAAGGGTGAGGACATCTGGAGGATTAACACATGAATTCTTTATTAATGTTGGCTTACATTAAGGTTCAACTTTAAGCCCTTATCTCTTTACCCTTATCTTAGATGAGCTCGCCAGATATATCCAACAAGCAATACCTTGATGTTTATTGTTTGCGGATGATATCGTTTTGATTGATGAGATGCGTGAGGGTGTAAACGCAAAACTTGAATCTTGGCGCGTCACTTTAGAAAAGAAGGGTTTTAGGTTGAGCAAGGGCAACGATGGAGTATATGGAGCTTAAATTTAGCAGTACAAAAAGGACAGATGACTTCGTTATTAAGTTGGGTAGTCAAGATATTTACCGTAGTGAGTGTAAATATTTTGGATCGATAGTTCAAAAGGATAGAGGTATTGATAAAGGTGTGACACAGAATCCAAGCAGATTGGTTGAAGTGCAGAGGCGCGCTGGGGATCTTATGTGATGGTAAAGTACCATTAAAAATTAAGGTCAAGTTTTACCATACTGCAATTAGACCAACGATGCTCCATGGTTCTGAGTGTTGAGCAGTGAATTGTGTACATGAGCAAAAAATGGGAGTTGCGGAGATGAGAATGCTTAGGTGGATGTGTGGACACACTAGACTGGATAAAATTAGGAATGAATGTACCAGGGATAAGACAGGAGTAGCACCAATTGCAAAGAATATGCGAGAAACTCAACTATGATGGTTTGGACACGTACAAAGGAGACCATTAGTAGGCGTTGTGAGAGTCTAGTCACTAGGCATGTTAAACGAGGGAGAGATAGACCAATAAAGACTTGGAATGAAACTATAAGAAAAGACATGATGTACTTAGGCATTAGTGAGAATATGACAAAAGATAGGGCACAATGACGACAAATGATCCATATAGCCGACCCCACTATAGTGGGATAAAGGTTTGAGTGTTGTTGTTGTATTTGTTTATTATAATCTACAAATCACAAAGTTAAATAAATTATCAAACATCTTCACATCAACACCATAAGACAAGACAAGAATTTACTTTTCCTGAACTAATTAAAGTAGCTTTCATGCTATTAATGAGAATGGAAATTGAGGATTCATGAAGCAGACCTCATATAGTTGGGATAAATCTACTAATGATGATGTGTTTTGAAATGTGTGTGCGCGTTACATTTAGCTATGACACTTCTTTCCATTGATAGTAAAACCTATGATCCCAAACTCACCCCTCCACCCTTGTGGTATCCTTCCCTACTCACATGAACACAAGACAAATTGAATAGAACCCAAGAGCTCTCTTTCATTCATAGGATACTTCTCTTGGTAGCTCCCCGACACCTTTTCACATGAAATTAGATAAAAGAAGAATGTACTGGCTTGAGATTAGGTCATGGTTGTTCCCATAAAATTTAAGTATTTTATGCTAACTCAATTTGATTTTGAGTTGACTTCAAAATGAAAAAGGGGCTCTAGCATATATATGATATATCAATATCATGCATGTATATCTTCCCTTCTTAGTTACAGAATTATCACCTAAGTTTTTAAATGAATTATTAAATTTATGTTTTTCATGTGATATGGCCAAATCTCAAAGTATTTATTGAGAATTGTTAAAATAGAATGAAAGAAATACTTGGTGCTATTTTATTCTTCCACAACAGGATAATTTATAGGAGTTGCATAAACACAAATTCGGACTCATGACGTGGGACTAAATCATAGACTTAAATATCTAAATGACTATATCAATAACTTTAACACTCCTCAAGCTGGACACGAAACCTCCAGCTTGAAAACATCATAAAAAAGAAAGATAATGGTAGCAGACTAAGTGGGACAAAACTGACAAGCCACCAGGGAGAATCCGTCAAGGATAATTCACACAAAAGGCGATCTCACACGTCACGTTACCACACACCATGGTCCACCGACCATGAACTCACTGGATATAATCAACAGACAGGTGATCGGGGATACTCCCACATGATACAACACACTGATAGAAATCAACAGACAGGTGACCAGGGATACTCCCACACGATACAATCCGCTGGATAGAAAGGTTAGCCAACAAAGACCATACCGCACCTACTCAACAACAACAACACCACAATACTTAAGCCTTTATCCCACTATAGTGGGGCCGGCAATGAAGGAAAAATTGGGAACACGAGCAACATAGGAAATAAGCTTGGAGTCCGTGTGTTACTAAGCGAGAGTCGAGAAATGTCATCTGAGTCACCTTTGTCACAAACACTCTCCATCACGTGGATCACACGTGCAAGAAGACATAACACACAATAAACTAAGACGACACTAACAACACTGCAAAGACACATAAAAAACGACAACAAAATGCCATGAATAAAGGCAGCCGGCGGGATCCAGATGAAGCCATTGTCACCGGCAGGAAGAAGACGTGGAGAGGAGTTGCGATGAAGAACGGGATCCCGCCATCGTTTTCCTCGTTTGGATCAACAAAAGAGCTCGACATTGGAAGCAGATGCCATCTTCCACGAGAACAACAGTGGGATCGACCATCGACGGGCTCGACAGGATCGAAGACAAGGATCAATGATGGGAACGAAGCCAAATAGTGAATTCATCAACGATCTGCGACAGAAACACATACAAGAATGTCGAGGAAAGCAGATAGGAATACGACAATGAACATAGAGTCGACCGTTGACAAGATTGAAGAGATCAAAGCCCAGAGACCGCGGAGCCCTCCATCGACGAGATCGAGGGGGGCAAAAGGCGCCCCCGTCGACGAAAGCGGAAGCGGGACTGCACGACGGGAGCAAGAGCAAAACTTGCTGGTGAGAACAAAAGGAAGAAATTAACAGACGGTACGAGCGGAAGTCACCAAAGAAAATTAGGTCGCCAACAATCAGGGCAGCAAAAATTTAGGAAGGAATCAATTCCTGCTCTGATACCATGTTAAAATACTTGGCGTTTTTTTTTTCTTCCACAATGGGGTATTATAGGAGTTGCATGGACACAAACTCGGACTCATGATGTGGGACAAACCATACAAATTAAAAGATTTAAATCTAAATGACTCTAATAATACAATAATATTAATAACTTCAACAAGAATGAAAACGAATAGTGATGCAAGATAATGTGAGTGTGCTGGTATACTAAGGACAACCTACGGTTTCGTGATGAGTGAGACTCAACTAAAAATGCTCACACAAAGATGGTTTCCAACAGAAGGTTGTATGCAGTAAAATTAATATGCACCGTTATTCAGCTATTGATATTACTTGCCATTGTTTACAAAATTCTGCTCTCGAACCTGTGCGACATTAAGGTTCTCTCTTAATGTAATTTTTATTCCAGCAACTCTCAAGAACACTCGAGAGGTGAATGACGACCTATGAAGCACAAATACTTCTCCGAAGGCAGCGTACCCGTACCGGATACATATCCGGTACCGGTACGTACCCGATACTCGACCGATACACCTATGTGTACACACTTGGACTTGACACATCATTCTACATATTGTGATAGGAGTGTGTTTTTTAGAGTAAACAAAAGTTGGCTCTATGACAGGAAGTGTTGGTACGTCCAATTAAATAGTGTATTTATACCAAGTATATTTCTGGTACTGGTACGCTTCTGTTATAAGTACGTGTATTGAACGTGTTGACATGACAGAAGTTATTAACAAAACGATTAATTTGTCTCTAGATTCTAGACTAACCGGAGATTGAAGATGTTGATCTCCAATAATAAAGTTGATCTCCAACAATGAAGAAGAAAAAAAAAAGACTAATGTGTAGACTTAAGTTTAATTTTATCTCTTTTGGTTAAACAAATAAGATGTTAAATTTTGTAATATTTATGAATGTTTAATGCTTGAAAACCTCATTTTATGTTGCATTGATTTGTGGACTTATACTTCAAGTTATGAATGCTTAATGCTTGAAAACTTCATTTTATGAATGCTTAATGCTTGAGAATTGTTTATTGCACTGTGATATATATAAAATATATTTGGTATAACGTACCAAGTCGTACCCATATCCTTGGTTTTTAAATTCTGGCGTACCGCTGTACCGGGTACGTATCGTACCCGCACTAGTGCTTCATAGACGACAACTCATGAACATTCTTATAGGTCTCCAACTCGTGTGCCTATGATTTTTGTGGTGGATCTCTTCACCTAACATGTATTTTGAAATATCCGCATGCCTATAGATTTTTTTAGGAGTTGATGCTCAATAAATCTCTACAGATACATATTGATAATTAGATCGTTGAGTTGCCGGCTGTAATTTCAACTGCATATTTTTACTCCATAAATCATAGAACTGATAGATTCTGTTTTTTTTTTTCATTTTTCGTTCTTCATTACTATTACTTGATTTTTCAGAGGTGTTTCTTTCTCTTTTGTTTTAGTAATTTTCTTCTCTGATTTGTGATTATCTTATCCTTTTTTTTAGTTTTGCAGGTTCTAGCTGAGATGTCTACAAATGCTTTGAATGATCTCAATGCAGTCCCAGTTTTAGAGTTGGAGAAGAATGAAAATTCTACCAAGGGAGATTTCCCCAAGCCTTTTCTCGATGTAAACCCGGACAATTCTCAGAATGTGAATTCTGTATCCTGTCTCTCAACTGCACAAACAAGAGCTGCTGAGATTCATGGAGCAGGAGTAGGTAACACAGAAATTAATGGAGTGGAAGTAGGAAATACTGAAGTAGAGTATGTAGAAACTGAGAGCCTGACTGATCTTCCGGCTGTGGATGCAACTCTTGATGTACTATTTCTCTATTTTATCTAAATTCTTTCCCAAGAGAACTATCAATTTTTTCCCAAGTTGTTATAACATCTGCTTATATTGTAATCTGTTCAATGAAGACCCTGATGGGGAGGTTGGACTCAAAGAATTGGATTTCAGTATGCGAAGCCCTCAATAATGTGCGCCAACTTTCAGTATATCACAAAGATAAGCTGATTAATTTATTGTGAGTCATCCATTTCATTTGGTTAGGTTGTAGAATTGAGACCTAAATTCTTTTATGGTGGCATTGCGCATTTTGATTTACGCTTCGTCGCTTCGTCGCTTCTATGCAGGGGAGATTTGATTCCAAAGATTGTTAAATCCTTGAAAAATCCAAGAAGCGCTGTTTGTAAGACTGCAATCATGACTTGCGGTGACATCTTTAAGGTTTATAATGATTCGATGGTTGAATTTATTGATCCTCCGGTATGTTCGGTTGCCAAACTTATAAATGTTCTCTGTGAAAATATCATTTGAGATGCTAACAATATTACTATTTAAACAAAATTTGTGTATATATGTAATTGAATCAGCTGGCACAATTGCTACTCAAATCTTCACAAGACAAGCGATTTGTTTGTGATGCTTCAGAGATGGCGTTGATTGTTATGACCACTTGGATCTCTCCCTCTTTATTGTTACCTAAGTTGCAGCCTTATCTTAAGAACAAGAACCCTCGTATCCGTGCAAAGGCATCCATGTGTTTTAGTCGCAGTGTCCCAAGACTCGTAAGTTTATCACATACATCAATTTCTGCCCAAGCCTGTTTTAAAGTTTTTCATTATTAGTCATTTCATGCATTACCGCAAATAAAATTTTGTTAATTGCATTATATAAAACATATAGATTTAACTATTTCACAACAATTAGAGCTGAAAATATAAACAACATATCAGAAGTCCCAAAAAATTCAATTGTATTATATGACAGTTTAACAAAATTCATTCCATAGCAAAATGATGCGAGCTCAACAAAAGGCCAGCAAACCTGTAACAGCTCAAGCCCATTACATAGACCTTGTTTTTTTATCATAAAGCCTGAGTTTTACATCAAAATGACATCACCTTGAAGGTTGAGCATGTCCTGTTCATGCTATTGACTAGAACTAGTGAGAATCATTAGACAAATAAAGTATATATTCAATTTGATGAGATCAAATGACTATACAAAAGTAGGGAACAAAGCACAGTGCAAACAGATCAAAAAGCTTCCACCTCAAATTAAAGTGTAATCCCGATGCACTTCTTAAAAACAGATCCTAAAACGATCGCCAACCTTTTTTTTCTCTCGGTAAAGGCGGAAGCCAACTCTTGCTCCCTTGGAAGCAAGGGGCGCACGAATCCACCGTCCTCGATTAGTCATTTGTGTAGGACATCTCTTTCTCTCTTTGACATGCCAATTGCCAAAGCTTCTACACCACTGGAAATCTCCTGCTCAAGCCATTGAAAGAAATAGAGATCTGTTGTGCAGCGCAAGCTCACCGAGAGAATACAACTGAATCTTGGAGATTCTTGATCCAAAGGCTCGGATGGTGCAGCCCGACATTTCCTCTCCCGCCCTCCAAGCTTTCCCCCCAACTCTCCTAAGTCACTGGTGCGCCCTCCTCTTGTCGTTGCGGGTTGCCTTCTTAACCGCTGCGGGTTCCCCTACTGTTTTACCCGCGGTTTCTATCCGCTGCGGGCCCTCCTTCCTACCGCTGGTGGTCTCGCCTTGCCGTCGCGGTCTCTCTTCTAGCCGCTTCTCCTTTATCCGGAGCAACTCTCTCAAGCTCCTTTCCTACCCGCTCTAGCCGCACCAATCTGTGTCATCCGTTCATGAGTTTCGAGGATTCCAATGCTACCTCTGCTCTTCCGGCTCGTGTTGCGGCTCCGGTTCCCGAACTTCGTGACGAGCTCCGAATTACTACTATTTCCCTTAGCGGGAAACAAAATTTCGTGAAGTCGGTGCACTCTGTTCGTCGAGTATTGCAGACGAAAGGCCTTCTTCATCACTTGACCCGTGTTACTCCTACTGCCCCACCGATGAGTGGCTTTGTGATGATGGTCGGGTTCAGTCATGACTACTCAACTTCATGGACACCGAGCCCTACAGGATGACTATGTATCATGAAACGACAAAGGCAATGTGGGTGGAGCTCCACTCCTACTCTGGGCAGAATTGTCTTCAGCACTTGTTCGACATCATCTCGGATCTTCAAAACCTTGATCCCGGGGCTCCCGGTGATATGATCTCCTTTGTTGCTAAGGTCAAGACCCTGTTTGAGGTCTGGATCCAGCATCAGCCTCGTACTATTGATT
Source organism: Platanthera zijinensis (assembly GCA_039513925.1). Lineage (NCBI taxonomy): Eukaryota > Viridiplantae > Streptophyta > Magnoliopsida > Asparagales > Orchidaceae > Platanthera > Platanthera zijinensis. The sequence continues at coordinate 130,666,421 of CM077098.1, read as the reverse complement.
TGGTTACTCAACGAGCGCAGAAAGAAGCACTCGGGATTGCAATGATAATGGCTCGAGTTCCTTCTTATCTGCATAGTGTTCGGGCTCAGATCCTCTCTTCCTCTACAACTCCCTCTCTGTCAGATGTTTGCTCTATGCTTCTGAAGGTTACACCTTCCCAGGATGCTCCTGTGACTCTCTCTTCGGTTCTTCTACAACAACTTACACCTATTCCGTCAGCTCGAGGTTACTCGGCCCGTGGGGGTCGCAACACGTCTCGGGGACGTGACCGTACTGGAAGGTCTTCTTTTAAATGCACATATTGCAGGCGGGATGGTCACCTTGAGGCCACCTGCTATCGCAAACATGACCTGCTCCCACATCTTGCTGCTTCTGCTACAACTGACCTTCCCACTTCTCCCGCAACAGACTCTGCCACTTCTTCCCGTGAAGACATCAATGCTCTACGCACCCAGCTCCACCAACTCCAAGGGGTGATTTCTCGCTCCTCTGGATCCGTTGCGTCAATTTCCAATGAAGGTATATCATGTCTCTTCCAGAGCTCTCACTGGATTATAGATTCAGGAGTCACACACCATATTACTTCACATCGACCTCCGCAATATTTGCTGACTGGACATTCTAAGTTCATCACTGTGGCTAATGATGATCCACCCCAGTTTCCGACGTTGCTGATATACCTCTCACACCCTCTCTCTTTCTGTCTTTTGTTCTTCATGTTCTGGGATCACCATTCAATTTGCTCTCTGTGAGCCGCCTTACTCAAGATTTTAATTGTTGTATTACATTCTCACCTTCTACATTTATTGTGTAGGATCGACAATTGCAAACTATCATTGGTTGGGGTCGGCTGTCAAACGGGCTCTACCTCCTAGATGTTCCTCCCTCTGCTCTCTCCGTCGTCTCCACTATTGATTGACATCGTCGTCTTGGGCATATTACCATCCAGATTCTCAAGAAAGCTCTTCCGGATGTCTCCCTACAACAGTTTACTTGTGAATCTTGTATCTTTGACAAACAATATCGTATTTTTTTTCATCCTACTTGCACTCGAAGTGATACTCCTCTATCTTTAGTACACTCTGATATTTGGGGACTATATAAAACCCCTAGTATGTTTGACTATCGTTACTTTATCACTTTTATTGATGATTACTCTCGCTTGACCTGGTTATACTTATTTCAGGATCTTGCTGAACTGACCTCTACATTTCGTGCCTTTATTACAAAAACTTGTACTCAATTCTCCTCACCCTTAAAAATCACTCGCACTGATAATGCTTGGGAATATACTAGCCGGACGTTCTCGAATCTATGTACTGAGTTTGGCATTACACATCAAATATCTTGTGCGTATACAACTCAACAGAATGGTGTGGCCGAGTGAAAGAATCGTCATCTTCTTGATGTCGCTTGGTCACTCATGATTTAAATGCAAGTACCCACACTATATTGGAACTTTGTTGTGTCTGCCGCATGCTACCTCATCAATCACATGCCCTCCTCTATGCTCGATTTTGCCACCCGTTTAGTCTCTTGTTTCCTTCCAAGTCCTCTTTTACCCTTACACCTCATTTGTTCGGATGTACTTGTTACGTCCACAATCTTGGTCCATCCACAAATAAGTTTGCTCCCCGTGCCTGCAAATGTATATTTTTGGGGTACTCTTGAGCTCAAAAAGGCTATGTGCGTTATTCTCCCACTACTGACAAAGTGATCGTCTCCGCCGATGTCACCTTTCTTGAAGATCTACCATTTCATGCTATACCTTCTGCTCCTTTCTCTTCTCCCATACCTCGTCCGACCGTTCCTGTCTCGTCTTCTCTACAACCTCTTCTTCCCACTCAACTTCTGGCACCCGTTCCATCTATACCACCCAAATCGCCTCTTCTTCGTGTTTATACTCGTCGTACCCCACCCTCTGGAGCCCTACAACAACCGTCTTCCACTAGTGTTATCCCGCGGATTGACGATCCAACATCAACATCTACCGCTCACCCCCTGGCGAATTATGTATTTTTGCATCGTCTGTCTCCACCTCTACGCAAGTTTGCACTCTCTTTCCTCCATCTCTATTCTTAACTCTGTGCTGGAGGACCTTCTTCACCCAGGGTGGCGTGCGGATATGGATGAGTAAATGACTGTTCTTTGGTCCAACCAGACTTGGGAACTGGTCCCTCTTCCTCCTGGGCAATCTTGTGTCAGTTGTAAGTGGGTCATTGCTATCAAACATGCTCCAGACGGGACAGTTGAATGTCTCAAAGCCCGACTTGTGGCTTAGGGGTTCACTCAATAACAGAGTCTTGATTATGATGAAACTTTCTCACTCGTCGCCAAGTTAAACTTTGTTCAAGTTCTGATCTCCTTAGTTGTTCATCGCAACTGGCCTCTCCATTAGCTTGATATCAAAAATGTGTTTCTGAATGACGACCTTCTCGAGACGGTCTACATGCACCAACCTCCCTGGTTTGAGACCATGGGGGAGTCTCGTGTGTGTCATCTCTGAAAATCTATTTATGGTCTCAAACTGTCTCCCAAAGCGTGGTTTGACAAATTTAGTAAGGTCGTTCGCAAAGTTGGATTAAAGAGGAGCTTGACTGACTTCTCTCTTTTCACTCGTCATCAATCAACTGAGACTGTCATTCTCCTGGTTTATGTGGATGATATTTTAATTATTGGTGATGACGCTACAGCGATACAACTCAAGCAACACTTAAACTCCGTCTTCAAAACAAAAGATCTGGGGGCTCTCCGGTACTTTCTGGGACTTGAGGTTGCAAGACGACCTGATGGTCTTGTCCTCTCACAACAGAAGTACTGCATTGATCTCCTTCAAGATGCTGGATACTCCGGATGCAAACCTGTGGAAACCCCGATGGATGTCGATCACAAGTTATGTGCTCATGGATCTGACTCCGATTTTCTGCTTACGAACTCTGAGTATTATCGGCGTCTTGTAGGAAAACTGATATATTTGACAGTTACAAGACATGATATCTCTTTTGTTGTTGGAGTAGTCAGTCGATTTATGCATGCTCCTCGGATTTCTCATCTCCAGGCAGTAGAACGCATCCTCAGATATTTAAAAACAGCTCCTGGACAAGAGTTGGTATATAAGTCATCCTCTTCTTTATCTCTTATTGCATATTCAGATGTGGACTATGCGGGCTCCCTGGATGATCGACGTTCCACTATGGGTTTCTGTACCTACTTTGGAGGGAATCTTATCACTTGGCGTAGTAACAAGCAGTCTGTGGTTACTCGCTCTTTTGCTGAAGCCGAGTATCGTGCAATGACGGCCGCTGTATCTGAACTTACCTGGCTTGAGGGCCTTCTTGGTGATTTGGGGGTCACTCTATCCTCTCCAACAACTTTGTTTTGTGATAGTCAGACTGCGATCCATATTGCAAAGAATCTCGTGTTTCATGAGCGGATTAAACACATTGAAGTTGATCGTCACTTCGTTCGTGAAAAGGTCCAATTGAAGAAGTTGGAGCTGGAACATGTTCCTGCTTCGGGGCAAGTTGCCGACATTCTCATCAAGGCATTACCATGGCAAATGTACCATCGGTTCTTATCCAAGCTTGGTGCTTACGACTTGTATGCTCCAGCTTACGGGGGAGTGTTAGAGAATATTAGGAAAATTTATGTAAAAGTCCATTAATATGGCCCAATTTAAGTTTCTGTTTTAATCCCACATCTTGTGTATATGATTCTTTCTTTCTCTTCTCTCCTATATATTTGTACTCATACTTGTATTTTGTAATTCAACAAGCATATACAAGTTTTGCATCATTCTTCTACAGGTCTCTAACACTTGTACTTTTTAATAAAATGGGTGACATGAGAGTGGGTCATTGGACTTGGCTTGTTCTAATATCATATTAGAACAAAACACCTTTTTAAATTCAATTGGTGCTAGGCGGAGAGCACAACAACATATAAAATACATAGAGACATGAGATTTCCAATATGGGGCTAAATTTCCAACACAGACCCATGTGTAGGAACACATGGAAGAAGACACCCACGCATGTGGAGCGCGCGGTCAAGGGGAAGGATTGTAAAAAACGCTGGACAAGCTTGCTTTGATACCATATTAGAACCAAAGAATGAAAACTAAAACCCCATACGTTACAGCTAGTAGAACCTAAGATCTCTAGTAACTGCCCAAGACTACATGAGTTTCTAGATGCAGTATATTATCAACACTCGCAATAGTGACATATTCTTTAACTAACATATATATTGGGATAAGCCAAATAGTGGTAATGAAGATCTATTTTTTTCCCTCTGATTTTTTCAGTCCTTTCACTTCCACACCTTCCCAGATCTCTCCACTTCATTATAATTTCATATTGATGTTGCTGCAGGGCGTAGAAGGGATCAAAGAGTACGGTATCAACAAGCTCATCCAGATCGCGGCATCTCAGCTCAGCGATCAGCTTCCGGAGTCTCGGGAAGCTGCCCGAACCCTCGCCGCAGAGCTGCAAAGATTCTACGAGAGATCTCAACTTCCGTCGTGCGAAGACTCGCCCCAGAGCGAGAACAATATTTCCTGGGAAGCCTTCTGTCACGCAGAGCTCTCCACTCTGAGCGCTCAGGCCATTCTTCGTGTGACCACCATCCCGAAGGAAGGGTCCGGTAGCTAATCGAAGCTATCTAAGTCTCCGTGCCAACCGGTTTGTATATTTTGGGAAGGAGAACTTTGAAGCAACCGTGAAGAACATTGCTTCCCAAATTTGGCAGTTGAGATTTTTGATATTTTGATTTGTATTAGACTGTAGAGATTGCACCACATGTTCTGGTACTGCACTGTTTTTGGCTGAGTAAAGGTTTCAGGAATAGCGTCAGTTTCTGTGTAAAATTTTATTTCTTTCTTCTGTATCTGTAGTTGGCGTGGCAGAAAGCTTTCTTCCCCTTCATATATTTTGCATTTTATTGTATAGAGAAAATGAAGAGCAAATTCTCTCATTCTCTCTTTTATTTTATAGCTCTTGTAAAAATTTAAAATTATAATAACATAAGTAAATAAATATAGCATTCAAAGCTCGATAAAAACATGAGTGAAAGGATCAAATGTCCGACCAACCCTTTATCTATGACACTTAGCTTACCCAGGACTGTCTGCAGTTAGTTTCTTTATTTAGGTGCCGGTAGGAGGGAGGGCGTGGTGCTTGAATCTGTGGATGCTGGAGCGTGAAACTGTGGATTCTGAACTGCATCTGCAGTGGTGTCACCCCAATCTGTGCGCGCACGCTCACACACACGAGTGTCTGATACGGGGCTCCATCCTTACGACCGGATGCTCTCGAGCTGCCTTCGGCCTCATCCAGGCGGGTTTCGCCCGTGCTCGATGCTCTGGGGAATCCCATGCCTCGCGCGAGAGTACGCAGCCCTTGACGGCAAAGTTTAATATACATTTATTAACATAAAATTTAAATTTTAAAATTTTATTGTTTTTTGTTTAATTAAAAAAATAAAAAGATTAAAAAAACGGTTTAAAATTTTTGATTAATTAAAATAATCAAAAAAAGGAAAAAAAGAAGAAAGAATAAAAAAAACCCTTGAACCGTGATTGTTTAAGGGGGCTGCTATCCGCACCGCAGTTTTGGCTATTCGCACCACACTTTCTTATAATTTTTTTGGCTTTTGAAAATACGTCTTGTGCATGCATTTTTTGAAAAAGTGCTTAACACGAAAGTTGTAGATCTCGCATGTACTAGACGTATTTTCAAAAGGTGCAAAAACCTAGACGTATTTCCAAAGTACGTCATGTACATCCATTTTTAGGAAAAATGTTCAACACGAAAGTTGTAGATCTCGTCGAGATTTACAACTTTCGTGTTGAACACTTTTCCTAAAAATGCATGCACAAGACGTATTTTTAAAAGGCGTAAAAAATTATGAGACAGTGCGGTGCGAATAGTCAAAATTGCGGTGTGAATAACAGCGCCCGTGTTTAATTAAAATAATCAAAAACGGAAACAAAGAGAAAGAATAAAAAGCTGCTCAGAGAGCTCAGGCGGAATAACCGTGAACACATTTATCCCACATCGCCGGTTAGATTAATATTTAGGTGTCTAATTAAAATATATCCGGACCTGACTCCGCCCGTGCTGGGTAGAGCTGTTATTTTGAAGAGGAATGCAAAATTGGTATAAAGAAAAAAAGCTCACATCTTAATTTACTGGGGCTAACAGAGTAATTCCTTCACTCTCTTTTGAGAAACCTTTTTCATGACAGGAATTTTGAAACCGGGTCTCATTCTAAAATAGTAAAATCTCAATCCAGGATTTTCACTGTCAACATGTGGGACAACAAACCATGGGGAACATGCAAAGTGACGCGTGATTTCCAAAATTCGTGTGAAATGAGATGTGAATTGGAATTTACTCGATTCTAATTTCCGTGTGAATTGGAATTGCAGCGAACTCCAATTCTGTTATTGGGTAGAAGGCATGAATTATGACACTACAATTATAATTAGTAATTTTAGTAGAAAACAAAAGGAATTAAGCTTTTATTATTCTCTTTTTAATTACTTTACATCAAAACATATCTTCCCTATATACATACATGAGGGAGACCTAAAAACAAATGTGATGTGGGACAAATCCCAAAAGGAGGTCACTAATGACACACCAATTTGCACTGTATGCACACCAAATTCCAACACTTCCCCTTAAGATGGGCGAAAGATTTACACAAACCCCATCTTATTACACAATTTACATAAATTCAATGAGCTAAGGTTCCGTTTGGAGGGACTTATTTTCACCGGTCAAACGGTTATGACTGCATGAATCAGACCATAATTAATGTCAGGTTCATGCGGTTGTAACCGCTTGACCGGTGAAAATAAGTCCCCCCAAACGGAGCCTAAGTCTTTTGGTTAGACAATCAACTACTTGCTATTTTGTAGTGATATGACACAGCTTCAGTATCCCACAATCCAACTTTTCTTTGATGAAGAATCTATCAATCTCAATATGTTTGATTATGGCTCTGTTTGGGACAGCTTAGGATGATGAATAAGCCGCTAATTAAAAATTGATGGTTGAATAGAGATTTTATATAATCAATGATGAATAAACAGTCGACTGTTTGGATAATTTGTCCAAAAATGCTTATCTAAAATTTCATTCATTCATAAGAATTTGTTTGTTTGTACGCGTTTTTTTTATCCGTGCACGATTTTTTTGCCTGGGGGCGATTTTTCGCTCGGACGTGTTTTTTCGCCCGTCACGATTTTTTTCGTCCAGTCAAGATTGTTTTCGCCCAAGCTGGTTTTTTTTCGCCCGGGCGTGATTTTTTCGCCAGGTTGCGTTTTTTCGCTCGATCGCGTTCTTTCGCCCGCTCGATTTTTTCAACCGGGTGCATTTTTTTTATGCGAGCGCAATTTTTTCGCCCGACCGCGGTTTTTTTTGCCCAGGCGCGTTTTTTTCGCTCAAGCGCGTTTTTTTCCGCCCGATCGCGGTTTTTTTCGCTCGGTCGCGGTTTTTTTCGCTCGGTCGCGGTTTTCTCGTCCGGGCGCGTTTTTTTCGCCGAGGCGCATTTTTTTGTCGGGGCGCGTTTTTTTCGCCCAAGCGCGATTTTTTCGACCGACTGTGTTTTTTGTCCCGAGTGCAATTTTTTCTCACAGGTGTGATTTTTTCCCCAGCAAAATTTTTTCAACCTGAAACACTTTTTTCGTCGGGAGAAAAACGAAAAAACGCGTCCGGATGAAAAAATCATGCCCGAGTGAAAAAAAGACGCCCAGGCAAAAAAATACGCGCCCGAGCGAAAAAATCGCTTCTTAGCGCACCTGGGTGAAAAAATCATTTTCGTGCAAAAAAATCGCTTCCGGACGAAAAAATCGCCTCCGGGCGAAAAATTCGCGTTCGGGCGAAAAAATCGCGCCCGGGCGAAAAAATCGCGTCCGGGCGAAAAATTCGCGCCCGGGCGAAAAAATCACGCCTGGGCAAATTAATCGCGCCCGGGCGAAAAAATCGCGGACGGGAGAAAAAACGCGTCCGGGCGAAAAAACGCGTCCGGGCGAAAAAACGCGGTTGGGCGAAAAAAACGCGCCCGGGCGAAAAAAATGCGTCCGGGCGAAAAATAAGTGCCCGGGCGAAAAATAACGCGCCCGGGCGAAAAAATAACGCGTCCGGGCGAAAAAATAACGCGCCCGGACGAAAAAATAACGCGCCCGGACAAAAAAATAACGCGCCCGGGCGAAAAAATAACGCGCCCGGGCGAAAAAACGCGACCGGGCGAAAAAAATGCGCCCGGACGAAAAAATGCGCCTGGACGAAAAAATGCGCCAGGACGAAAAAATGCGCTCGGACGAAAAATTTGCGCCCGGGCGAAAAATTTGCGCCCGTGCGAAAAATTCGAGTCTGGGCGAAAAATTCGAGCCCGGGCGAAAAATTCGCGTCCGAACGAAAAAATCACATCCGGAAAAAAAATCACTCATATGGCTTTTTTTAAGAAATAAGCGCTTATGAGTAATCGTAAGCTGGACCCGGATAGCTTATAAAAAATCAACTTATAATCTGTTTTAAAATAAGTGATTTTATATAAGCTGCACAAACAAACAGCTATAAAACAACTTTTGCGTTTTAAGTAGAGATTATAGATCAGCATAAGTTGTCCCAAACAGAGCCTATATCATGTTGAACGAGATTGTTTGCAATGCTTATGACTGGCTTGCTATCACACTACAGTGTCATCTGTCCTCCTTGATCTATCTTGAGTTCACACAGTAGAGCTTTCAACCATAATAGTTCCCTTACACCTGAGGCCATGACCCTATATTTTGCTTCACCCTGTAGATCTCGCAACTACACTTTGCTTCTTGCTTTTCCAGGAGATAAGGTTGCCTCCCACAAACATACAATTTCCCAATGCAGATCTCCTGTCATCTGCAAAACTAGCCCAGTTAAAGTCGCAATAACCCTATATATTCAGATGTTCATTCTTTTGGAAGATCAGTCTCTTTCCTAGTGCACTCTTTAAGTGTCTAAGAATTTGATACACCGCATCCAAGTGCCCCTCCCTGAGATCGTGCATATAGCGGGCTACTACACTCACAACAAACAATATGTTGGGACAAGTGTGTCTCAAATAGATCAGACGACCGACACGCCTCTGATACCTCTCTTTATCAGTTGTCTCTCCTACCTCAACATTGAGTTTGGACTTCTGATCAATAAGGTGACCACGAGACTACATCTCAACATACCTGTCTCTTTGAGCAAATCTAACACATATTTTCGTTGAGATAAAATGATTATCTACACCGCGTGCTACTTTTATCCCAAGAAAGTATTTCAGCTGTCCCAAATCCTTCACCTCAAACTACTTGCACAATCACATCTTAGCTGATTAGTTTCCTTCTCGTTATCACCCGTAATAATCATATTGTCCACATACACAACAAGCATTGCAGTGTGTTCTCCATTCTACCTAAAGAATACTATATGACCAACATTGGTCTGCCGATATCCTATGTTTACCATCGATTTCCTAAACATGTCAAACCAGGCTCGAGGAGATTGCTTTAGCCCATATACTGATTTCTTTAGTCTACACACCTTGTCTGCCATTTGTTTTGTGTCAAAGTCTGGTGACACCTCCATGTATACTTCTTCCAGTAGATCCTCATAAAGAAAGAAATTCTTGACATCGAGTTGGTGTAGTTTTTGTCCCTCATTTGCCGCCAAGGATATTAATGTTCGTATCATGCTCATTTTACCGATAGGTGCAAATGTCTCGTCATAGTCAATGTCATAACTCTAATTATAACCCTTTGCTACCAATCGAGCCTTGTAACTCTTGATCTGACCACCAGGATTTTGCTTTATAGTGAATACCCACTTGCACCCAACTGCCATTTTTCCTTATGGTAGTGACATAAGGTTCCAGGTTTTATTTTTCTCTAATGCGCCAAGTTCTTCTAGTATTGTAGCTTTCCATCGAGGATCCTTCTTAGCATTCTGCCAACACTTAGGAATAGAATTAATGTCTAAAGATGTAATGAATGCTCCATGTGTAGGGGATATATGAGAGTAAGACACAAATTAGGCAATGTCACGTGGAAAGACATATCGATTAGGTGAGACTCCCTCCCAAATTCTGGCTGGAACTTCATCTTGCTACAAGGGAGTGGGAGTAGAGAGATGAGAGGTTATCTTACATGGGATATCTGAACTTGTGGTGGATGGTGCAGGTATCTCAAGAATCAGAATAGGCAGAGGCAAGAGACTTGGCCTATGTGATAATGTAGGCATTGTAGTCTCACTCGGCTGTCTTCTTCTTGTATACACTCTTATATTCTTTGTGTCTGAGGTTGGTTACTACTAGGGATGATTTCGCCCCGGTGGGTGCAGTTACATTAGACTGAAGCCTACTTCGGCTTTCCTCCTACATCATAGCTGAGATTGTCTCATCCAGGTTAGGAATCTTTGGCAGAGCGAGCAACAATGCACTTCTTTGCTCAAATGTCGGATTTAACCCCCTCATAAAGTGCATAGTCCTCCACTGAATATCTCTCTCCCCTTTTGTGCATTCAGGATCTTTATAGCATACGACTGGTGTGAAATAATCATAGTTTGCCCAGAGTCGCTTGATATGCCCGAAATAGGTATATGTAAATTACGCAAGTGCACGTGCCAAATCAAGTAATATAAAGTGAATAAAGAACGTTTACACTGAGAGATGTTTAATTTAACGCTCGTAAATACTAACTAACCTTTTATTTAAATTCAAGTGAATCAATTTAAAGAGTTTTGAAACTAAATTAAAACTCTAAGAAAATTAACGATGATTTTATAAAAATTATTTTTATCAAATAATGAGAAAACGATCTTGTATTGTGTTTTCCTAAGTTTATTTTGATGGATCAATAAAAGATATTTATGAGAAAACTTGGTGCTCTTTCCTGTAATGATTTTAAGGCAGAGATCCGTATCTCTCAATATCAGAAATCACTATATCCCTCGTTCCCTTGTCATCTCTAACTCAGGTGAAGCGAAAATTAATAATAATAATAATAATCAAAGTTGATAAAATATATGTGAAATCTCTCTCTCTCTTCTGCACTATATTGAGTTGATAATACACTTACGCATCTCCTCTCTCGAATTTTGAAGCACAGTAAAATGAATCAAAAATTTTAGTTAAAGATTTACGCATCCGTTCATATACTCACATGTCTAACCTCTCGAATCTCGAAGCGGAGAATATAATAAAAATATAATCCAAATGTACAACCCCGTATTCGCAGAGTAGGGTCCTTTCGGCAGGCTCAGAGCCAGTTTTAAGTTTTTAAGCTTTTTAGAGATTTTGGACTCTTGGTGGCCAATTTTGGCTTGGACTTGGAAAATACTAGTAGAGGGATGAAATATTTTTCTCCCCCCCGGCCCCCTCGGGGGGTCACCAGGCCGCCGAGCTCACCAGTCCGCCGAGCTCACCAGGCCGCCGAGCTCACCAGTCCGCCGAGCTCCCCAGGCCGCCGAGCTCCCCAGTCCGCCGAGCTCCCCAGGCCGCCGAGCTCCCCAGGCCGCCGAGCTACCCAGTCCGCCGAGCTCCCCAGTCCGTCAAGCTCCCCAGGCAGCCGAGCTCCCCAGTCCGCCGAGCTCCCCAGTCCGCCGAGCTCCCCAGTCTGCCGAGCTCCCCAGTCCGCCGAGCTCCCCAGTCCGCCGAGCTCCCCAGTCCGCCGAGCTCCCCAGTCCGCCGAGCTCCCCAGTCCGCCGAGCTCCCCAGTCCGCCGAGCTCCCCAGGCCGCCGAGCTCCCCAGTCCGCCGAGCTCCCCAGTCTGCCGAGCTCCCCAAGCCGCCGAGCTCCCCAGTCCGCCGAGCTCAAGGCCAATTGGTCGTAGGGGCATTTTGGTCATTTTATCCCCAGGACTTAGAAAAACTATAAATAGACCCCTTGGGTACCTTTGGAGGGGCATTGGCTTTTGGCTTCCTCCTCCCTAGCTTTCCTCTTGGTAGAGTTGAGAGAACTCTCCAAGGTACCCAACTCTCATTGGTAAGGGAGGGGAAGTGTTCTTGTGACCTTCCGGGTGTGTGGTGGGACCTCCACGCTAGAGCCGAGGGTCTGTTCCTAGTTTCCCAAGTCTTCGGCCCGTGACATTCTTCCGAGTGTAGTAGGTGTGAGGTCACCCCTTCCCCAAGGGTCGAACTCCACAGAGACCAAGTTTTTGGTTTCAACATTTTGGTGCGGTGAGCGTGGAGAGTGATCAGCACAGAAGATCTCGGGAGAGTGTCATGGCTGGAGATCAGGGAGGTAGTGATGACCTCGGCGGTCTCCCCAACCCAGGACCCTTCGTAGGAAGGGAAGAGTTCATGGCTTCCATCTCTGGCATCATGGAGATGTTGCGAAGCATTGCTCCTCGGGCTGGCAGCTCAGCTCCCACCCCCCAGGGACCGGCTCCCGGGGATCTCAGTGAGCTGCCCCCCAGAGATCTAAGCGAGATCACCCCAGCAGGGGGAGAAGGAAGTGCCCCAGGGAGGCGACCTGGGAAGGAGAGGATGGGAGAGGGGGTCGAGCGAGACCTCCCCGGCCGGGAGCTGTTCCCCAGCCCGTCGAGTGCTCGCCCCCCAGGCGAGCAGGTCGCGCGAGTGGAGGTGGCGAGAGCTCCCCTTAGGGGGTCACCCTTTAGTGAGTTGATCATCTCAGCTCCCGTTCCCGAGGGGTTTAGAGAGCCAGACATGGCTTACTATATCGGGAAGGATGACCCCGTCCAGCACCTGCAGTGGTTCGAGGATGCCGTCTCCATCAGGCCAATGACGGACGCCTTCAAGTGCCGTCTATTTGCGATCACCTTGAAAGAGAAGGCGAGGGACTGGTTCCATCAACTCCCTCCAAGGTCCATCTTCGGGTTCGAAGACTTGAGCCGGAGCTTTCAACTTCGCTTCTCCACCTCCAAGAAGAGGAAGAAAGGTCATGAGTCCCTCTTCCTGATAAAGCAAAGGGCTGAGGAGTCGCTGGCCCACTACGTTGACAGGTTCCAGGAGGAGGTCCTTGACATCCAAGAGGTGCCAGGGTATGCCCTCCAGATGGCGTTTACGGTGGGGTTGCGCGAAGGGTTCTTCAAGATGAGCTTGACCCAGAAGACCCCCCTTTCCTTCGAGGAGCTGATGGAAAGGGCGGCAGAGGAGATAGCCATGGAGGCAGCCAACCCGGCCTTTGTGAAGAAGTTGGCAAAGTTGACAGAGGTGGAGTCAAAAGAGCAAGGTGGCTCAAGGCACCAGGAAGGAAGGCGGAGGGAGGAGCAGAGAGCCCAGGGGTTCCAGAGACAGGAGGGTCCGGAGCCAGGCTGGAGGCAGCAGGGAGGACCTGCCCATGCTCCAGGAAGGGCTCTTATCCAAGATGGGGGGAACTTCCACGGGGGCCAAAGGAGGTTCAACTTCCAGAGGCAAGCCCCTAGGCAGCTCCTGCCCCCACCCCAGCAAGCCTTGGCAATAGGCGAAGGAGGAAGAGGTAACAGGAGAGATCGCCCAGCCCGCCGAAAGAGGGGAGAAAGGGCACCACTATACTGTGACTTCCACCAGTTGGAGGGTCATGCCACGGCTACCTGCCCCGAGTTCCTAGAGGTAAGGGGGGGAGAGGCCCTGCCCAGCCTCAGCCGCCGGCACAGGTTGAAGGAGTTCTACCCCAAGGAGTGGGTGATGAGATATGCGAGGATCGGGTTGATGTAGGACACCGAGGAGGAATAGCGGTGATCCACGGTGGGGTTGGTATCGAGGCCACTCAGAAGGCGAGCCTCCACGTCATGTACCGCCGGAGCATTGCCTCGATGTCCCAGACCCCTCCCATGGAAGAAAAGATCACCTTCTCGTCGAAATACATGCCCGGGCATGAGGATCCATTCTGCGACGCCCTGGTCATCCAGGAAGCCATCGAAGGCTTTACCGTCTCCCGGATCTTGGTTGACAACGGAAGCTCTATCAACGTCATTTTTAAGAAGGCTTTTGACGGGATGAAGGTAGAGCCAAGGAGGGTGCTAGCCTCGGACGGACCCCTGTTTGGATTTTCAGGGGAGAGGAAGGAAGTGGAAGGTGGAGTCGGACTCCAGGTGAAGTTAGGGGGAATCTCAAGAAACTGCAGGTTCGTCATTGTTGACGCTCCAAGCAGCTACAACGCCATTTTCGGAAGGCCCCTCATCAGTGCTTTCCGATGTGTGCCTTCATCCTTCCACCAGTGTCTTAAGTTCAACTTCGAGGGGACTCAGGTCAGGATCAAGGGAGACTCCAGGATGGCGAGGCAGTGCTACGTCACGGCCGTCAACACCATCTCCTGGTTGGCCAAGGCGGAGGAGATGGAAAAGATCATGGAGAGCCTGAGCAGGATGGAAGTGTCCGAGGGGAAGGAATCGGACGACGGCCATCAGGCCCAGGCCCCCTGAAGAAGCCTCGTCTCGGCAGGGTCTTGTATCTTTTTCTTATGTTGTAATGAGTCCAGCCCTCGACTAGTAGAGTCGGGGGGGTCATGTATCCCGTCTTTTTTCCCCCATTAGAGTATGTTGGAATTGCAAAAGCTTAGGTGACATGTCCAGCTCCCAACCCCCGAGAGGATTTCCTCATACCAGGCTCACACTAGCTGGCAGGGTCGAGAGTGCCTCGGGGGATGGCTCATTTTCCCATTTGCTCCGATGATGATTCCGCTGTCAGGCTCTCACTAGCTGACAAGGCCGGTTGATCTCTCGTGGAAGCCCAAGTCCTTTGCTCCAATGATGATTCCGCTGTCAGGCTCTCACTAGCTGACAAGGCCGGTTGATCTGTCGTGGAAGCCCAAGTCCTTTGCTCCGATGATGATTCCGCTATCAGGCTCTCACTAGCTAACAAGGCTGGTTGATCTCTCGTGGAAGCCCAAGTCCTTTGCTCCGATGATGATTCCGCTGTCAGGCTCTCACTAGCTGACAAGTCCGGTTGATCTCTCGTGGAAGCCCAAGTCCTTTGCTCCGATGATGATTCCGCTGTCTGGCTCTCACTAGCTGACAAGGCCGGTTGATCTCTCGTGGAAGCCCAAGTCCTTTGCTCCGATGATGATTCCGCTGTCAGGCTCTCACTAGCTAACAAGGCCGGTTGATCTCTCGTGGAAGCCCAAGTCCTTTGCTCCGATGATGATTCCGCTGTCAGGCTCTCACCCGCTGACAAGGCCGGTTGATCTCTCGTGGAAGCCCAAGTCCTTTGCTCCGATGATGATTCCGCTGTCAGGCTCTCACCCGCTGACAAGGCCGGTTGATCTCTCGTAAAAGCCAAGTGTTTTCACCCCGAGGCTGCCTCGTCACCCAGGCTCCTATTAGCTGGCATGACAGGTTGACCCCTCGGGGAGGCTAAGTGTTTTCACCCCGAGGCTGTCTCGTCACCCAGGCTCCTATTAGCTGGCATGACAGGTTGACCCTTCGGGGAGGCTAAGTGTTTTCACCCCGAGGCTGTCTCGTCACCCAGGCTCCTATTAGCTGGCATGACAGGTTGACCCCTCGGGAGGCTAAGTGTTTTCACCCCGAGGCTGTCTCGTCACCCAGGCTCCTATTAGCTGGCATGACAGGTTGACCCCTCGGGAGGCTAAGTGTTTTCACCCCGAGGCTGTCTCGTCACCCAGGCTCCTATTAGCTGGCATGACAGGTTGACCCCTCGGGGAGGCTAAGTGTTTTCACCCCGAGGCTGTCTCGTCACCCAGGCTCCTATTAGCTGGCATGACAGGTTGACCCCTCGGGAGGCTAAGTGTTTTCACCCCGAGGCTGTCTCGTCGCCCAGGCTCCTATTAGCTGGCATGACAGGTTGACCCCTCGGGAGGCTAAGTGTTTTCACCCCGAGGCTGTCTCGTCACCCAGGCTCCCATTAGCTGGCATGACAGGTTGACCCCTCGGGAGGCTAAGTGTTTTCATCCCGAGGCTGTCTCGTCACCCAGGCTCCCATTAGCTGGCATGACAGGTTGACCCCTCGGGAGGCTAAGTGTTTTCACCCCGAAGCTGTCTCGTCACCCAGGCTCCCACTAGCTGGCATGACAGGTTAACCCTTCGGGAGGCTAAGTGTTTTCACCCCGAGGCTGTCTCGTCACCCAGGCTCCTATTAGCTGGCATGACAGGTTGACCCCTCGGGAGGCTAAGTGTTTTCACCCCGAGGCTGTCTCGTCACCCAGGCTCCTATTAGCTGGCATGACAGGTTGACCCCTCGGGAGGCTAAGTGTTTTCACCCCGAGGCTGTCTCGTCACCCAGGCTCCTATTAGCTGGCATGACAGGCTGACTCAGCGAATACATCGGGTTGGATGTTTCTTTCCGAGCTTGTACCAACCTCGAAAAGAGCGGGGATTATGTACAACCCCGTATTCGTAGAGTAGGGTCCTTTCAGCAGGCCCAGAGCCAGTTTTAAGTTTTTAAGCTTTTTAGAGATTTTGGACTCTTGATGGCCAATTTTGGCTTGGACTTGGAAATATACTAGTAGGGGGATGAAATATTTTTCTCCCCCCCGGCCCCCTCGGGGGGTCACCAGGCCGCCGAGCTCACCAGTCCGTCGAGCTCACCAGGCCGCCGAGCTCACCAGTCCGCCGAGCTCCCCAGGCCGCCGAGCTCCCCAGTCCGCCGAGCTCCCCAGGCCGCCGAGCTCCCCAGGCCGCCGAGCTCCCCAGTCCGCCGAGCTCCCCAGTCCGCCGAGCTCCCCAGGCCGCCGAGCTCCCCAGGCCGCCGAGCTCCCCAGTCCGCCGAGCTCCCCAGTCCGCTGAGCTCCCCAGTCCGCCGAGCTCCCCAGTCCGCCGAGCTCCCCAGTCCGCCGAGCTCCCCAGTCCGCCGAGCTCCCCAAGCCGCCGAGCTCCCCAGTCCGCCGAGCTCAAGGCCAATTGGTCGTAGGGGCATTTTGGTCATTTTATCCCCAGGACTTGGAAAAACTATAAATAGACCCCTTGGGTACCTTTGGAGGGGTATTGGCTTTTGGCTTCCTCCTCCCTAGCTTTCCTCTTGGTAGAGTTGAGAGAACTCTCCAAGGTACCCAACTCTCATTTGTAAGGGAGGGGAAGTGTTCTTGTGACCTTCCGGGTGTGTGGTGGGACCTCCGCGCTAGAGCCGAGGGTCTGTTCCTAGTTTCCCAAGTCTTCGGCCCGTGACATTCTTCCGAGTGTAGTAGGTGTGAGGTCACCCCTTCCCCAAGGTTCGAACTCCACAGAGACCAAGTTTTTGGTTTCAACACCAAAAGTTTACCATCAAGATCAAAAACTCAATAAAGGAATCACACCAAAATTCTCATAAATCAAAAATAAAAATAAAGATCACATCAAAAATATAAATAAAGATCACATCAAAAATATAATAAATTACTTTCAAAATACAAACCTTAGAGAATTAGTTCATGATTTAGGAGATACACCACAAAATAAGAGATATCTTACAAGACATATTAGGAAACTCCACCCAAACTCGCACAAAATCCCTCCTTGATGAAGATCCGAAGCGGCTCCTCCTTCCTCTCTTGCAAACCCGAGTTCTCTCTTTAATATTAATGAATATGATTAAAAAAGCTTCCATTTTATTTCACCTTAGCCTTTTTATAGATGTTTTTCACTCAAAAGAATATTTTAAATACTGAATATTTTCGGAATTCAAATTTCTATTCTCGCCGAATTGTTGTAACAATTTTTTCTGAAATACAAAATATATCACAACAAATTTTCTGCACTACAAATTGCTCTAAACAACAAATAATATGTTGTAACATATTTTTCTGAAGTGCGAAAAATGTTGTAATATATTAGCTGAACTTAAAATATGTGCAACATTTAACCTTTCAAGATGGATACTTCGGACTTCCTGCGATAAAAACATATCAAAATGATGATATTACCCCCAACTTTCACAAAATACTAACTTACTCATATTTAATACTTTTTTATCTCGAATTTATCAAATATGTTAACCAAAATAATAACAATTTAGACACATGATAACTTCTTTTTGAGAAGTTATCATCGCTTCAAATCTACGATATACTCTTGAATCGAACGATCTCTCTGGGTTACGGACTCAATATCCCATTCTGTAATACCATTAAAAAACAGCAAGGTTTAGTTTTTGGTGCTACAACTGATGGTAGCGTGATATCGTTGGCAATAGTGTGCCACATGATAGACAACCACGTATTGGTAGTGAGGCGGTTACATTGTTAAACGACATTGACTTGGTCAAGCGGCCACTGCTGGAGATATCATCCGACGATAGCAATATCACCAGACGATAACATTTATTTAAGATTTCTCCATAAAATCAGGGCTGCCCGTTACTTTTGTCTTGGATATCCGGTGACTGAGGTTATACATGTAATTACTAAGGTGGCCGAAGGGAAAAATACTTCCTATATCTCTTTTACTCTCTCTTTCTCCAAAAAAAAGAAAGAAGAAGAGAAAGAGAAGAGGAGGAAGAAGAAGGCTGAGCCAGCCATTAGACAAGTATTGAAGGAGCTTCCAAGGTCATATTTGCGAGCTGAAGCTAGATCCACGGAGAGGAAAGCGTTGCGATTGTTTCCATCTGGATCAATTGTAACTTCATGGCTCCAAAACATTCTACGAGGTTAACATCTCTCTTTCCATATACTTAGACATGTGAATTCTTTTATTTGGCATGCTTGTGTGGAGGTTCCCACCAATTGGTGGAGGAAGAGACTTCAGACGAGTTGATATGGTTTATTCCCAGTAGATTTTGCATTTAGAGTTCAGATTGTTGTACAGGCATAAGTGTACAACCCCGTGTTCGCTGAAGGGACTCAGGAAAGCGGGCGGATCGCCCCCGACACGCACATCTAAGGGTTTCCCAAGCGGGCTAGCCTGGCCCGCACCCTCCCAGGCGGGTCAGTCCCCGATCCCCGCCTATTTGGTGGGCCAGCCCTACCCGCCTCTCCTAGGCGGGTCGGCCCGCACCCTCCCAGGCGGGTCGGCCCGCACCCTCCCAGGCAGGTCAGTCCCCGATCTCCGCCTATTCGGCAGGCCAACCCTACCCGCCTCTCCTAGGCGGGTCGGCCCGCGCCCTCCTAGGCGGGCCACCCTCTGACCCGCGCCCTCCCAGGCGAGTCAGCCTCTAGCCCACGCCTATTTTAGCGGGTCAGCCTTGCCTGCCTCTCCTAAGCGGGTCGGCCCGTGCCTCCCCAGGCAGGCCGTCTCTAACCTGCGTCCCCTTAGGCGAGCCAGCCCAATCCCGCGCCTCCCGCCGAGTAAAGGCATTGAAGGGCTACTCGCCCAGTCCCTAGTGGGGGGATTTCTTACCATTTTGCCCCGTTGGCCTGCCCTTAGCTAGTCAAAACAGCGGAGTCTCGCTGTTGGCAGACCCAGGTGGGCTGCATATAACTGTTCAGAACATCGGAGTTTGGCTGTTGGCAGGCCAGCCCGAGAAGTTATTAGTAATTTCAGGACAGCAAAGGTTAGTTATTTGCAGATCACCTTCAGAATCCTATAAATAGGACCAAAGGGGTACCTCAGAGGGCATGTTTACTTATCTCCCAGTCCTCCAGCGCTTTCTGAGGTACCTTAGCCCGACATTTGGCTAAGGAGGGGAAACGCTCAGTGATCTTCCGGGTGTATGGTGAGACCTCCGCGTCGGGCCCTTTGTCTAGTCCTTTGCTCCCTTTTCCTTGTCATTTTCTTGCAGGAGCGAAGTAGGTGCGCGACCACTCCTTCCCCAAGGGTGAACTCCATAAGAGACTGATTCTCGGTTTCAACATTTTTGGTGCGGTGAGCATGGACAGTGGTCAACACAGAAAACCTTCAGCGAGCTCAATGACAGGAGGAGAAGGGCAAGGATCGGACAGGACCGTCTCGCCACCCCCTCCCCCTCTCGCCACCCTGGGGATGCTCGAGGAGTTCAAGCAGGAAGTACTTGGCATGGTCCGATTCGCACTCGGCGTGCCGGCCGAGAGCTCGACTCCAGTGATTCCGGTTCTCGCAGATCCGACACTCGGAGAAGTCGCTCCCGCCAGGTGAGCAGGGAAGGAAGTGTCCAAAGAGGGTAGGGGTGTCGAGCTCCCCGGGCGAGTACTCTTCCCAGGTTTGGGGAGCAGCAGCAGATTCGACGAGTTGGGGCGCGAGACCCTCTCGCTCGGCCAGTAGGTGGAGAGAGCCCCTTCAGCGTGCTGGTCTCCTCTACACCAGTCCCAGATGGGTTCAGGGAGCCCGAGATATCTTACTACACCGGGAAGGGAGACCCGATCTAGCACGTCTAGTGGTTTGAGGACGTGGTCTCGATCCGACAGATGTCGGATGGCTTCAAATACAGGCTCTTCGCCATCACCTTGAAGGAGAAGGCCAGGGAATGGTTTCACCAGCTGCCGACTAGTTCCATCTATTGCTTTGAGGACCTCTGCCGGGGTTTCATGTTGAGATTTACAACCTCGAAGAGGAGAAAAAGGGAGTCAGAGTCCCTGTTTCGCATCAAGCAGGGGGTGAATGAGACCCTAGGGAGCTACGTCGATCGCTTCCAGGAGGAGGTCACCCAGGTTCAGGAGATGTCAGACCACACTCTGATGATGGCCTTCACCCTGGGGTTGCAGCAGGGTTTCTTTCGAATGGAGTTAAAGAGGATTCCCCCCTCTCCTATGAGGAACTGATGGAGAGGGCGGCAAGAGAAGTCGATGGGTAGGTGTCGAACCCGGAGTTTGCCCGGAGGTTTGCCAGGTGGGAAACGGAAGAGGAGAGACCCAGAGGAGGCCAAGGTCAAGAGGAAAGAAGAGCTGAGCCTCGATAGAGGGAGCAGCCACAATAGCAGCCCAGGTGGGGGCGTCAGGAACCGAATCATCGACTAGGATGGAGGCCCGAATGGCAGGAGTAGGGGTTAAGGAGAGGGTTCCGCAGAGGGGACTTCCACAAAGGAGGCCAGGGCCAGTTCTACCCTCTAGGTGGGAGGCAGGGCCAGAGGCCACCCCTCCCCGATCAGGAGGAGGCTCTGGCCATAGCCATGGGAGAGAGGAGAAGAGCAACGCGAAGGATAAGATGGGAGGTTAGGGTGGAGTTACCCTACTGTAACTTCCATCGGGAGGAAGGGCACGCCACGACCACGTGCCCGGAGTTCCTCGAGATGAGAGGAAACATGGAGCAACAACAGCAACAAGACCGCCAGGGACTGCGGTTTGATGAGGTCCTGCCTCGGGTAGAGGAGGACAGGTGCGAAGACCGGGTAGATGTGGGAACCTGGGGAGGGATCAGAGAGATCCATGGGGGGGGGATTGAGGATTCCCGAAAGGCGAGCCTCCACACCATGTACCGACGGAGCGTTGGCTTCACATCCCAGACCCCGCCCCCGGAAGAAAGAATCACCTTCACGGTCAAGGACATGTCGGGTCATGAAGACCCCTTTTGCGATGCGCTGGTCATCCAGACGGCCATCGAAGATTTCACCGTCTCTCGGATCCTCATCGACAATGGAAGCTCAGTCAATGTCATCTTCAAGAACGCGTTTGACGCGATGAAGGTGGAGGCCAGGAGGGTGTTGGCCTCAGATGGGCCCCTATTTGGCTTCTCGGGGGAGAGGAAGGAGGTTGAAGGAGGGGTGGGACTCCATGTCTCTCTGGAAGGGCAGTGCCGCAATTGCAAATTCGTCATTGTGGACGCAGCTAGCAGTTACAACGCCATCTTCGGGAGGCCCCTCATCAGCGCCTTCCGCTACGTTCCCTCATCCTTCCACCAATGCCTGAAGTTCAACGCCGATGGGAGGGCAGTACAGTAATGGACGTGGAGGAAGCCGAGGAAGAGGACCTCGCCCCAGGAGGAGGGGACGCTGAGGAATGGGGGGGGAGCGACCTCGTCTGGAGGCGGCGGAAGAGGTGGTGGAGATGGAGGTTCTCACCCTCGGAGGCAAGGTGGAGAAGGTTCGCGTCAGCGGGAGGCTGACCCAAAAGGCCCAAGGCAAGGTGCTGGAGTGAATCCAGAAGAATGTGGACATCTTCGTCTGGAGCGCTGCAGGGATGCCCGGGATCGACGCCGACGTGGCCTGCCATCGTCTCAACTTGGAACCGGAGGCCCACCCCGTCCAGCAGAGGAAAAGGCTCATAGCGGACAGGTTGGCCGAGCCGATTCGAGAGGAGGTGGCCAAACTCCTTAAGGCCGGTTTTGTATCCGAGATCCAATACCCCGATTGGGTCTCCAATGTTGTAATGGTTAAAAAAGGCGACGGCCGGTGGCGTATGTGTGTTGATTTTTCTCTTCTTAATAAATCGTGCCCTAAGGATTGTTAGCCCTTGCCTTGGATCGACGCGCTTGTTGACTCAGCCGTTGGTTTCCCCGTAATGAGTTTTTTAGATACATTTTCAGGTTATCAGCAGATCAGGATGCACCCTCCCGACATCAAGGATGTCTCCTTCATCACCGAGGATGGGTGCTACTGCTATAAAATGATGCCCTTCAGGCTAAAGAACGCAGGGGCAACTTATCAAAAAATGATGGATAGGGTCTTCCGAGAACAGAGGGGAAGGAACTTAGAAGTGTATGTTGACGACCTCATGATCAAGAGTCGAGACGACGACTCTCACCTCCAGGATCTGGAGGAAACCTTCGCCACTCTGCACGAGTACAAGATGAGGCTGAATCCCTTGAAGTGCATCTTCGGGGCAAGCAAGGGCAAAATTTTGGGTCACCTTCTCACCCCCGCAGGGGTAGAACCCAATCCCGACAAGGTCCGAGCGATTATGGAACTGGGGTTGCCACGAAATGCAAAGGAGGTACACCAATTGACAGGGAAGCTGGCAGGGTTGAGCAGGTTCCTCTCCCAGGCCGAGGAGAAGTGCTCCCCCTTCTTTAAGACCTTGAGGGGAGGTCAGAGGTTCGAGTGGACTCTGGAGTGCGAGGAAGCATTCCAGTCCTTGAAGAGGCAGTTGACCTAGCCTCCCCTGCTCTAGGGGCCAAAGGAGGGAGAGGATCTATTCTTGTATCTAGGGTCAGGTCGGAGGCCCTGAGCTCTATTTTAGTTCGGGAAGAGGGGAAGAAGCAACTCCCAATCTATTATGTGAGCAGGGTGTTGAGGACGGTCGAGCTCCGCTATCCTATTCTGGAGAAGCTGGCCTTCGCTCTAATCATCTCGGCTCGGAGGCTCCGGTCTTACTTCCAGGCACACTCGATCCGAGTGGTGACCGACAACCCCCTCCGTAACATCTTTGAGTGGGTGTAACATTCAGTCAGATTAGCTAAGTGGTCGGTGGAATTGAGCGAGTTCTACATCTCCTTCGTCCCTCGCCTCTCGATCAAGGCCCAAGCCATGGCCGACTTCCTGGCTGACTATGTGATCGAGGTGGCGGAGGAGGAACTCACTCGCCCGGTTCCTTAGAAGGTCATGGTGGACGGCGCCTCGGGGAGGCATTCCCTTGGGGCGGGGGTCATCTTGGAAATCCCTCAGGGAACGAGGATCGAGCAGACAGTGGTGATACATTTCCCCATCATAAACAATCAAGCCGAGTACGAAGCCGTGATTGCGGGTCTGCGTTTGGCCAGGGAACTAGGGGTGAATGATGTGGAGGTCCTCACTGACTCCATGGTGGTGGCTTACCAGATTAACGGGGAGTTCGAGGCGAGGGAGCCGACTCTGCAACTCTACTTGGCAAAAGTAAAGGGAGTTATCGGCACCTTCCAGACTTTTTCCATTCGACCTGTGCCCAGGGAAGAGAGCGATCAGGTAGATCAGCTGGTAAAGCATGACCCCCGGATGGGGGGGGGGGTACCCTCACAGATCTCTTCCGCCCATCCATTGAAGAGGGGGAACTGATGGAGGTCGAACAACACCCCTCGTGGATGGATCCCTTCTCAACGTGCTTCTCCACTTGGGAATATCCTGAGGGGATGGACAGGAAGAGGCTCAAGTACAAGTCGGCATACTATATCATACGAGATGGCCAGCTATACCGAAAGACCCTCTCCGGGATGTTGGCATGCTGCGTGGACGAGAGGGAGGTCCTGAGGATGTTGGAAGAAATT
Organism: Platanthera zijinensis; assembly: GCA_039513925.1. Classification (NCBI taxonomy): domain Eukaryota; kingdom Viridiplantae; phylum Streptophyta; class Magnoliopsida; order Asparagales; family Orchidaceae; genus Platanthera; species Platanthera zijinensis. Next base: position 130,642,495 of record CM077098.1, on the reverse strand, counting down.
CACTCAGGGGAGTGCGGGAGCCATTCCAGGAGTCCAACCTTGGAAGGTCGGATCATCAGGCAGGGATATTTTTGGCCGACCCTGAGCCGAGACGCGACGAAGTTCACGAAGGAGTGTCATAAGTGCCAACTGTTCGCCCCCTCCAGCTACAACCAGCCCAACACCTCAAGAGTATCACAGCCCCCTGGCCATTTGCAATTAGGGGAATGGACTTGGTTGGGCCCTTCCCCCAAGCCAGCGGCCAGAGAAGGTTCCTGCTCGTGATGATTGATTATTTCTCTAAGTGGCTGGAAGTTAAGGCGTTGGCCAAGGTAACCTCCCAGGTCATCAGGAACTTCGTATGGGGGGAGATTATCTGCCGTCATGGGTTGCCTCAGGCCATTGTCACGGACAACGACCCTCAGTTTGCCAGCGTCGAGTTCATTAGCTTTTGCGAACAGCTCGACATCGATCTTAGGTTCGCCTCGATTCATCACCCCAGGAGCCACGGGCAGGTGGAGGCGGCAAACAAGATCATTGTTAACCTCCTCAAAAAGAAGGTAGAGAATCTGAGAGGAAGCTGGTTGGAGCAGCTCCCTTCGGTCCTCTGGGCCCTTAGAACCATACCTAATACGGCGACATGAGAGACTCCTTTCAAACTCTCCCATGGGTGTGAGGCGGTACTTCCGATAGAGTTCGAGGTCCGAACCCCTCGGGTGGTCGAGGCCGAAGAGGGCAGAGAGGAATGGTGGGCCGAGAATGAGGAGGAGCTGCGACTCTCACTCGACATGGTTGAGGAGATGTGAGACCTATCTGCCATCAAACAAGAGGAAGTGAAGAGAAGAATAGCCAAATACTTCGACAAGCACGTCAGAGTCAAACAATTCATGGAAGGAGTCTTGGTCTTGAGAAAAGTGGATGCCATAGGAAGGTCAGCCACCGTGGGGAAGCTCAATCCCAACTAGGAGGGACCATACATTGTACAGGAGGCATTGAAGTCATGAGGGTACCGCCTCCGGAATGTGGAGGGCGAGACCCTAAGTCTCACATGGAGTGGTGATGACTTGAAGCGTTTTTTCCCTGAGTCATGTAAATGTCGCTTCAGTTTCTAATAAAGCTTCTGTTGATGAACTTGTGCCCTGACGATGAAAAGCGCAAATGCGAGTCCGCCCCAGACCCCCGAGCAGATCCCGTTGTCAGGCTCCCATCAAGCTGGTAGGGCTAGATGTCACTCGGAGGAGTCTGTCTCAGACCCCGAGCAGATCTCGCTGCCAGGCTCCCATCAAGCTGGCAGGGCTGGATGTCACTCGGAGGAGTCTGCCTCAGACCCCGAGTAGATCCCACTGCCAGACTCCCATCAAGCTAGCAGGGCTGGATGTCACTCGGAGGAGTCTTCCTCAGTCCCCGAGTAGATCCTGCTGCCAGGCTCCCATCAAGCTGGCAGGGCTCGATGTCACTCGAAGGAGTCTGCCTCAGACCCCGGGAAGATCCCGCTGCCAGGCTCCCATCAAGCTGGCAGGGATGGATGTCACTCGGAGGAGTCTGCCTCATACCCCGAGCAGATCGCGCTGCCAGGCTCCCATCAAGCTGGCAGGGCTGGATGTCACTCGGAGGAGTCTGCCTCAGACCCCAAGCAGATCCCGCTGCCAGACTCCCATCAAGTTGGCAGGGCTGGATGTCACTCGGAGGAATCTGCCTCAGACCCCGAGCAGATCTCGCTGCCAGGCTCTCATCAAGCTGGTAGGGCTGGATGTCACTCGGAGGAGTCTGCCTTAGACCCCGAGAAGATCCCGCTGCAAGGCTCCCATCAAGCTGGCAGGGCTGGATGTCACTCGGAGGAGTCTGCCTCAGACCCCGAGAAGATCCCGCTGCCAGGCTCCCACCAAGCTGGCAGGACTGGATGTCACTCGAAGGAGTCTTCCTGAGACCCCGAGAAGATCCCGCTGCCAGGCTCCTATCAAGCTGGCAGGGCTGGATGTCACTCGGAGGAGTCTGCCTTAGACCCGAGCAGATCCCGCTGCCAGGCTCCCATTAAGCTGGCAGGGCTGGATGTCACTCGGAGGAGTCTGTCTCAGACCCCGAGCAAATCCCGCTGCCAGGCTCCCATCAAGCTGACAGGGCTGGATATCACTCGAAGGAGTCCATCCCAAACCCTGAGCAGACCCCGGGAGCCCCGCTCTGACCCCCACTGACCGACGTGGGCGGGGGACCTCTGCAGTAGCAGCGTATAAGCGAAGGAGCAAGCCGTCCCCGTCACGAATGGATCGACGGGTCGACGAAGGGATCTCGGCACAATGGCGAGCCAGGAAGGCCGACCCCAACCTAGAGATCGGCGGGTCCCATGGAATGGGTGCAGGCGGCGAAGGAGCTAGCCGCCCCCGTCACGAATAGATCGGGGGGTCGACGAAGGGATCTCGACACGATGGCGAGTCAGGAAAGCCGACCCAGAACAAGAGATCGGTGGGTCCCATGGAATGGGTCCAGGTGGCGATGGAGCTAGCTGCCCTCGTCACGAATGGATCCGCGAGTCGGCGAAGGGACCTCGGTACGATGGCGAGCCAAGAAAGCCGACCCCGGCCTAGAGATCGGCGGGTCCCAGGGAAGGGGTCCAGGCGGCGACAACCCGACCACACTAAGGCCCCCAGAAAGCTGGCCCGCACAAAGTCCAAATGCACACCAGAGTTTTCTCTCCCACCCAATGACGCGAATGGGTTAGCAAGCCCAGATGGAGTAGGCGAGTCGCTCCCTCGCATCGCGGCTACCCAACTTACCCCTCGCTCCTAAGCCTAAGTTCAGAGTCTAAAACGAGCGGACGTCACTCGCTCGCTCATCGCCGCAACGTCCAAGAGAACATTCAAGGATAAAAGAAATCATAACAAGTGTAAGAATCAAGGGGCGAAAGCAAGAAATAAAGATATTCATGTTTCAAATCAAAAAAGAGTTTTATACATTGGGGAAATCCAAAAAGGTAAAACTATTACAAAAACTGGGCTCTGGCCCACGTCACTGCCATGGTAAAAGTGGGACGAATGCAAGCTTCCGGCGAGGCGAGCCCTGAGCGGCGAGCCCTTATACATGGTGGTAGGACCCGTCACCCGGCTCCAGTACCGGAAGGAACAGCTCCGGTACCACCTCGCTCGCCAGAAGCTTGGAACCGTCATCCTTAATGAGGTTGGTCTGCTGCAGCGTCTGGAAAGTGTACTTTGCCGCGCAAGCCGTGTTCTTCTGCATCATCACCTCGATCTCGTGATCGCTGTAATGAGCGAGCTGGCAACCGCTTGTAGATGGCGGCGGGGAGTCCACAGCAGCCTCCAATGCACCCACCCGCTCCTGAAGTGCCTGCTTCTCCTGTTGAAGGGTGGCGATCTCAGTGCCCAGTCGGCTGGCCGTCATCGCGTCCTGTGAAAGGAAGAACAACCGAGTTAAGTCGCGCGGAAGGGAGGAAAGTCCGAGACAAGTTGAGGAACCTACTGCTCCGCCTAGGTACTGAGCGAGAGCGGCCTCCGCCGCATCGGCCCGCTTCCGTTGTTCATCCGCCTCCTCTTGAGCAAGTTTGAAGGCCTCCTCCTTCTCGTCGATTAGCTTGGTGAGGGATGGGGCGCACTTGTCCAGCCGAAGACACCGCCGACCAACCATATGGGTCAGTTCGAGGCTGCGAAACTAGGCCTGCGCGCTTTCATAGATCAGCACCCGCGTCGCCTCCTCGTTGTAAACAGCGGCATCCTATCGCCCGTAGACGCCGAAGGCAAGGTTGTATGCGTACCCGCTGCTGGAGTTGTCCTCCAACCAGCTCGGCAGCAGCGTGGATATGTAGACCCTGTTGGTCTCCTTGTCCCATTGGAGCAGCGGGACTCCGGTCTCGTCCGCGGGCCCCTCACTGTAACCAAAGTTGTGGTGACCCCGGGGGGTTGGCTTCCCGGCGGGCTGATCCTCCTCCTCCGGCTGCGATGTGCCCGCCTCTCCGCCAGAAGATTTGACGGCCTGAGAGGCCGCGAGGACGGGAGCGGTGGACGGCTGGCTCGCGGGGGCCTTGCCCTTGTCACGAGTCGGTGGAGGTGAACCACCCGCCTTCTTCGATTTCTTGGGCGGTGGCGGATCCTGGGCTGCTCGCGGCTGGGCCGCTTCGCGGGAGCAAGGGTCGAGAGCTCGCGATGGGCGGCGGCAACCACCTTGGCCTGCGCTAGCTCGCCGGCGGCGAGTCACGCGCTCTCATATGGCGGGCGGATAGGAATGTCGCGCTCGCCTGCAAGAAATTGGAACTTAGAGAATATTCGGAGAAATCAAGGACGCGTAGATGGGTGAACTGCTTACCTTCACCGGGCGGGACGGGGACGAGGTCGTCCAGGTTTCTGCGGAGCTAGGCCACCTCGAAGTTCTTCCCAGCGAAGAACCTGAACAACCCCGCTTCGTGGCCCCCTAGGGCCGGGGGGAGGTAGCTCGCCTCGCTGAGTTGGATCGGCGAAAAGGGGACGTTGCCGAAGTCCCCCTTGACGAAGATAAACTTCTTGAGCCAGTTGTGGATCTTATTGACGGTCTCCCGCACCTTTACGTGGCTACTGGCGAAGCAGGCGGTCTCGTCCTTATTCGCCCGGAAAAAGAAAAACTTGCGGTATACTGCGAGGCTGAACCTGATCTTCTCCTCTCGCAGGAAGCAGGCGAACCCAACGACCACTGCAACGGAGTTCGGGGTCATCTGCCCGGGGACCACCCCGTAGCACTTGAAGATTTGGCGGACTTCCGGCCATAGGGGTAGCCGAAGGCCCGCCTCAAAGTGGGCCACCGGGAACGCGAACTCGCCATCGAAGAGCTTGTTTATGCGCTCCTCCTTCCTGGGCCGCCTCGCCTCAAAACCTGGAGGGACGAAGTGGCCGACTGCATCTACAAATTCCCTCTCGGTAAGGACGACGAGGGAAATCGTGCTTGGAGAAGGTCCAAGCACATTTGCTCCTCCCCTCCGCCTCGCCACTACTACCACCCATCTTGTAGTAATCTTGTCGAGCGGGACAGGGGGGTTTCTCGCAAAGAACTAAGGGGAGGAAGAAATATTAAATGCGGTAGGTGAGGAGGGGCCGGCAGGGCCTATTTATAGAATGAGAGAGGGCGGGAAAAAGCCCCTTTTGGCGGGAAAAGTGCAAATAGCAATATGGCCCTGACGTTTCGACTTCCGAACCCAAGCTGGGTTCTCGCCAACCCGTCAGTCGGCCGCGAACCGCCCGCACTCGCGCCCGCATAATCGAAGAGCGGCAGCAATGCTGGCCAACTCTGACCCGCGCGCGAGTCACCTATCACGCGACCCGCGAGCAGCCGGTTCGCCTTCGCCAGTACTGAAAAAGGGCCCGACGAGGCAACTCGGCAAGGATGAGCCCGCCCGAAGGAAAGCCAGCCGATCCAGAGCGTCTCGCCCGCACATCCCGCGGAGATTTGAACGATAACACAACCAAAAGAAAATTGCAGTAAATACTCGCCAGTGGCGGGCGAAAGTGGTCCTTAATTATTACAAATGTTTAGACTGTCCAAAGTAAAGAAATTAACACCCTGAGTGTTTCGACCGCTGCATGCGGAGGCGATTCAGACCCGACGGATCACAACCGGCGAGGGGAGGGAAAAAACTCAATGCGGGATCCATTTCAACCTACCTCCCCTCCTCGTGCTGGTTCGGGGCGGTACGCGAGGGTAGTGATACTCGCGGACCGCCGACAGCTCCCGCTGGGTCCGATCAATCTGCTCTGAGGCACACCTGAGTCGCGCCTCGGCTCGCGTGATGTGTACACCCGGAGAGGTCGCCTCGTCTTCGTCAGATAGACCTCTCGCTCTTTCCAAAGCCGCGAGTCGCTCCTCTGTCTTGGCCTTATCCTTCTCCACTCTGTTGAAGACCTCCCGTAGCAGCATCGTGTGCTTTTGGAACAGCCGCATTACTTGCGTCTTCATCTTCTCGGCATCAAACGGGTCTCTCAGGTATTCTGAGATGCGGTCCGTGTCGGGGGGAGGCGAGTACCCTTCGCTCATCTCAGCGTCGGAAGAGAAAATCGCATTATAGCCTGCAAAAACAAGGTCAGAAGAAGCGGCAACAGTAAGCGGGCTAAAGCCAGAGGATTCACCTGGTGTCGGCACGTCGCCCGCACCCTCAGCAGGCTGAGAGGTGCCCGACCGACCTTGGAAGGGTTCACCTCCAAGAGTGGCGAAGGGTTTCCCCAGGCCGTGGGGCCTTGGCGACGGAGGCGCCGCAGAAGGGATAGGCTCCTATGGCAAAGAACTAGCGACCCGATCGGCCGCCACCAGAGCAGAGCGCCCGGGACCTCCCTCATCTGCCCTATCTTCCCGAGGCATCTCCTACCAAAAGGAAGGGAAAGTCAAGAAGCAGGGCGGCAGATCGAGCAGGAGAAACGTATATACCTCAGGGATGACCTCAACACCGCCGACCGAGCTGGAGGTGGGGTCATCGCGCCCTAAAGACCGTCGGACGACCTTTGCTTTCTTTGGCTTGAAAAGGGGGCCAGACGACCCGCGCGCCAGCCACGGGGCGGCTTCGAGATCCGCATCCCGGGCACCCTCCCTCACAGCCGCCAAATAAGCCCACATCTCCTCAGACATAGGCATCTCGCGACTATAGATCGCGGAAGGGGGCAAAGAAGAGGAATTATCCTAGATGCCCGACAGCTTATTTATATCGAGAAGGTGGGCCCCACCAAAAGATTCCCTCCAGCTCAGCAGGGTTTTCGCCGAACACGTGGGGTTGGATGTTTCTTTCCGAGCCTTTTGCAAAGCTCGCAAAGAGTGGGGATTGTGTACAACCTTGTGTTTTGCCGAAGGGACTCAGGCAAGCGGGCGGATCGCCCCCGGCCCGCACATCTAAGGGTTGCCTAAGCGGGCCAGCCTGGCCCACACCCTCCCAGGCGGGTCAGTCCCTGATCCCCGCCTATTCGGCGGGCCAGCCCTACCTGCCTCTCCTAGGCGGGTCGGCTTGCACCCTTCCAGGCGGGTCAGTCCCCGATCCCCGCCTATTCGGCAGGCTAGCCCTACCCGCCTCTCCTAGGCGGGTCGGCCCGCACCCTCCTAGGCGGGCCACCTTCTAACCCGCGCCCTCCCAGGCGGGTCAGCCTCTGGCACGCGCCTATTTTGGCGGGTGAGCCCTGCCCGCCTCACCTAGGCGGGTCGGCCCGCGCCTCCCCAGGCGGGCCGTCTCTAACCTGTGTCCCCCTAGGCGAGCCAGCCCCGGCCCGCGCCTCCCGCCGAGTAGAGGCATTGAAGGGCTACTCGCCCAGTCCCCAGTGGGGGGGGATTTCTTACCATTTTGCCCCGTTAGCCTGCCCTTAGCCAGTCAAAAGAGCGGAGTCTCGCTGTTGGCAGACTCAGGTAGGCTGCATTTAGCTGTTCAGAACAGCGGAGTTTTGTTGTTGGTAGGCCAACCCGAGAAGTTTTTAGTAATTTCAGGACAACAAAAGTTAGTTATTTGCAGATCACCTTCAGAATCCTATAAATAGGACCCAAGAGGTACCTCAGACGACATACTTACTTATCTCCCAGTCCTCCAGCGCTTTCTGAGGTACCTTAGCCCGACATTTGGCTAAAGAGGGGAAGCGCTCAGTGATCTTCCGGGTGTGTGGTGGGACCTCAGCGCCGGGCCCTTGGTCTAGTCCTTTGCTCTCTTTTCCTTGTCATTTTCTTGCAGGAGCGAAGTAGGTGTGCGACCACGCCTTCCCCAAGGATGAATTTCACAAGAGACCGATTCTCGGTTTCAACAATAAGCATGTTATGTGAAGCCCGTCTATGACAAGTTGGTATGGATTGTCGATTTATTGATTTGCGTGTCGGAGAAAACTCTGTGGAAAAACGAGTAGATTTCAGAGTTTTTGTGTGATGCAGGTTGCCGTAGAAGTACTGGAGGATGTCTCCAGGAAATACCAAAGATTGTAACAAAAAACGAAGTTCTGTTGCTATTGCCAGGAATAGAGATATTGATGGCGATAACTCTCTGGTAGAGACTAATGAGCAGATGTGTGTTCTAGGTGTGAACCAGAGATTGAGACAGATTGGTGGTTCTGTCAAAATCGCACAACAATTGTGTTATTGCCGGTGATAGCTCCCAGTGACCTGATGTGATGGATGTGAAGCCCATATCTTAATGATCGAGTGCGTAACATTAAGTTGTGAGGCCTGCAGTGCCTAGTTTTGTGGCCTTGTGTGCCAACCGTGAGAGAAAACATTGGTTATCATGATAACGGGTCGAGGTGAAGGCATACCCGCATTATGATAGTGAGATTTTGACAATTTGAGCACATGTAAAGCTGATTCGAACCCGTCCCATGCTGGTAGGTGAAGAGGCCGCTCCTCGATGCACCTTCTGATCTTGGGAGAGTCCGTGAGATAAGGTGGCATTGACGGTAAAAGTTCAATGACCGTCTAAGTGATTGATACTTAGGATGAAGATGAGAATTGAAATTCAGTACACTGATAATGTGTCATGAGTGCACGAGACTTGTGGTTGTGCTTGCCAATGGCTGTGATGAATATGTAATTATATATACTATCATACTGCTTGCTTGCAAGGAAGGAGTACCACCGTCCGGGAATGGGATGCAGTCGTTATAATTGTGGTCAGCAAAAACTGACCGGTGTTTTGTTTTGTCACGTCTTCATGAAATGCACTTGTGCAGGTGCTGGCGAGCCGAACAGGAAATAGTGGGTTGAAGCCCTGATACTTAAAATGATTGTAAAAATACAAACATTAATATTTTGCGTTTTTTTTTGTAAAAAATAGAAGTCAAAAACTTTGATTAGTACATAAAATTGACCGCGACGCATATTGTTACGGGTTGCCTGGTCTTTCCCTAGTTTGGAGAAATCGGACCGCCTTAGTTCAGAAATGAACAGGCCGCGCAAGCAGACAAAGTGAATCGCATCAAATGACATGAGACGTTTTTTACGTGGAAACCCGAAAATGGTGAAAAACCACATGGCTGGAACTGTGCCGACCCAAAATCCACTAGCTTTTTGGAGTTTTACGGAGTTTGATTTGATCTCGAAGGACGACAAACCGCTACTCCGTTGCAGGTGCTCTCGCGGAGGCGGTTTACGTGACTTGTAGCGTGTTGAAGCCTTAGCGCAAGGAGGAGTTGACGGTAAAAGTTCAATGACCGTCTAAGTGATTGATACTTAGGATGAAGATGAGAATTGAAATTCAGTACACTGATAATGTGTCATGAGTGCACGAGACTTGTGGTTGTGCTTGCCAATGTCTGTGATGAATATGTAATTATATATACTATCATACTGCTTGCTTGCAAGGAAGGAGTACCACCGTCCGGGAATGGGATGCAGTCGTTATAATTGTGGTCAGCTAAAACTGACCGGTGTTTTGTTTTGTCACGTCTTCATGAAATGCACTTGTGCAGGTGCTGGCGAGCCGAACAGGAAATAGTGGGTTGAAGCCCTGATACTTAAAATGATTGTAAAAATACAAACATTAATATTTTGCGTTTTTTTTTTGTAAAAAATAGAAGTCAAAAACTTTGATTAGTACATAAAATTGACCGCGACGCATATTGTTACGGGTTGTCTGGTCTTTCCCTAGTTTGGAGAAATCGGACCGCCTTAGTTCGGAAATGAACAGGCCGCGCAAGCAGACAAAGTGAATCGCATCAAATGACATGAGACGTTTTTTACGTGGAAACCCGAAAAGGGTGAAAAACCACATGGCTGGAACTGCGCCGACCCAAAATCCACTAGCTTTTCGGAGTTTTACGGAGTTTGATTTGATCTCGAAGGAAGACAAACCGCTACTCCGTTGCAGGTGCTCTCGCGGAGGCGGTTTACGTGACTTGTAGCTTGTTGAAGCCTTAGCGCAAGGAGGAGAGCCGAGAGAATTTCTGCGTGAAGAATCGTCCTAAGTCCACTATCTCACCAAAAAACCTCACAGCTTTCTCTTGCCTCTGGAGTTGTTTGTCTTCAAATGAAGGTCTGGATGTCTATTTATAGTTTTCTGGAGGGTCTTGTGATAATTGCGTCGGGGAGTGATTTGTGCTGGTGAATAGGCCTCTCCGTTTCGATCACCTGGATCGCCATTTTTGTCGAAATGACAAAAGTGCCCTCCAGGTAATTTGGGCGGCCTGGGAAAGGTGCCTGGAGACGGCGGAGGAGGGGGCAGCTGGAAATGGCGGGGGTCGAGGACGGAGGCGGCGAAGGAGGATGCACCTGGAAATGGCGGGGGTCGCGGACGCGGGGGCGCGACCGCGCTGGGGAGCAGCCCTGCCGCTGCGTGGGCTGGCCGTGTGCGGGCCGCGCGAGTAGGCTGCTTGGGCCGCGACCGAGCCCGCCTGTACGCAGGCCGAGAGTTCCTGCGGGGGCCCTGCCGCACGCGTGCGCGGGTTCAGCTTCTTCTTTGGGGGAACCCAGGGCTTGCGCCTATAATGCGCGCAATCGGTTCGGTCGAGCCCGTGCGTATTTGGTCCGCGTCTTGCCGACTTGACTTAGAATTTTCAGGGGAGACCCCATCACATGTAAATGTGTGAGCGTTCTGACGCCCCAAAAAAATTCTCAATCAAAACGGTCGAACTTCAAGAGCACAAGTTCAGGACTCGGTAGGGACACAAGTTCCATTTCATTTTTCAAAAGAAGAAAGGTTACATCCTTTTCCAAGAAAGGCGGTTCTTTTTTTTTTTCAGATTGACTCATAGGGATCGAGTGATATTCTTCAAAAAGTCTATTCTATTTTTTGAAGCAAGCATTTCATCTCGGCAAGAGTTTTCATTTGATAAATGAGTGTTACACGAAAAACTGCAGACCTGTGTGTATATCTTAACATATATATATAAAGATATTTCCTTAGCATTTTTTGTGATGTAATGATGTGCACCGCCGCCTAAATCTAGGCCGACCTACGTGGTATAATGGTGAAGTCTCATGATAATTTTACTAGATCACAAATACCTACTATGATATGCGTCCCATGCTTATATTTTCAGGCCACGACTAACGTGAAATTATGATTTTGATATTTCCCTATAGCTACATTGAAAATTTTAACACAATTTATATAAAAATAATTTACTTGCAAAATTACGCTGATATGGGATGAAGCCACAATCAGTAATATATTGAATAATGATCCGTCATTACATGAGCTGATAAGTTGTTGTAAACAACTAAATTATTATTTCTGTGATGTAGGCTCACACGTTTGACAATGAATAGATCTACGGACTAGCACGAATACCTCTCCATAATCCAAATTCTATATTCGCACAATTGCTCTACGCGACACCGCGTTAATTAATTCTATCAATTATATGCTAACGTACGGGTAACCAAACCGATTAGGATCGAATAGAGGCGATATGTCGATATTCTTTCCTGCTAAAAGAACTTATCCGGTCCGAACGAGCGGTGTTGTACAAAAAGAGATCTACCAAATAAAATACGATTCGAAAAAAGTAGATCTCTCCCAACAAAAGAAAACGAAGGTTCGCCAAACCTTTCTCGAAATTAAAAAAAATTAAGAGGGACAACAAAAGCAATTGAAAGTTCATTACAATATAATTTTTATTGCTATCAAAAATTCAACGGTAAGAATCTACCACCATACGAATTAATCTAGGAAGAGAAACACACAATCGGTAGAAAGGATTCGTTACCCTATCGGAATGGATGATTCCGATTTCTCTACTTGGATCGTTCTTCAACGGCTCCGCCGGAGTCACGCCGGTTGGAGAGAAACTTGTCCGCCTTCGTCGGGTCACGCCGGAGTTGGAATCCACAAAGAAAATCTACCACCATACGGTAAGAATCTACCACCATACGAATTAATCTAGGAAGAGAAACACACAATCGGTAGAAAGGATTCGTTACCCTATCAGAATGGATGATTCCGATTTCTCTACTTGGATCGTTCTTCAACGGCTCCGCCGGAGTCACGCCGGTTGGAGAGAAACTTGTCCGCCTTCGTCGGGTCACGCCGGAGTTGGAATCCATAAAGGAAATCTTTGCCTTGACCAATTTCTTCAAGGAGGTGGGTTGAATGGTTGCTTTGTTGGAGGTCGATTTTGGGAGTGGATGATGAAGTAGGAGAGAGTTGTTAAGGGGAGAAAAGAGGAGGGAAAGAGGGGAGAAGTCTTGTGGCCGAATTCCACAAGGAGAGGGAGGAGGGTGGCCGAAATTGCCAAGGAAGAGGGGGAAAGAGGGGTGGCCGAATTTTTGCCAAGGGGGAGGGAGGATATCAAAAGATCTTTAGGGCAATTATTTTTTTTATTCTTCTTCTCTCTAATCAATCCTTTATAACATGGGTATATATAGCCTACACCACTCAATCTCTTTTCATTCAAAATTCAAAATTCAAATTGAAAATATGATGGTTATATGCACCCATCATAGCACTTGAAATGAAATAATTAAAACAACACATGATGGTTATAAACACCCATCATTACACATGAAATGAAAATTAAAACAAACATAAAAATGACTTAATAATTATTTAAAAAGTTTTAATAATTATTAATAAATTGGTTTGTGCCCTGGGCGGATATTATGACGATGTTCCACATGGTCATCATGACGCCGCAAATCTTTATTTGAAGGCGGAGAAAGTTCTTCTGTAAGCGCGTCGTCACCGTCTTCAATATGTTGAGGACCGTCGTCTCCACCAATCCTCCCCCGCTCAAAAGTACTCATCACCGATGAGTTGGTCTGAACGTACCGGGGCAGGAAAGCATCATCCCAAAGAAACACGTAGCGGCAAACAACACCACTTGGAGAAGAGAGCACTTCAACCTGGAGTATCCTTACATGCAAAAAGATGGTCCTAGAGAACCTCGGAAAAGCATTAGACAATAAAGGATAATAAATTTCTACATCAACAACCAACGTACCTCCAGTGAAGACCGATGAAGAGAGCGATCCAGGCACAAACTCACTACCCAAACCATAAGAAAATAAAGTGGGCCCAAACAGACAGGCAGATAATTCATGTGGTGGAGAAACATATAACGTTAAATTAGAAACATTAAAAATAGGGGTAATACCCCAATCAGTGGATAACTTCAAATGATATGCGTATTCTTCTAATTTCATTAATATCCGAAAAAGGTCCAGTTCGCCAACTCGCCAACTTTCTATAGTGCCCGAAGGCAACCATTTAGGGACGAGACGCACCATAACTAAATCGCAAATCATATAGTGAGACGCTCTTTTATGTAAGCTAGCATGAATTTAATAAGATATAATTTGTATGACTAGCGTTTCACTAATGTGCTTATATAAAATGTGATCATGATAAACATAAACTTGTGCAAGCTTATTTAATATATTCGGTGGATGTAACAGAATTAAATAAGATGCCACCAACGAAACTAAATAAGGTGGCACCAACGGAACTACATTAGGTGGCACCAACAGTACGAGATCAAGTGGCATAATAGACGGACACTTCACTAACGTATACTCAGAGATTTGGTTATTCTTAGAAAGTCGAGAGGATACAGAGCTATCAAAAATGAAATCGTGGCCAAACACAAATTCCGTCAACGCACTAAAACTTGTACGACGAGACATTTCCAAAGAAGGGGCCGGCAGGGTTGGCAAAATAAAACGACTAAGATCAAACATACCAAACTCGTGTTCTAAAGGGTCCACTAAACGAGTCAACGAATCAGGTGGGAGAGTTGGTAAAACTAAAACCGGGAGAGAGTTAAAATCATATTCAATTTCATGCAACGGAGTCAGCATCAGGGGACGCTCATCCGGGCCTACTTAAATAACATCTTCCAAAAGTATAACTCTCTCACATGGAAATTCTTCCAACATATTAGACACGTCATCCAATTCAGAATCAGTAAAGGCCTCAAAAATGGGCAAAATCGAACCCGACGTAAATTTTAACTCAGAGTAAACTTCAGATAATGGAGATAACAATAAACAACTATCGTTCGGGTTCATAGCGCTAAAATCATCCAAACATAAACTTCTCACATAAGGTGAGTCTTCCCAATCAGTTGGAACATCCTTTAAGTCCAGGTCATCAATAATAATACTGAAATCCTCACTCACAGGCTCCTCAGATAACTTAGGTATATTCTCAGTAGGTGTAATCGTAGGCTCTAACACGACGGGGATCGTAGTTTGGAGAGGGCTCTCAAGACTAGGGTGATCAGTCACAATGCTAGTAGGGCTAGTAATAGACAATGTACTACTCTCACAGATCAGACTATCATCATCATCCCAAACATCGTCTTCTAGATCATTAGGGATTCCTTCAGACTCAGACACATCAAAATCGTCGTGCACTAACAAACATGTCAGAATACTCTCACCTACGGGGTCATCCTCAAAATCCAGAGATAATATATCAACATCAACATCCTCAGGGGTATCAGTCACTATCTCTAGAGGCTCAGATTTTGAGGCTAACAAAGGCATAACCCTAGTGGTAATATCTATCGAGTCCACATAAAAAAAACCTATTAGGAGAGGTTTCCCTAATGGGGGGTGGTGGTCTTAATACGGACTTTTCGGTATGACACGAGTGAGCTTTATTCTTAGGAACGTAGTGCTTCTCAATTTCTACTGTCGTAATAAAAGTGGTGTCTAGATTGGTGTGAAAATAATGTAGTAATTTACCCTGGATGTAGGGGTTTAACCCCTTACGAAACCTAGAGAGGGTGATCTCTGGCAACTCCTTCACACTTCTTCTAACCATCATATCCTTAAAAAGACACATATAATCCGAGACCGACTTGTTCCCTTGTTTAAGGTTAGTCAAATAGTCAGTAATCTGTCGCTTGGTCTGGGCGTTTGGTTTATAATCATTCCTAATGGCAGGTATGGATCTAGTGCCAAAACTATACTCACTCATAGGCTTGGTGTTGGCAGGGAGAAGGTAGGCGGGATCAAATTGATCCGAGAGTAGGCTACGCATGTGCGGCCAAGCGTAACGGTAGCTACCAACACGACGCTCTTCGTTTAACCAAAACAACTGGGCTTGACCTACTAATCGCTCTCGGGCAAAGTTTACCTTTTTGTGGTCATCCCATAAGTTGCTATTAAAATAATGCTCTAATCCCTTTAGTCAATCTCTAAAATTTTGGGGACATTCTAAACCGTCATAAGTAGGATAAATGTGGTGTGCCCTAGGGGTGTGTTTAGCCATATCCTTAGCATATGAATAGTCTAACCATATATACAACATATACGTCATATGTCATTTTAGTTAGAACCGGAGAGAAAACTCACCCGAAACTGGTGTACATGCAATGAGAAATGAACCTGACCATATTTAACTTTCAAAAATGGAATTGTTCCCACTTAATAACTAAGACAATAAAAGATTTCTTTTGATTTGCTTGCAGGAAATAATATGAAGATTATTAAATAATTTTTTTTATTTTTTTGCTGAAAAAAATAAAATTATAGGTTGCTATTTGCAGACCAATAATTAAATTTTAAAATGATTTAATAAAACTAATGACTTAATGAAAAATAAACTTTTTTTTGGATTTCTTACTAAGAAAATGATGGAGAATTTCCAGAATTTTATTTTTTTAATTTTCAGAAAAGCTGAAAATTTTAGGTCGCTATTTGCAGACCAAAAATTCAAAATGTGTTTTATATGTTGTGTAATGAAACGTGCAAGTGCGTGTCAGTGCTCAAAGAAAAAGGGGGAGGAGCGCCAATTAGGAAATTGACGTGAACCTCTCTCTGATATCAAATTGATGCAGACTCACACGTTTGACAATGAATAGATCTACGGACTAACACGAATACCTCTCCACAATCCAAATCATATATTCGCACAATCGCTCTACGCGACACCACGTTAATTAATTCTATCAATTATATGCTAACGTACGGGTAACCAAACCGATTAGGATCGAATAGAGGCGATATACCAATATTTTTTCCGGCTAAAAGGACCTACCCGGTCCGAACGAGCGGTGTTGTATAAAAAGATCTACCAAATAAAATACGATTCAGAAAAGGTAGATTTCTCCTAACAAAAAAAATGAAGGTTCGTCAAACCTTTCTCGAAATTAAAGAAAATTAAGAGGGACAACAAAATCAATTGAAAGTTCATTACGATATAATTTTTATTGCTATCAAAAATTCAACGCTAAGAATCTACCACCATAGGAATTAATCTAGGAAGAGAAACATACAATCGGTAGAAAAGATTCGTTACCCTATCGAAATGGATGATTCCGATTTCTCTACTTGGATCGTTCTTCAATGGCTCCGCCGGAGTCACGCCGATTGGAGAGAAACTTGTCCGCCTTCGTCGGGTCACGCCGGAGTTGGAATCCACAACAGAAATCTTTGTCTTGGCTGATTTCTTCAAGGAAGTGGGTTGAATGGTTGCTTTGTTGGAGGTCGGTTTTGGGAGTGGATGATTAAGTAGGAGAGGGTTGTTAAGGGGAGAAAAAAGGAGGGAAAGAGAGGAGGAGTATTGTGGCTGAATTCCACAAGGAGGAGAGGGAGGAGGGTGGCTGAAATTGCCAAGGAAGAGGGAGAAAGAGGGGTGGCCGAATTTTTGCCAAGGGGGAGGGAGGATATCAAAAGATCTTTAGGGGGATTATTTTTCTTATTCTTCTTCTCTCTAATCAATCCTTCATAACATGACTATATATAGCTTACACCACTCAATCTCCCTTCATTCAAAATTCAAAATTCAAATTGAAAATATGATGGTTATATGCACTCATCATAGCACATAAAATGAAATAATTAAAACAACACATGATGGTTATAAGTACCCATCATTACACATGAAATGAAAATTAAAACAAACATAAAAATGACTTAATAATTATTAATAAATTATTAATAATTATTAATAAATTGGTTTGCGCCCTGGACGGATATTATGGCGATGCTCCACATGGTCATCATGGCGCCGCAAATCTTTATTTGAAAACGGAGAAAATTCTTCTGTAAGCGCGCCGTCACCGTCTTCAATATGTTGAGGACCGTCATCTCCATCATTCTGTGAAGGAAACTATAACTTTATAACTAATATAAGTTTATATTAAAATTTCATAATTAATATATGCAAATCTTTATACTATAACCAAACTCCAAAACAGTAATGGTGTAACATTCGTCTTCCCAAAATACCTCCAGTCATGGACATTCACTTACCCAAAATACCCTTTAATATCTTCTTTTATTTCAAAAGATTTGGTTTTTGAGTCATTTCTACTTTGCCGCCAATGTCCCGCTCAAATTTGCAAAGGGACGCGGTAATAAAATCAGAATGTTGGACGCGCCAATATGTCCCGCGACAAATGTCGTCCCCACGATAAATGGCGTCACCACGACAAATGTCGCCCTCACGACAAATGTTGCCCGCACGGGGTCCCCCGTGCACGACTGCTTGTTTAATATAAGCTTGGATGTGGGTGAAGCCCAATTAGAAGTCTCCCGACAAATAATGTCATTCGTCGAATGATGCTGCCAGCCAAATGAAATCGCTCATAGAATCTTCGCCGCTCTTGATTTGCAGTTTAAAAAATAAACACTCCTCCTTAAAATGCAAAAGACAAACAAGTCCGAGCAATCAGACGAGTCGCTCAAAATGAATCCTATATATAGCTACTGATTTGCACTTCAAAAAATCAACATAAACAACATAAGAATTGTGGCATAACAATTTCTTACCGGTATTATAGTCTACTAAAGCTCCGTTTGGGAGAACTTATTTTCACCGATCAAGCGGTTACGATCGCATGAATCATGCGGTTACATATGCGGTTGTAACCGCTTGACCGGTGAAAATAAGTCCTCCCAAACGGAGCCTAAAACTCATTTTAAGCTTATCTTGTTGAAATTATTGAAGTGGACTTGGAAGTGTTGGAAGTCTGACGGATTGACTGGTAAGTTCGCACAGACCGCAGAGACCGCAGAGACCGCGCGGACTAGACGGATAACCTTGGCGGATTGCCTAGTCGGACAACCACTTTCGACTGTGGTTCTTCTCTGGCGGTCTGGACCAGCAAACACTGGTGGAGTAACCATGCGGATAAGAATGTCTATCCGCGGGTAGTGGTAGACTCAATTTGGAGTTCGCCGAGTCCGGCAGGATTGTTGCGGCGGACTCGTTTGGAGCTCGTTGGTATCCGACATGTATCTGTGTTTGCAGTCTGGATATTGTATTGTGGAGTTGCCACAGTTGCGCAGACTGATTGCCAGGAGATCGCGCAGACTGATTGCTAGGAGATCGCGCAGACTGATGGAGTAGTCCGCATGGTGGCGGACTGGAGTTGTTCAGTGAGCGCGATTTTGGTATCATGTGGCGCGGCTACGTTGGAGACCGCAGAGTTTATTGGGACTTGGTCTGGTGGGACTAAGTCCAGCTGGTTGCCTGGCTCGCGAGTTCGCTTATTGCGGATTGCTTCTAGTATTCGCGGAGTTTGGCAGATCGACTGGGCACGGTTTTATCTTTAGTCGCGGGCTGCAGGTTTGCGCGGAGTGGAAGTAGTGTTCGCGGGGTTGTGCGAGCTAGTGTCGGTGTTCAGCAATCCGTCTATGCTTTGCTCGACATGTTTGTGGTTTGATGCAAGGCATATAGGATTGGTCTTATCCGGCTTGTTGACAGTGATGACCTTGACGGACTGGTGTTGGTATCCGCACTGTGCGGATACATGGTGTTAGCCAAATGGATTGATGTCCGGTTATCCTATTGATACGGGTGGTGACGACACTCCTCCCCACACCTATAAATAGGAGACCTCAACTCGTCATAAGAAACAGTGAATAGTAAGAACGAGCTCGCGCTTGATTTCTGCGGTTACGGTTTTCTAACCGCGCGGCTAAGGAAGTTGAATCTGTGCAGGCTGTGCGACTAACACCATGCGGCTAGGCGACTAGTTGAAGCTGGTGTGGAACAGTTTGCGGATACAGTCAACGGTTAGCAGCAGGTCGCGGACTACGCGGCTTGATCTCTTCCTCGGGGTTGCGGATAAGCGGAGCAGTTCGCCCGGTCTATCAGCGGGTTTTGTTCGTGTTTCCTTCGACTTTCCAATAACAACAGTTCGCGCGGTTAGTCGCGGATAGACGGTCTTGGCGCACTCAGCTGACGGTTAGGCGGTGTGTACGGTTATAGATCTCTGTCCGCGCGGAGACTTTTTGTGCCAGTTTTCTGTTTTCCTTGATACATTGTAAAATCATGTCTTGCAATGTATATCTTGCCCTGTAAAAGAAGATAATTTCAATTGAAAAACTCTTGTGCTACTGTTGTTGTTGAATTTTACTTGTCTTCGGTTGTGATTGAGTGTTTCTGCGACCTCAGTTTCAGCTACAACATAAGAATTTTTTACACACCTAAGCTTTGATTTGTGCAAAATTTTATTTCTTTGAGCGTAAAGTGAGAGGCAATTAATTTTCATTCTTTGGTCGCCAAATTTTTGAGAGGATTGTGTACTTATCCTTAAAAAAACCCAGCAAGCCCTTAAACTTCGAAAAAAAATTCGGTGTGTTACTCGCACCTGCGCAAGACGGCCCCAGCTACGCGATGGAAATTTCAACGGTCGGATCGCTACGAGATCCCCACTCGTGCTTTATCTAACGGCGATCCAGCCGGCCGTTTCAGGCACCTAGAACACCACCCAATTTTTTTTCGAACTTCCAGGAATAAGCCTGTCACTAATGTATTGCATTAATTCGTCGGTGGTCACCCTCACCGCCGGGACCCTTGTCGGTGACTTTCCCCAGCAGCGAATGATTGTTTTTTCTAGGAAGAAAAATAGATAAAATAACTTCCTTCTCTGGTCCATGACGGTGGCCACCATTGCCAGTTTGCTACCATCCTAACCCAGCTAACATTAGACTGGCTTTTCAATTCATTTATGTGGATCGCGGCGATCCTTTTTTGATCGCATGGAATACCCCTATGGCCGATGCGCAGGAAATTTTTTTTAGAAATCTAGAGGGCGGAGAGAGAGCATTAGCTTTTGGTTAATTGTACGTGTGGGGCACTGATGTGCAGGGGATGTAAATTTGTCTATCACGCGCTGCTAGTTTGCCACTGTTCGAAGACGCAACACAGCCAAACAAAAAATGAAAATAATAGCCCCCAAGCCTTTCAATATAAGAACCAAAACACACACAGGCAATTAATCTCCCTTCCTCCTCCACCCCTCTCTCTCTCTCTCCACATCTGGTGTGAGCTCAAAGAAGAAAAGGAAGGAACTTTCACCTTGCTTCATTCCTTGGGTGAGTGAGCAAATCTTTATTTTTCTGAAGAAACAGTTTTGTGTCTGCACTCTCTGGTAGCTGGTATCTATATAGTTGATTTTAGGTATTAGCAACTTCTTAATAAATGAATCATTCATGATTCACTGTGAAGCTACTAGTAGTATACTCTAAGGAAGATTTCTGATATCTTTTATCGTTTAGAAATCTGTGAAAGAAACAACTCCCTTTCTGTTTATAACTTTAATTTTCTGCTGTGAGGGCCAAATGTTCTGCAGCAATTCTGTAGATCTACCAAAGCCATGCCTTTTCGACATATGAACTCAACTGATTACTTGATGCAGATGATGGATATGAGAAATTTGTTTTTTCTTCTTCTATTTTAGCACTAGCAAGTCTCTACTTTCAGTGAAGTATATGAAAAGAAAACACTCTTTTTTTGTATGGCCAATAATATATTGCCACCAGGCTTCTACTCTGTTTGATGTTTTACTGCCTGATTTGCAGAATTCCATCAATAAGGATGTATCTATTCATCTTTCCACTTTCAGTTTTTTTGCTGAGTATTACAGCTGCTGCTAAACCTTTGAGTGTGACTTTTGTGAACAATGCAGTTCAGAAAGGAGCAGGTTTGATTCATTTATTTTCTACCGCACCTTATTTAATTCCAAAGGAAAAGAAACTTATTTCTGGATTTATTTTGAGATATTTTGCAGTATGCTTGGATGGGAGCCCCGCAGCTTACTATTTCTCTCCTGGTTTTGGTTCAGGGGTGAATAACTGGTTGGTTCACATGGAGGTACCACACTCACGATTGTATCAGTGAACCAGTTTTAATTCTGCTTAGATTTTAACCACGTTCAGGGGTAAATGAGAGTTTTAAGTATAATTTCTCAATTTATTTGGATTAAATAAGGTTTGAAAAGAGAAACAAAAATAATTTTGATGATCACGAAGATTCGACAGAATGTTAGGAGGTACACACTTTGAGAAACTTTCAAGTGAGTAATCTATGGTGTTAGTCAAAACTTCATTGTTTGTTTTCTCCTTTAAGTTAAACAAAGACTTAAAGGTCTTCTCTTCCATGGATGTAGATTAATTTTTATTCTGACGACATATATTTTGTTTGATGTGATTAATCTCTTGCGTTTATACCGTGTTTTGCGTATTTTACTCTTAGCAGGCGCCGCGAACTTATGTGCCTATGCTTGTTTTCCTTTCCTCAGGGTGGAGGATGGTGCAGTAATGAAGAGGAATGCATAGGACGTAAGAGTAATTCTCGAGGTTCTTCCAAAAATTCAGAGCAGATGTCTTTCTCTGGGATTTTGGGAGGCAGCCAACAATCTAATCCAGGTTTATTGGAGAATACATTCTTTTTTCTTCTGGCAATTTCACTTGATGATGAACACACTCAATTGATGCATGGGTGTTTTAACTTGGTGTAACACATTTATCTTCGGGAGATGACCATCAGCATTTGGTTCAATTTGTCTAGTGATTTTTTTATTGTAAAAAACTTATGCCATGATTAGTCCCACATGGGATAACCAAAGTTTCTTTTTTCGGTGTGCAAATATAATGGTTGTTGACCTTCATGCATGAGCTTAAGCTTTCATTGTTTATTTATGTTGACCAATTCTTGAACATCACCACGAATGACCAATTCTAATGGGAGCGGAAATTCTTGCAGATTTCTACAATTGGAATAGGGTGAAGGTTCGATATTGCGATGGTTCATCCTTTACTGGGGATTCGGTAAATCCGGTGAGACTTTTTCTTATCTATACGAATATACTATATAAAAAGATAGTTGTTTCACGTCGATCACAAAATATTTGATGCTGGTTTTATCACTCTCCGTGTTGCTTCTAATAGTGAAACAAGGAATCTAATCTCTTATTCACAAGAGGTAAGATAATATATATACAAGTACATGAGAGGGTGTTCACAACACTCATGGTGAGCATAAGACAACACTACTACATAGTATATACACTACATCTAACACCGAGAGTTTGGACAGAAGATGAGCATGCTGGGTCCTCGTCTGCAGCTTTGTCATCAAATCTACAATCTGCTGTCTGGAAGGAACAAAGGAAGGAGCAAGAGTACCGCGACCATAGTGCTCTCGCAGGAAGAAAGCATCAACCATGATATGCTTGGAGAGTGAGTGATTCACCGGATTCAGAATAATCAGAATGACACTAGTGTTATCACAGTAAAGTGAGGTTGGATCAGGAGAAGAGACACCAAGGTCCTCAAGAAGCCAACGAAGCCAGATAATGTCCTCAGCGGTGGTAGCTATGACACAAAGCTCAACCTCAGTGTTAGATCGAGAAACACCAGCCTGTTTCTTGGACTTCCAAGTAATAAGAGAAGAAACCAGCGACAGAGCGACGGTTAACAAGATCACTAGCCCAAGTAGCATCCGAGTAAGCGCAGAGCTGCAGAAAACTGCTGTTGGAGAAGAAAGGACCACAAAAAGTCATCGCTTGGAGAAAACACAGGAGTCACAACAGGTGACCATAGTGCACAGAGGCGCACTAGCAGACTAGCTCAACACATGAACTGCTTGGGCAATATCGGGCCGAGTAATGGTGGGGTAGACAATGCTCCCAACGAGGTGGTAGCAGTGAGTGGGGTCGGAGAGTGGAACACCATCAACCGGAAGAATCTGAATGTGAAGCTCCATAGGGGTGTCCACCGTGCGAGAGTCATAAAGAGCAGCTCGAGCTAGGAGATCTGATGCATATCTCTGCTGAGAAAACTGAAAATCGTTTTCTGTAGAGCTGACCCCAAGACCCAAAAAATAGCTCAGTTGTCCAAGGTCGGTCATCTGAAACTGCTGCTGAAGGTGATGTTTGACGAATGACACATGAGAAGGATTATCGCCAGTAATGATCATATCATCCACATAAAGTAACAAGAGAGTCCGACCGCGAGAGGAAGAATGCACAAACAGAGCTGGATCATATGGACTTGGCTGGAAACCGGCAGCTGTTATGACTGAGCTGAAACGAGCAAACCATGCGCGGGGGCTTACTTGAATCCATAAAGGGCTCGCCTCAATCGACAGACAAGACCTGGAGGAGAGGATAGACCTGGATGAGAAAGCATGTATACCTTTCACTGAAGATCACTGTGAATAAATGCATTCTTCACGTCAAGCTGAGACAGAGACTAGTGAAGAACAACTGCAACTGCAATAAGAGTCTGCACCATAGTCATGTGAGCGACTGGAGCAAAAGTCTCGTCATAATCTCTCCCCTGCTCCTGCTGAAAACCACGAGCGACTAGCTGAGGCTTGTACCTCTCTACAGATCCATCAGAGCGAGTCTTGACACTGAAGACTCACTTGCAAGTGATCGAAACAACACAAAGTGGAAGAGGGACAAGGTCCCATATAGGAGTATACTTAAGTGTCTCTAACTCAACAGATATAGCAATCTGCCACTCAGGTATCTGGGCAGCCTCACAGTAGGTAGTCGGCTCTGGAGTGCTACAAGAGGTAGCAGGAAGGGCAAATAGGTCCAGCGGAAGTGTGGCAAGGCCTTTGGTCGGGAGGACGTCGCTCACGAGGTGGGTTGAGACGCACAGGAGGATTGTTCACATGACACTCGCTGGATGAGGCAGGTACCGAGTTAGGGGGCACCAGAGGCAAGGGAACAGGAGCAGGAGGAGGACGAAGGGTGTAATGATGTGGAAGGGGGACGATGAGCGCGTCCGAGGGAGAGATGGAAGGTGGAAGGGAAATATGAGAAGATGAGACGGAAGAGGTAGGAGATGGTGTAGGCAGTGACAAGAAAAGAGGTGGACAAACCGGTGGAGAGGAAGAGACATGAAGCGGTGGAGTGAGAAGAGTAAGGAACTGCACATCAGAGAGAGTCACC
This sequence comes from Platanthera zijinensis, assembly GCA_039513925.1. Lineage (NCBI taxonomy): Eukaryota > Viridiplantae > Streptophyta > Magnoliopsida > Asparagales > Orchidaceae > Platanthera > Platanthera zijinensis. The sequence continues at coordinate 130,618,451 of CM077098.1, read as the reverse complement.
GATGAGTGTGAGGTCGAGGATACAGATGACACAAGAAAAGGGTGAGATTCATCAAATGTGATATCGCGTGAGATACGAAGTCAACGAGCAACATGATCATAACACCGATAGACCTTGTGCTCAGTACTGTATCCAAGAAAAATGCAAGATACAGATTGAGCAGAGAGCTTGATACGCTCACGTGAAGGGAGAAGAACATAACACCGACAGCCAAAATCACACAGATGAGTATAACGCGGGGGTTGGGAGTACAGACACTCACCATGATATTGACCCTGAAGAAAAGTGGAGGACTATAAGATAATGAGATAAACCGTAGTGGAGACAACCTCAACCCAAAAATGAGGAAGAACATGAAAGGAGATGAGGAGAATGCGCGCTGTCTCAATGATGTAACGATGCTTCCTTTCAGCAGTGTCATTCTGAGCGTGTGCACCGGGACAAACAAGCTGAGGGAGAGTACCGTGGGTAGCTAGCAAATCGCGAAAAGCATGAGAAAGGTACTCCCCCCCAGAGCCGGAATGAAAAATACATATGGAGTCAGAGAACTGGGTGCGCACCATAGTGGAAAATGCAGCATAAATCTGAAAAAACTCAGAACAAGAGTGCATAAAATAAATCCAACAATAGCGAGAATAATCATCAACAAATATAACATAGTATCGATGTCCGCTCTTTGATACAAAAGATGCGGGACCCCATACATCTGAATGAACTAAATCAAAGGGACGACGAGACCTGGACTCACTAGACTAATAAGGGAGTTGTAGCTGTTTTCCAAGCTTATAACCTGTACAAGAGTAAGACCTATCAACATAAACACGACTAAGGAGACCGGTACTGATGAGGGACAAAAGACGCGAGCAACTGGGATGACCAAGCTTTTGATGCCACTGAGAGATACCCACTGAATAAAGACACAAAGAGGAGACTGTTGGTGATGATGGAATGGATGAAAGATGAAGATGCTCAAGGATATAGACCCCCACTAAGACGACGACCAACTCCAATGAGTGTCTCTGTCAGACGATCCTGCACACGACAAACAAACTCATCAAAAATAATAAGGCAACCGTAAGACGTGAGTTGACTGACAGATATAAGGTTCATGGATAACTTGGGTATGTATGCCACATCAGAAATATGAAAATGGGTGGTATGAAGGAGCTCACAGCTAGTGCAAGGGAGAATAATACCATCTGCAACCATAACACTGAGGGAAGACGAGACGGGCTGATAGGACAAGAGGTAAGTGACATCATGAGTCATATGAAAAGAGGCTCTAGAGTCAAACAACCAGTTGAAGGAGGAGATACTTGCACGAGCTGAGGCAACCGACTGAGAGGCAGAGGCACCATAAGCATCCAGAGAGAGCACAAAGGCAGAGGAGCGATGCAGTGAACCGTCAGATAGATGTCGGGCAATCTGTTGGGCAAGCTCAGAAATAGAGAACGACTGTGCCATAGTAGAGAAATGAGTTGGAGGAGCACCATGAGCATGCTGCTGACCAGACTGCTGAGACTTATGAAGCTTGTGACACTCAGATTTAATGTGGACAATGCACTGACAGTAGTGACAATGGATGGGCTGGCGACGAGGGGCACCAGACAGAGCAGTAGAGGGCACTGGAGGACGAGTAACATGCCGCATTGGTGCACTATAACCCTGCGAAGGTAACAAAGGAGTGCTCACAGGGGAGGACTGCGGTGGAAGCTCGGGAGAAGCAATGACAACATGAGGCAACACACAAGAGGACACAACAATGTCCAAGGAGTGGAGATGAGTCTCTTTAGCGATTACCAAAGCCAGCATATCACTGAGAGAAGGTGGAGGATCCCAGTGCAAAAGCTGGGCACAAACATGCTCGAACTCGGGACATAAGCGCATAAGAAACTCATACATGCGCTGAAAGTCACGATCCCAAGATGTAGCAACAGACTGAGGGCAAGTAATGCATGGGGAAAGAGCCATCTCATCGCACTGACGCCAGAGGTCCAGGAGCTCAACAAAGAATGCCTGGACAGAACGATCACGCTGGTGGCAGACGTCAATGGTCCGGAATAGAGAGTAGCGCAAAGCCTGACTATAAGGCAGGTAGAGACGACACAGGTGATCCCACATCGCCTTTGCCGTAGGTAGCTGATACACGATCATGCGAACGGGGAGCTCGCAGGATTGACAAATGACGGCTATCGCACGAGAATCGTCCGAGCGCCACTTCGCCATGTTGGAACCCTGGATGGAAGCGACAGTGCTAACAGTGGAAGAATCATCTATAGGAGAGGCGGCTGCTGATGGAGGTGGAGCAGGCTCAGATCCGTCAATGTGGCCCCATAGATCTAGACTACGGAGGATCACGCCGACGGCGGCGGATTAGGCTTTGTAGTTTCGTCCATCGAGGATGACGTCCGCCTTCTGGAGAAAGGAAGAGGCTATCGGGGCGGTAGAGTCAGACGGAGAAGATCGAGAAGGCAGGATGAAACCGCTGGAGGGCACTGGATCGACCTGGCGCGAAGGATATCAGGACTGAATAGGGGAAAAGATCGACGGGGCTTCTGCGACAACGCTGGGTTGCGGCGCTGGAGAAGATCGACGAACATGGGAAAAAAATCCCGACGGCGGATTGGGAAAAATAATACTGCTACGATTTCTACACGGGATCAGGATTGATCGCTGGAGAAGATCGATTTCTGCACGGGATCGGGATCGATCATTGGAGAAGATGGCCGACTGCGATTTCTGCACGGGATCGGGAAAAGATCACCGGAGAAGATCTATTTCTGCACTGGATCGGGATCGATTTTTGCACGGGTGTTACGGGATCGCTGGTGATATAAGATGGCTGGGAAGACGACACAATATCGCTGGGTTGCGGGAGCGACGGGTTGCAGGATCGGCTGGGATCGAGAGGAGGGAGAGAGCGGCGGAAACCCTAGATGGGCTCTGATACCATGATAGTGAAATCAAGATCGAATCTCTTATTCACAAGAGGTAAGATAATATACATACAAGTACATGAGAGGGTGTTCACAACACCCATGGTGAGCATAAGACAACTCTGCTACATAGTAGATACACTACATCTAATAGCATCCTCTAAGCGAACAAAGCGAACTAAATTAACAACCTGATCATCGGGCAGGTGGAGCGGGGGCTCAAAGATTGTCTCGTGTCTTTAGGACTTTTTTTGTGCAAAATCGGCTCCACTATCAGTGATCTTCGCAGTTTTTTTAATCGAAGAAATTTATTATTTATTTATAAATTGTAAATAATTTAATTAATCATATTGAAAAATTTTGATTGCTTTTTAATAAGATGAGCTTGTACATGGGGTTCTCTTGTATCCTGGCAACGACAGTAATCTTGTCGCTTGCCATCACCCTTCGCACAATGTGCCGGAGCAACAACACAAACATCTTTCACTCGCCGTCCCCTGTCCATATGAGATGGCCCGTGACAACGAACTCATAATAGTGGACGACAAGTGGAAAATGACTTGTTACCACGCACATTGTGCACGAGGCCGTAATGTCGCAGTCATAGCATGGGGGAGCCTCATGCATGATTGCTCATAATCTCAAATGGGTCTTATTTTGTATTGTCCTTTGACTGTTTTGTCATGTTTAAGAGGAAAAAGCATGGATTCTATAACACCATCTTCTCATTATGTTTTCTCAGTGACTATTAGTTCTCAAATTGTAAAATGCACAGGCAAAGGGTCTTTTCTATAAGGGATCAAGGATTTGGTTCGCCGTTGTGGATGAACTACTCGCAAAAGGGATGTACAAGGCGCAAAATGTATGGATTCTTACGAAGAATACATTTTTTAGGTACACCTTTATTTTACCTGTTATTAAAGTTGTCTGCAGGCTCTTCTTTCTGGGTGTTCTGCTGGTGGGTTGGCATCAATATTACACTGCGATAAATTTCGTGATCTTCTTCCCGCCACCACGAAAGTTAAATGTTTCTCCGATGCTGGGTTTTTCATCGATGCGTAAGTTATTATTGGTTGATCCTCTCAGTTCATACTTGGATGGTTCTTTAGCATCAAACTGCTGTATTGATGGTGAACCTCCTCTCTGCAACTGATAAAGTTGTTCACATTTTTGCAGTAAGGATATTTCAGGTGTTGAGCGCATCAAATCATTTTTTCAAAATGTTATGGTGACACATGTATGCTTCCAAACTCTTTCGTGTTCGTCCTTCAATGCTCAAAAATGTTGTGATTTTTTCCATCAATTCTCAGGCTCACGACAAGTTTTCTCGTAAAAATTCACATTTCTACAAACCACATTTGAATGTTTTCAAACATTTATATTTATCAATTATAATAAACGTGGTTCTTCTTTCTGTCATTCTGACATGAAATTACTTTTCTTTTTTTAGGGATCTTCACAGAACTTACCAGCAGCTTGCACTGCAAGATTGACACCAAGTCTGGTAATAATTCCTTTCAGAGTTGTAAAATCTGGATGTTTAACATTTTTAATTACAAATGCAATGAACAATTTTTGCAGTGCTTCTTTCCGCAATATGTTGTGCAAACACTGCGAACGCCGCTCTTTGTACTAAATGCAGCATATGATGCATGGCAGGTGAATATTTCATCACGGGCTAATGATTTTATTTCAAGGTGCAAGTTGCAAAATTAATCATCAATAATGTTTTCTCAATTGATATGACTGGAATCTATGTTCAATAAGGAACAATGATTGAAGAACATAATCAAGTTTATTAATGCACCTTATTAAAACCTATGCATTAAAACCCAATATCAATTGGTTGTGTATAACCCGTAATTCGTCGAGATCAGAGACGACCAAGGGTGTCCTGGAGGATCTCACCCACCTAGGGCGAGTGCAGAAGACGTCACCTCTCAGGGGCGAGATCCAGGCTCCCGGGGCGAGATCAAGGCTCCTAGGGGCGAGATCCAGGCTCTAGGGATGAGATCCAGGCTCCGGGGGCGAGATCTAGGCTCCCATGGGAGAGATCCAGGCTCCAGGGGTGAGATCCAGGCTCCCAGGGGCGAGATCTAGGCTCCCAGGGGCGAGATCAAGGCTCCCAGGGGTGAGATCCAGGCTCCAGGGGAATAGGGGGCGAGTGGTGCGAGCTGGCCTACACTCGCCCCAGGCTCGGGGCAAGTGGCGAGTCTGAGCTTCACCAGGAACTTGCCACCCTTCAGGGAACCCAGTTTGGCCCCAAGTGCCCTCCAAGGTGCCCAACTCAACATTGGCTATGAAGGGGAATCTCTCTTTGATCTTCCGGGTGCGTGGCGGGACCTCTTCCCTGCAGCTCAGAGTTTATTTCTTAGTTCCAAACAGTTAGTCAAGTGCTCTTACTTGGGAGAAGTAGGTGCAAGCTACCCCCTTGGGTCCAAACTTTTCTTGGAACCAGATTTCGGTTTCAATAGGTTGTACATGGAGAAGCCCCTTGGGTCCACCAGCTCGATGCCGCTCCCGCCACTCGCGGTCTACTGAAGCTCTATGGTTGTTTGATTATGCATACGCGCTTTGCGGGGTCGCGAGTGGCGGGAGCGACGTCGAGCTAGTAGATTGTGTAGAAACAGGTGACGTCCGCGTCCATGCGGCCGAAGGCTCCACGGAGCATCAAGCACGGGCGTAGTCCGTGCACAGGCTGACGAAGCCCGCCTGGATGCGGCCGAAGGCCGCTCGAGAGCATCGAGCATGGGTGTAGCCCGTGTGAAAATGCTCGTGTGTGTGTATATATATATATTAATAATTTTATGAAAACCATATAAAACAGAGAAGAACTTGTTTTTACTTTTTAACATGTATACCTCCCATCTTGCAAGAGTGACAATAGTTTCCGTTTGGCACGGTGGCAGCGGTCCTGCAAGTGTTAGATCAGTGGTCCCTTCTTCGCTGAAGCACCTTAGCCATTTCTATAATGCGAAGAAGGGGATGAGTAACGACGGCGAAGATAGGAAGTGCGTTTATATACCGAAAGAAGGGAGACGGAAGTGCGTTTATATACAGAAGAAGGGAGACAGAAAGTGCGTTTATATACCGAAGAAGGGATACAGAAGTGCGTTTATATACCGAAGAAGGAAGATTTATATACCTCCCAACATAAACTGAAGATAGGCGTTTATCTAATTTAGTTCAAATCTGAATCAGTGGTCTAAACGCACTTCCGTCTTCCATGAAGCTATTTCAAGGTTGTTTGGAGAGATGTGATCCATTGCTCGTGGGACATTGGTTGCAGGAGGAGTGTCTGATTCAAGACCATCAGCCATTTCTCTTACCTTCGTTGCAAGATCTTTTTTTAGACGGAGAATTTTGGTCATCTTGGATTCGTGAATGGTAAGATCTCTCCTAAGATCATCAATCTGCTTTTGCAGATTGAGATAGTTAAGATCACTCATTTTTCGAATCAAATGAATATGACTCTCTCTCTCTCTCTCTATCTCTCTATCTAGGCTTTTGCAGATTAAGTGGTTTCTCTCTCGGCTTTTGCAGATGGAGAGGCGACGAATTGGATCTCCTTAGTGCGATCGTTGTCAGAAATATATATAGCCAACACGCACTCCTCCCTCTACGCAATTACAACCACCTGTTTGTCTGATAGTTAGAAAGCATTATTGGGATCGTATAAGATTAAAAATTATTTCTGAAAATCCCAAAAATAACCCTCATTTTTTTAGTTTCCTATATTTCATATATATATATATATTGTGAATCGGAGTGACCTGATTGTGTGGAGGAGAATTTTTGTGTGGTTGAAGAGTTCTTAAAATAGGCGTTTACCCTTTTTTTGGTGCTGCCGGCCTCAACATTTTTTTTTGTTGAATAGAATGATCCGTGGGCTTGTTTTGGGAGAAGAGATCATGGCCGTAATTTAATGGAATGATCATGTGGTCTGAATTGAAACTACGATAAGAGCGGGTTATGTATAGTCTTATATATATATATAGGGTTATTTATTGGGACCTCTCCCCGAAGTTTGTATAATTACAACCTGCACCCCTTAACTTTCGAAATTACATTTACCCCCTTCAATGTTTACATTTCATAACATCCATGCACAAAAAGACCCCCCTTGAAGATTTACTCCAAGGGGGTACTTTTGTGCATGAATGTTATGAAATGTAAACATTGAGGCCGGTAAATAACCCTATATATATCGGGACCTCCCCTTGAAGTTTGTGTAATTACTGCTTGCATCCCTCTAACTTTCGAAATTACAATAACCCCACTTAATGTTTTCATTCCATAACATCCATGAACAAATCTCCAGGGGTGTTCTTTTGTTCATGGATGTTATGAAATGTAAACATTGAGGGAGGTAATTGTAATTTCAAAAGTTAGAGGGGTGCAAGCTGTAATTACACAAACTTCGAGGGGAGATCCCAGTAAATAACCATATATATATATTAAGGCTCTGTTCTGTAGACTATAGGAGCTGTGAAAACAGTGGTGAGTGCAGTCACGTATGATATTTACCCAAATGTCCACCATAATTATGCGGATATTTACACTTAAAAATTGAGTTTGGGCAAAACCATTGCCATAAACATTTGAAACGCATGTAAACTGCTACCATGCAAATGCCACAACATTCCCAAACATAGCCTTAGAATGAGTTGTTGGAATATGCGTTCCACATCTTTTGGTTTGAGAATAACAAATCCTAGTTTGTATTTGATCACATTTGTTGTGTGTTTATAAGATGTAGAAACTACAGGATAAGTACCCTATGGAAGAACAAATCGAAGAGACAAAGATTTCAAAGTTCTGTTGATACCGCCAGTGGTATCCATACATTAGGCGCTATCGCTATCGCCAGCATAAGCCTCAGTCGTGGAAGGAAACTGCTTGGGAAGAAAAGTCCTACTGCCAGGCGGTACTGCTCCGCCAGGCGATAGCCCTATGGAAGGCCCATTTTTGGAAAAATTAGGAACAAAAAATGTTTGTTTTCAAAGATCAAAAGTTTTCTAATTTGGACGAAGAAAGTTTCTTAAAATGGAGGTTGCCAAAGATAGAGATTGTCAAAGGAAGATAAAACTACTTAAACTAGCTATCGCCAGACGGTAGCTCCGGAAGCCTATTTAAAGAGCGACTCCTCTCCATCTACGACATCGATTCCTCTTCCATCAAAGCCACAACTCAGAATATCTTAAGAGAGCCTCGTCTCCATACCATCAAAAGAAGTCTCTTGGGCAAACACGAAGATCTAAAAGAGTTCTTGGAGGGGAAGTGCTACCACGCTTATTCAACACGAAGGATGAATGCACCAAGAATGCCAACGTCAACATTGCCTTCATCTTCACCTTCTGAAATCCATGGGGAGTTTTCTCTTGCTTTTTATTTCTCTTGTATTTTCCTTTTTATCTTTTTGTATCGGTGGAGAAATCGTTTGAGGAGAACGTCAGATTACGAGAAGGATTTTGTGGGAAATTCGCCACAAGTAGGGGCGACTAGGTCTTGCGAGACTTAAGGGGCAAAGTCATCTAGGTGCACGAGTCGGTTTCCTGGGATTATTTCGTGAATTCGCCGCGTGTGTTGGCGACTAGATCGTGGGTAGGTCTAGGGGGAGGTTCGAGGCCTTATCTGGGAGAGATAGGCTAGAACCAACCAGTCCTTGGGGATAAGGGTCGGTATAGAAAAGGAAAAAAAAGGATTTTCATATTTCGCCCTGATTTCTAGCATCATAGAAATCAAACATTTTATAATCAATTTACTGTAAAATAAAATCATTTTGTTATTATTCGATTATCTTGGTTTTATTTTTCATTCTAAAATGTTCTAAATAATATTCTCCGTCAAAACATCAAACACAAAATATATTGCAAATTACTTTTCAAAAGGTACATGTGGATTTCACCTTCTGTGGCTAGCGTTAGACGGTAACTCCTACCGCCGGTGGTAGCGAGGAAATATTGAAATCCGACCTTCTTTGAAAGTAATCTTCAATATATTATTTTTAAAGATATTAAAATATAGTTTACTATATAATATTCTGAAACTTTTTTGAGTAACTCTGATATTTTAAATAAGATTTAAAATTCTAAAAAACCCCTATTCACCCCCCTCTAAGGGCGTCTAAAGATCCAACATGATTCCACATGCGGGAATATATTCTCAACACGACGCCTATATGCAAGATCCTTTGCCTCTGGCATGTGATTTTTTTTAATTGAGTGATGTCATAGTGGGTCGTCAGACCAAACCTGCTCTAATAACATACTAAAACATAATCATTCAATCTAAAACCAAATAGTTGTGGGTGCAAAAGCCGATGCTTTATAGTAAGTGCACAAGGCTATATAAGTTTCCCCAAATGAAGCTATATTATGTTGAAGGATTTTCAATGTATTGCAGATTAAGAACATTTTAGCACCATCATCTTCTGATTCAAGTGGTGCTTGGAGTAAATGCAAGCTTGATATAAAGGCATGCTCACCAGCTCAATCTCAGACCATTCAAGGTACTTCAATGTTTATATCACATTCACCAAATAAATTTTCAATTGTAAAAAAAAATTCAGTAAACAAATATCCTTACCAAAAGTTTGATCAGAATGCATGATACAGAGTGTGGCTGTGATTAATCCCTCCATAGTTTACCAAATTGTTCTGAAACCACAACAAAGTTATTATTGAAATTACAATAGAAATGAGAGTATGGAAATGTTGAAGTGATGATAGAAATGAAATGCTTTTGCAGGTTTCAGGGCAGAATTCCTTAATGCCGTGTCCGGGCTTCGGAATTCCCCATCGGCAGGTTTGTTCATAGACTCATGCCATGCCCACTGCCAGTCAGGAAGGGAAGCTGTCTGGCAAGATACTGGCTCTACGCTGGTAGCAAACACTGTAAGATTCATAGTATCCTTCATCAACTCTATATATTAGTGCATGTTTTTTCTATAATTAATTCACTTTTAATTATAGTATTTCATTTTGATTCATGACCACTTGTACCTAATTTATAGTTATATTTTTTTCGGAATTTGGTGTGCAAATAGTACAAATTGGTGTACCGTTAGCGGCCTCCTCCTTTTGGGATTAGTACCACATCTCAGTTTTTGATTTTGGGTCTCCCTCTTGTATGTATATATAAGGGGAGATATGTATTGATGTAAAGATATAAAGAGAATAATAAAGGTGTCATTTATTCCTTTTAATTTCTACATGGTATCAGAGTGTGGTTCGAGAAATAAAATCGGTTTCCCAAATTCCGTGATTTCAGCCCTCTCTCGCAATTTTATTTCCTTTCTGGGTAATGAGCGGAAGGAACACAAATTTATTTCCTTACCGTTTAGTGAGCGGAAAGAAACATCGGGGCAAGATCTAATTGCGGGAGGCGGCAGGAGTAGGGAGCATTGCGGGAGTAGGTGCATCGCGGGAGTAAGGCGACGCGGCAGTGCGGCATCGCGGAGTGCGGCGATGCGGCAGTGCGGTGACGCGACAATGCATCAACGAGGGAGTGTGGTATCGTGCAACGCGGCAGTGTGGTATCGCGCAACGCTGCAGTGCAGTCGGGAGTGCGTCGCATCGTGCATCGCGGAGGCGCGACAGGTCGTCGAAGAAGGAGCGCGGCTGATCTTCATGCGAAGAAGGAGCACGACTAATTTTTGTGCGCACAGGTTGATTGCGGGAGTCTCCGAGTGCGCAACTGATCTTCATGTGCGTAGAGGTCGATTGCGGGGGTTGCTGCACGCGGCAGAGGAAGTAGCCGCAGATGCACGATTGCGACAGCGCGCTGAACGGCAGAGGGCGCAGAGGAGCGGTGGTCGCAGGATCTGTGTCGTAGTTGTTGGGCGCGGAGAAGGACCCTTGGAGCGGTCCTTCGTGCGCAGTGGGATTGTCACAGTGCGAGGGCTTCTCGGTGCGTACTTCCTGAAGAAATTCATTTGCCCATGGAGAAAATAGTTGCCAAGATTGAGGAGATGGATCTAAAAGTGTTTTTCGAATTCTTGCGGATGTCAAAAGGTGAGGGATTAGCTCAGTTGCCGCCGCTTCTGGTAAAACTGGATCTCCCCCCTGTGGATAACTCGATGGACCAGCTACACGTTGTTTGTGAAAATGGCACTCTCCGGATGGAGGGCTATCTGACTGGAGAGAAGAGGGAGTCAGAGGACTCAGATGGGTACAATAAATGGAAGACTACACACAGTCTGTTACACACCTGGCTCCTAAACTCAATGGTCACGTCTATCGCTCTCACGGTGGATGACATAAAGACTGTAAGCGATGTTTGTGGGAAGTTACAGAGGCTCTACGCAGGAGTCGACAACAACATGCGCGTGTTTTAGATCGAACGAGAGATTAAGACCGTAATCCAAGAAGATCGTTTGATTCAGGAGTATGCCGCATATCTGGAGCGACTATAGACAAACTATGATTATTTCTCACCAACCGCATGTTGCAAAGATCCTTGAATGCACGAAAGGGGAACGAGATGCTCAGCAGAGGACTATGCGCTTTATGAGGGGGTCGAATCCGACATTTGAGCAAATGAGTGCAATGTTGCTTGCCCAACCAAAGATTCCTACCTTAGACGAGACAATCTTTGCTATGATGCAGGAGGAGAGCCGGATTAGGCTTCTGTCTGGTGCAACTGCACCTGTCGGGGAGAAATCAGCCCCTAGTGGTAACAAATCCTAGACACACAAGATACAAGGGTGAGACACGACAATGTTACAATTCCGGCGAGATTGGTCACCTACGACTGGCTTGTCCCAAGACCACCAAAAGAGCGAGTTGTAGATGGACGGGTAAAAGCAGGCTACCGTGGTTGCGGTCGTGGGGGGTTACAGAGATGGTGGAAGAGGAGGATACCGAGCAAACCTTATGATAACCGAGGATGAGACAGACGAAAAGTAGGGATGATATATGGGTAATTCAGAGGAGCATGGAGATTTTGAACGCTTACTCCCAACTGATACGGAGAAAGCATAAAGTGAGTGATTGACATATGCACTCATGACCAGTTTCATCAAGGGGTAACATTGCCTCGTTCGCTCATTAAACCACAGGCACAAGAGAAACCTTTGCCCTCGCATCTATATCCAATACTAGATCACAAGATTGGATAGTCGAAATTCGGGTGCTTCTCCACATGTCACTGAGGATGCTAGAGAATTCCTTGCGTATACTCCCCTAGCAGTCCCAGAGCGCATCCAAACTGTCGATGACACAACTCAGCCAGTGGTTGATAAGGGTATCCGTGCAATGTACCAACACTTTGACTCTGTCCAATATTTTTCATGCTACTTCCTTTCCTATTAATCTTTTTATCCATTAATGTTATCATATATCAACTTAAAATGTGTTGTTTTATTTGATATTCCGAAGATGATCTTCAAGGATAAGGAGACTGACAGGAGACTTGAGACTGACACATGACATAGTGACTTGCGGTACTTGGACAGAAAAAATATGGACTCAGCCCTTTCAACCATTATTGAAGAAGCTGCAGAAGTCAGAAAGAGTGCGGAGGACATACTACTACTTCATCATCGACATATGAGTCATCCTTCTTTTGTTGTTTTGAGTCAGATGTATCCCATTTTATTTATAAAGGCAAATAAAAAACACTTGTATGTGATGCGTGCAAACTAGGAAAACACGCCATAAATTCTTATTCTAGTTCTGGAAGTGGGAGTTCTCATTCATTTAATCTGATACATTCTGATGTTTGGGGACCATGTCCCATATCCATTATAAAGAGATTTTGGTATTTTGTGTCTTTCATTGGTTGTTTCTCACGTGTGACTTGACTTTATTTAATGAAAAACAAAAATGATGTGCTTGCTTGCTTCAAGTATTTTCATAGAGGGGTTCAAACTCAACACGGTGCGGTCGTAAAGATGTTGAGGTCTAACAATGAGACAGAGTACACCAACAGAGCATTTGAAGAGTATTTGTCCTCACAAGGAAACTAACATCAAACTACTTGTCCATACACACTAGAGTAGAATGAAGTAGCAAAACGGAAGAACATATATCTTCTAGAAGTAACTCAGAGTATGATGATACTGCAAGAGAAGAGTGAAGATATTCTTTCCCTTAAGACCTTTGGTTGCGTGTGTTTTGTGCATGATAAAAGATCAAATGTGGGAAAATTGGATCCAAGAGCCCTGAAATGTGTTTTTGTTGGGCATTTAGCTACCCAAAAGGGGTATGCATGTTGGAATCCGGTGGAGAGAATGTTATTTGTCAGCATGGATGTCACATTTAAAGAGCTTGAATCATATTACTCCTCTTCGACTGACTCGCTTCTTGGAGAATCACTCGACGAAGAAAATACGAGACAAGAGGGGGAGGATAACTGTGGTAGTGAGAAGAGGATAGTGAGTATCTCGTTGTTACAGGTGCCAAAAGAATCCGAGTTAGTTGAGGTGCCGGTTCTTTAGGAGAGAGAATCTGTTGATGATGGATCTCATACTCAGGGGGAGTTTCGAGTGTATACGAGAAGAAGACAGCCGAGCAAGACTACAATGCCTATATTGCCACCTGTGTCAAGTCTCTTGCCTCTGTCTACTCTTATCCTTGAGATACCTGCATCATCCACCATAAATTCAGATATCCCAGATAAGATAACCTCTCATCTATTTACTCTCACTCCCTTGCTGGTAAGACGAAGTTCCCGCAAGAATTCGGAAGTCTTACATGATCGATATGACTTTCCACATGACATTGCCCAATTTGTTTCTTACTCCCTTATATCCCATGCACATGGAGCATTCATTACATCTTTGGACAATGTTTCTATTCCTAAGTGTTGACAGGTTGCTAAGAACGATCCTCTATGAAGAGCTGCAATGCTAGAAGAACTTGGCTCATTGGAGAAAAACAAAACCTGGAGCCTTGTGTCATTAACACCTGGGAAAAAGGCTGTTGAATGCAAGTGGTTGTTCACTGTGAAGCAAAACCCAGAGGGGCAAGGTAGAGCGCTATAAGGCTGGATTGGTAGCAAAGGGTTACAGTCAGAATTATGACACTAACTACGATGAGACCTTTGCACTAGTCGCCAAAATGAGCATGGTTCAGACACTAATATCCTTGACATCAAATGGGGGATGAAAACTACACCAACTCGACGTAAAAAATGTCTTTCATCATGGGGATTTGTTGGAAGAAGTATGCATGAAGGTGACACCAAGCTTTGACACAAAACAAACGGTAGATAATGTGTGTAGACTCAAGAAATCCTTGTATGGGATAAAACAATCTCCTCGCCCCTGGTTTGATAGGTTTAGGAGAACGATGGTTAACATGAGATATCGGCAGACCAATGTTGATCATACCGTGTTCTTTAGGCATAATGGAGATCACATTACGATGCTTGCTGTGTACGTGGATTATATGATTATTTCGGACGATGACGAGAAGGAAATCACTCAGCTAAAGACGAGATTGGTCAATGAGTTTGAGGTGAAGAATTTGGAGCAGCTAAAGTACTTCCTTGGGATAGAAGTAGCTCACGGTGCAGAGAGAATCGTTCCATCTCAACGAAAATAAGTGCTAGATCTTCTCAAAGAGACGAGTATGCTAGGATGCAGGCCCGCGGTCGCTCCTATTGATCAGAAGTCCAAACTCAATGCTGAGGTAAGTGAGGCAACTGATAAAGAGAGGTATCAGAGACTTGTAGGCCGCCTGATCTATTTGAGCCACACCCGTCCCGACATATCTTTTGCAGTGAGCTTAGTAACCCGTTATATGAACGATCCTAGGGAGGGGCACTTGGGTGCAGTGTATCAGATTCTTAGATACTTAAAGAGTGCACCAGAAAAAAGGATTGATCTTTCGAAAGAATGAACATCTGAATATCGAGGGCTATTGCGACTCTGACTGGGCTAGCTGTGCAGATGACAGGAGATCCACATCAGGATATTGCATGTTTGTGGGAGACAACCTTATGTCCTGGAAAAGTAAGAAGCTGACTGTAGTTGCGAGATCTACAGCCGAGGCAGAATACAGGGCCATGACCTCGAGTGTAGTGGAGCTGTTATGATTGAAAGCTCCGCTGAGTGAACTCAAGATAGATCAAGGCGGATAGATGACATTGTGGTGTGATAGCAAGTCAGCCATTAACATTGCAAACAATCCCGTCCAACATGATAGAATCAAACATATAGAGATCAATAAGTTTTTCATCAATAAAAGCTGGATGGTAGGATACTGAAGTCGAGTCATATTACTATAAAAGAACAAGTGGTTGATTGTCTAACCAAAGAACTCAGCACACTGGATTTATGTAGATTGTGTGACAAGATTGGCTTAGCGAATATCTATTGCCCATCTTGAGGGAGAGTGTTGGAATTTGGTGTGCAAATAGTTACAAATTGATGTGCCGTTAGCAGCCTCCTCCTTTTGGGATTAGTCCCACATCTCAGTTTTTGTTTTTGGATCTCCCTCTTGTGTGTATATATATGAGTAGATATGTATTGATGTAAAGATATAAAGAGAATAATAAAGATGTCATTTATTCCTTTTAATTTCTACTTTTTTTTAATAACAGCTCCGACTTCCTCACTCGACCAGGTCTGTTTATCTATAGATGATATGACTGTAGACTGTCCTAAAGTATTTATAGTCTTCTTAAAAAAACTATCCGTCATATCCCAAATCAAATTTGGTTCAATTAAAAAAACTTGGGCTTTCCTCTTTTAAAAGTTTGAAACTTCACAAATTATTCTCATCTTTTAATTTTCATCACATAGTCCTTATCTATTAATGCTAAATTACTTATTTACTTTATTTTGTTTATACATATACCTCAATAATGGTTTATGCATATTACCTAAGAATTTGTCTTAAGAAGGTTAAGAATCAATTGAGAACGAATTGACTTTTCTATCAGATCGAAATCAAAACGAGATGACCGACCTAACCTGAATTCTGATCAGATCAGGCTAGCCTAGATAGGGCCGACTTGTTGGAGTTTAGATCGCATTGGCTTTGAGTCTAAATTGAGTTTGGCCTCTTATAGGCTGAGATTGGATTCAAAGACATAATCCAGTTCCTTTCCTGATGTAGGAGCAAGTGCTTCACAAATATAGTGGGACCCTGATAACCAATTAGAGCCCTGCTATACTATAGAATTCTTGTAGTCCGAAGATTTTCAATTCATCCGAACCCCGATAATTCATCGGAACCCCAAAGATTTCCAATTATATATACTCGAGTTGTTTTTCATTTTGGACAACTTTGTTGTTGAGAATAAACCTTAGCTTTCAAGGAGATTTCTTTTGGAGATTCCTAAAAGAAGGTGTCTTTTCCTTCATCTGAAAAATCCTAGTGAAAAGGTGTATTTTCGCTCATCTTAAAGAATCGTCTTGATAAGGCTTGTTAATCATTACTTATGTTTTGTCAATTGGCATCAAAGATAAGTTTGTCATCCTTGTCGCCGTTGACTGGGAACAACACAATCAAATGACATCAACAACCCTCTAGCTGCAACCATCTTGATGATGCAATATGAATTATCAACATGAAGAATCACGGATTGAACACATGGTGATGATGGATGCGCCGGTCCATGCATTTTGGCCCAAAGCGTAGACCCACAAGCCTTCTTCGTGGAGTTCACGTAGAAGGCGGCGAAAATACGTAAACTCAACTGGCTAAGGTTGTGATGAATTGATGAATTCTGATTCTGATGAAGCACATTTTTTGCAGATACAATCATACTGTTACGGGCAACGTGTCCGCGCATCTAGTTATAATTAGGTGTTATGTTATAATTATGTAGGGAGGTCTCGAGCACCGGGCTTAGTTATTAGGTGTTATTATTATCTTGTCTTTTTATATGTTGTAAACCTATATAAAGGCTTTTGGGGTGTTGTATCAAGGAAGCGAATGAGAAAGTTATAGTTCCCACCTTGAATGTGAGATCTTGGCAGCTCTCTCCTCCAACGAGCAAGCCCCGCTTAGGTAGCCGCGGTCATGGCTCCGTAGCATCTCCGTCACCGCCATCTCCTCCTCCGGCGACCTCCGAGCTAGGACCATAACAACTTGATATCAGAGCCATCGGTCCTCTTCCACATTATTCTCACACCAGCCACTGCTTTCCCTTTTTTGACAACCATTGTGTCTCCTACTACACGCATTATTGTTCTGTTCAATTCGACATGGAACAAGCAACCGCTCTCCGATGAGGCCAACAATAGCCAGCGCCTGCACCCTGCTCCCAAACATGCAGCGCCAGTGTGTTTACAGTCGGGATGACTTCTGCTTTGCTCCTTCGCGCCCAACGGCCAAGATGGTTGCCACGAGACGACGACACCTTCCTTCGTCTGCACCAGCGCCATCGACACAGTTCCTCAAATCCCCTGTCTTTGTCTTGCTCGCGTGAAGGCGAACTGGTTCCGATCGGTACTGCATTCAAAAAACTTTTCTTGGAGTCGCACAATTTAACTTTTCCCCGAGCCCTTCCCAGAACAACGACCAACGACTTCGTGGGTCAAGCGCAGAGAATTTATTTATTCCTCATCTGGCCTCCCACGCCATCTGATTGAAGTTTTTTGTTTCTACCAATATTGGGAGACGATGTGGATCTCGCGGCATCTCCCAAACAGCTGCCTCTGAGCAATCTAGCCATCTTGTCACCCGCTCCTTATCTCGCACTATGGGTGACTCGTTTGACCAACTAAGTCAGATTGTGTTCATGCTACAAGCCGTCATGATGTAGCAAGCTGCACAAACTGCCCTCGCAGACCGTCATCAGGAGGCCATTATTGCGCACTCCAAGCACATCAATGATCTTTCTTTCCGCCCCGCACACGATCAAACAAGCAGCAGTCAGGGACCGCCACTTCTCTGCCATGCGCTGCCGCCCCTGACCGTCCATGAGCCACCACCGCTAGCCCTCGCGCACCCTGACGCTGCTATTGTGTCACGCTACACCAGGTTGGACTTTCCAACCTATGATGGGAAAAGTGATCCTTTGGGTTGGCTTACCAAATGTGAGCAATTCTTCGGCCACCAACAAACTCCGGCAGCAGACCGAATGCATCTAGTTTTCTTCCACATGCTTGACTCCGCTCTTTTGTGGGCTTCACGACTCCTCACAGACCGACCAAATTTGATTTGGGATGATTTCAAGCGGCTATGCAACTTGCGTTTCAGACCTCATATCCACAGCAACCCCCTCGGCGAACTCACATCTCTACGACAAACAGGGTTCGTGGACGAGTACCTGGAACACTTTCAGCTTCTTTTAGTGCATGTCACTCTTGCCCCAAATATGCAGGTCGACATTTTCACCGCTGGACTTCGCGACCGCCTACGACTGAATGTTGAATTTGAGGCCCCTCCAGACTTAGTGATTGCTATGATCGTCGCCTCCAGCTAGCACAGGAGGCCTACCCGCCTACCACTAACATCGTTCAACAAGGCCGTATCGAGGGTCCTCCAGCCCACCGGTCCGCCGATTATCTCGAGCTGAGATGCTCCAACGACGCGCCCGAATTATGTTTTAATTGCGACAAGCATTTCACTCGCGGTCACAGGTGTAACAGGCTTTTCTAATTGCACGTCAAGGCCTCTGATGACGAGGGCATCAGATGAAGCTTGAGGACATTCTCTTTTTGGAGGAAGGGTGAAATGTTACGGGCTGCGTGCCCACGCATCTACTTATGATTGTCTCTAGTAGGTGTTATGTTATAATTATGTAGGGAGGCCTCGAGCACCGGACTTAGTTATTAGGTGTTATTATTTTGTCTTTTTATATGTTGTAAACCTATATAAAGGCTTTTGGGGTGTTGTATAAAGGAAGCAAATGAGAAAGTTTTAGTTCCCATCTTGAATGTGAGATCTTGGTAGCCGCGGGCATAGCTCTGTAGTATCTCCGCCACCGCCATCTCCTCCCGCGAACTCCGAGCTAGGACCATAACACATACCTACCGTTCTTCAGAGATAATCTAGATATTGAAGAATTTCTTGTCTAGTTCAGGCGATTTGGTTGGGATGGATTTTCATAGACTGCAGTCGGGTCTGGTGGCTTTGGGTCCCCGCATTTCTGGTCGGTCGTGTTCCCCGGGGCCCCCACCTTTCAACAAAAGATGCATCTTTTTTTGTTAACACCACTCCTGATACCCAAGTGTGCTGCAACACACTTGGGTATCGGGAGTGGTGTTAAGCAAAGATGCATCTTTTGTTGAAAGGTAGGGCCCCCGGGGCACACAATTGGCCAGGAATGCGGGGACCACAACCACAAGACCGGCTGCAGTCGAAGATAATACATCCCAACCAAATCTCCTGGGGTGTATACAATGAAATCTCAGGTAGGTTGTTGATGTGGGGAATCGATCCCAAGACCTCATTTATCAAGGTACTAGGTTCAACATTCCAAAGTACTAGGGTCGACATTCCCCAACTTACTATTTATCATGTAAGAATTTCATGACGTGATGTCAGACGTGCTACCCATCAGATTATCAGCTCTTCGGAATATTCAGTGCATATGAGCCCTTCCATAATTTTGATGCTTTTGATTCCTAAGAAGAATGTATTGCGGCAAATGTGTGTTGACAAGGGTCCGTTTGGCACGTGAACACGGCGATTAGGAACCATTATCTGTTTGGCGTGACATTTTTGCTCCAGTGAGTTTGGACCAAAACACCATCGTCATGAAATATGTGTTTGACATAACAACGATTTTGACCACCATCAAGAAAAAAACTAATTTTGAACATAAAACTGGATAAAGTTTCTTAGGTGAGCATGGGTGTTCAGGAACGACGGTTCATAATCTCGGCATTCACGACCGCCGTCGTTGTGCCAAAGGGACCCTGTGGCCTCAAAAAATCACAGTTAAGTCTAAATTTTCAATTCCCATGCTCAACCACATGTCAGATATACTTCAGGGAGCACGAGTCTTCGTAAAAATTGATCTCCACAATGGCTACCACCAACCTCAAATTCGACTCGAGAATGAGTGGAAGAAAACTTTTAAGACTAAAAAAAGAACCCTGTCATGCATTTCGGACTCTCCCACCCCCTGAGCACATTCATTAGATTAATGAATCGGGTTTTGAAGTTTTTCTTTAACAAGTTTGTTGTTGTTTATTTTCATGATATCTAATTTGTAGCAAGACGAAGGATCTACATGTTGAGCATCTTTTCTTAGCATTGTGTTTGAATGAGCATTATGTTACTATGGATGAATGATAGTTTCATGTTGCCAAGTTAATGTTTTCGGGATGTAATTTCATCGATCGACATCTAAGTTGACGAGGAGAGTAGAAAGGAAGTGGAAAAATATTTGAGTGATCTTATTCATCCATATAAGGCATAATATATAGGAAATAAATTGACACTTACAACTTGACTCAAGATGTGGGACTAAACCCACTCACATACTAATAGACCAATATTAATACTAAACTAATAATCTCAACTCTCCCCCTCAAGCTGGAGGGAAAACCTCAAGCTTGACAACATCAATGGAAATGGTAAATGTGGTAGGCAAAGGGGGGACAAGACGGGTGACCAGGGATATTCCCAAACAGTACACCCACGGGAAAGATCTACTGAGCCGCGGGGATAACACCACACACACGAATCTACGAGACTGCAGGGATAACACCTCACACACAGATCTACGTGCCTGCGGGGATAAGAGAGAAAGGGGAAAAACAACCCCCAAAGACCATACCACCTACCAATCATCAACGAAAAACTTGGGGAGACACAAACAACACACGACATAAGCTTGGAGACCGTGTAGGACTAAGGCGAACAACGGGAAAGATCCTCCGAGTCTCCCTCATCCCAAACACTCTCCCTCACGTGAAACTCACGTGCAAATAGGCATAAAAACACATGAAACACCGAGGAAGACACAAATAAAACTGCAAAAAAAAAGAAAAACACTCCATCCCCATCATTAAGAGAAGCTAGCAGCGGGAACAATATATGTGGCAGGAAAACAGTGGAGACCATCGACAGTCCGACAGCAGCAAAGCAGAGCAAGCACAACACCTGTGCTGAGAAGCAGCGACAGGACAGGGAGGCGGAACAACAGGATAAGGCGCAGCAGCGGTAGACGTAACAACAGCAGTTGAACGAGTAATCGACGGCTGATCCAGTTGAAGCAGACGATCCAGGCGAAGCAGAGCAGACGCTGGAAGAGAAACGAGGCAGCAACGGGAAACGTCGACGATGCCGTCGATGCAGTCGATGGAGGAGCGATGCAGATCAGCCGAGCAACACATGCAAGGAGGCGGACTGGAGCAGTAGCAGACACAGTCAACTCCGATGGAAGTAGCAGACTTCGGCGTCGATGGGATTGAGCGCAACTGCAGAGGGGCCAAGATCCTCTCCCGTCGATGGAATCCGAGTCGATTCCGTCGACGGGAGCGGGGGCGAAAGTGGAAGATGGAGACGGGAGCGGGAGCGGGAGAGGAAGAGGGCCGGGAGACGGGAGCGGGAGCAGAAGTGCGAGATGGGAGCGGGAGCGAGACGGGAGCGGGAGCGAGACGCGAGCGCACAGCTGGAAAGCAGCGGCTAGGGTTTCCTCTGATACCAAGTAGAAAGGAAGAGGGAAAATATTTGAGTGATCTTATTCATCAATATAGGGCATAATATATAGGAAATACATTGACACTTACAACTTGACTCAAGATGTGGGACTAAACCCACTCACATACTAATAGACCAAAATTAATACTAAACTAATAATCTCAACTAGGAGTAGGTAAGAACAATCTGAAATTGGCCCGCACAAAAAATGGCGGGTCATATGTGCAGTATTCTTGGTCACACCACTTTCAACCTACATTTCATTTAGGAATTCAACGCTATTGTGGCTCCAATCAATGCGGAGAGAAAGGAAAATTTCGGTGAGGAGAAGCGGCTAATGCTAGCTTCGTAACGATCAAAGAGAAATTGACAACCACTTCTATTCTTTTCCAGCCATACATCAGAAAAGAGTTCGAGTTGAAGACTGACGCATTCATCCTAGGCATTGGCATGGTTTTATCTCAATTAGGACGGCCTGCGACGTTCTTGTGTGAGAAATTGAGCAAAGCTATCAAGAAGCGGACGACATATGAGATTGAACTTTATGCGGTTGTTCGAGCCATCAAGCTTTGAGAGCGATACTTATTTCGACGGGAATTCTGCTATACATAGATCATGAGGCCCTGCATTCATGAATGCGCAAAAGAATCCCATACTCTACAGCATCAGACTGTGACACCAAGTTCCTCAGTTCTCTGGTACAACCATAAGTTGTTAATCATACTTAGGGGTCAATCATAAGTTGTTTATGTAGTGATAAGCTCAAAAGTCTCCCTTGCTCACTGAAGTAGAAAGTTGCCTGATAGATAGGCTCTTTTTTATGTTGACAACACACTCTTCTGATCTTATTTTTAATGCTGTATTTTCTTCATCTTGCAGGCAATCGGAAAAGCGGTAGGAGACTGGTTCTTTGACAGGAAGGCCACGAAGCTGATAGACAGCTGCTCCTACCCCTGCAACCCCACTTGTCACGATCTCTCCGATGATTCCTAGAAGATCGAATGGTGGACAACGCAATCAGCAACTGTTGATATCAATCTCCATGTTTTTCAGTTTTTGCATTTTAAATTAATAATGCCATGCTTAAGAACTTATCAGCAAACTTATTTTCATATCCATCAGTTTTTAATGTTTTTATAATCTAATTTGTAAACTCGGTCATGTTATAGTATTCTGTCATTGAAACCGTGCTGGGATTCGATCCCCTGATTGAGTTAACTCTGAAGACAAACAGAATATTTAATGTGAAACTCTTTTAACTATTGCAGGATGAAAAAAAAAGGCGCCAAAAAAAATCAAGATGACCGGAGTCAAACATGGAAAAATCTCACTATGTTGCTATTTATATGCCCTAATTTTTCATCTTGGGATGAATCACATAAATTTAGTATTTTCTCTATTGTTTTGTTTATCATTTTTGCTCGATTTTGTAACAGATATGATGGAGATGAATTGGCACAACAAGTACATGAATTAGAAGTTTATCTGTAATAACTCACACAGAAGCACGCTCCTGATGTGCTCTCGTCAGCTAAGCCAAACTCAACTACGAAATCTTGCTCTGGCTAAGCCAAACTCAACTATGAAATCTTGCCCTGGCTACCCTGAACTTAACTGAGTCCTAATGAGGCTCACTGCAGGAGTCATTGGTCTCCCATGGAGCTTGCAAGCCCATCTCATTGTTGCAGTCTGCTGCGGCTGCATCCGGGAAACCTCTGAGAATAACTCCATCAGCTTTGGATTGTGCTTCCTCCTACTTTAGGAAACCTCCCACTACCACTCTCCCTCGGCGACAGCCTCCTTCAGTAGACTTCTTCTATGCTTTGGGGAAACCTCATACTTGTTGCTACATTGTAACCTGTTGGAGGCCTCACACACTCTGAATGAGCGACACTCCTAACACCCACAACTTTTGAACATAACTGTTCCCTACTTCCCACACCTGCATACTACACCTCCGGACTCAGAATCTTAATTGGGAGTGGTGTATAAGCTAACAGAACAATTGGTTAGTCCCATACTCATTGTGCAAAGATCATGGAAGCACAAATCTTTAATTTGTTTTTTCAGAAGTTCCAATCAAATCATAATCAAAATTTTAAAAATCCTTTTTGAACTCATCTCAGGCCTCACACATTGAGCATAAACTAGCACAAAACCAAGCATAAATTAGCGCAAAATTGAGCTTAAAATCAAACGACTCCATATTTGAATTCAAGATCATGCATATTGTGTTTTGAAACCATCAGTCCATGGAAAAAGTGAAGGCTGAAGAACTTTTACATGCGACAAAATCAACTGGACAATAGTTTATGATGTAAAAATACATAATGTAAAATAAACCATATATATTCATTAGATCAGTAAAAATACATAATGTAAAATTCCTACATTTTAAGCTCCGGGAAACAACAAAGTTCCACAGCCCTACACAAAACCGTCATAAGGTATTTTTACTATGTACACATCCCCTCTTCAGTTTCTTCCTGTAGTTCTGCCTTCACAAACAATGCAGTAGAGCGACTATGATCAATACCATATTTCTTTCTACAGAAAGACCTGGGTGAATCAAACAGCAGTAAGCTCTCACTCACTCGTGTTCGGGGTTACCCCCATGCTCACCCATCCGACTGTCACCGAATTCGGAGAATCCTGTGGCGATTTCTTCAACAGCAGAGCCTCCTCCTTCAACGAATCCGGTTCCTCTAACCTTTCTTTCTTCTGGCCACCCTTCTCTATTCCTCGCAAAATCTCGAGGACAACTTTAATGGAAGGCCTCATCTCCCCATCAGACTGCAAGCACTGGAATCCCAGCTCAGCCACCTGATTTATCATCCTATTTATACTGCAATCTGAATGATAACCCAAATTTTGATCCACAAATTCATGCAACTCCTGCCTCTGGATCATGTTCATCGCCATGCTGGCCAGATTGATCTCATTCCTCTCCCGGGTGATATCGACAGCGGGCTTCGAAGATATGAGCTCCATGAGCACCACCCCAAAGCTGTACACGTCGCTCTTCTCGGTGAGCTGATAGCACCGATGGTACTCGGGATCGACGTATCCGGGCGTGCCCTGCGGGGCGGTGGAAACATGGGTGGCGTCAAGCGGGAAGAGCCTCGAGAGGCCAAAATCGGCAACTTTGACGTGGAAGCTGCCATCGAGAAGGATGTTATTGGTCTTGACGTCACGGTGGATGATCTGCGGCTCAATGGAATGGAGGTAATTGAGGGCATCGGCAGTTTCGATCGCGATGCTCATCCGAATATGCCATGGGAGGGGCGGCTTGGAGGCCAGCGGGCCATGGAGGTGGTCGGCGACCGTTCCGTTGGGCACAAACTCGTACACGAGGAGGAGCTCGCGGCTGTGCCGGGAGGTGCATCCATAGAGGCTGACGAGATTCTGGTGGCGGAGGAGCGAGAGGATCTTAACTTCATTCATGAACTGCTCAACCCGCCGATAGTTATTCTCGTACAGGCGCTTCACTGCGACTACTCGGCCATCTTGGAGCTTGCCTGAGATGTTAGTAAGAGTAGTTCAGGTAGAGAGTGCTGCTTAAGGAGATGAGTTGAGTTTGTGACAATGAAGTACCTTTGTAGACTGTGCCGAAACCGCCATCGCCGAGTTCTTTGGAGTCATCAAAGCCATTTGTGGCAGCATAAAGCTCTTCGTATTTGAAGATGGGGGCGTTCAGAGAGGAGAAAAGCTCAGATTCTGATTTGGATGATGGATGAAATGAAACAATTCGGCCAAAAAGAGCTGAGCCAGAGCGCATCTTTCTCTTCCACTTTGCATGCACGAGAAAGCACAAGAAGCAGAACAGAGCTACAGCCAAGCCACCAGCTACGCTAAGACCTGCTGAGTGAAAACATAATGAACGACGGATCATTAAATCTACAAATTCGGAGTTTCATGTGGCTGTAAAAATGCACTAATGCCGGTGTTTTTGCTTAAGCGAAGAGTTAGTCGTGAATATGAGATTGCAAAACCACTCTCGACCAACCAAGAAAAATAAACCACTAATAACAAAAGAAACAAAAACAAGCACTTCTATTAGCTTCACTAATCAATTTACAAGGTGAGAAATACAAGCACGAGACATGATTTCGCGTTGTAATGAACGGAGATAAAAAAACAGTCGAGACAAGACTACCAAACTAAGAACACAAGCCGCCAAACGCTCTTCTAGTCCCCAAACCGCACAAGTCGCGCTACTAAAAGCCTTACTGCATGAGGACTACCAGGAATTAGCACTGCTAAAGTCTCCCAAGCCGCGATATCGCCCGCGATATTCGATACAGTCCGGCGATAGCCACAAACCGCCAAGCGATAGCCACAAACCGCCAACTGTTGCATGCTACTCCACACTGAGGCTATCACTGACCAAACCACCAGTACTAGTCGTCTAGTCGCCCAATGCTAGCCGCACAGTCTGCCGCAAACAGACTAACAAAGGACCTTTTCTCCTTGTCGCACGGCTAAAGGAACTTTAACCAAAAGCCTTAATGTGAACTGCATTCCTCACTGATCCAGTACCAAATGAGGGGGTCGGGACCCCTATTTATAGGCAGGGGGTGTATGGAAAAAAACCACTATCGCTCAGCGATAAAAGATATCGCCGGCAATAGCCGCCGACTAAACATCCTAGCCGCGCGACTTGGCGACCTCACTTCAAATTTTCAACACTCCCCCTTGAAGTGAGAGTCGGAAACCACACAAGTAATCCCCCCAGCCGCTCAAACGACCCCTTCGCCAATGACTTTGTGAAGATGTCCACGACATTGTCTTCGCTTTGCACATATTCCACAGTCAAAGATTCCTCCAGCACCTTCTCCCGAACGAAGTGATGCTCGATCTCAATGTGCTTTGTCCGCGCATGACACACTTGATTTGTAACCCGCTTCAAAGTACTTTCATTGTCACTGCAAAACAGAGTAAGACCTCACACCTCCTTATGGATGTCCTCCACCAGCCTGCGCAGTCAAATGCCCTCCTGGGCCGCTAGGACGATGCCTTGTACTCTGTCTAAGTGATGGAGATAGATACTGAATCCCGCTTCTTACTGCATAATGAGATAGTCGCTGACCCGCACATGAAGACATACCCAGATGTCGACTTCCAATCATTTCAACCATAATCAACATTCGTGAACCTGTGCAAAATGAAGCACGTGTCCTTCTCGTAGAACAATCCCATATTTGAGGTGGACTTCACGTACTTCAAAATTCCTTTTGCCGCCACTAGATGAGCCTTCCTGGACTCCTGCATATACCGACTTACCCAACCAACAACATAAAAAATATTTGGCCTTGTAATCGTCAGGTATATCAAGCTCCGGCCAGAGCCCGGAAGACTAAGGGATCCGGAAGAACCCTTCCTTCATCCCGCCGAAGTTTTATCCCAACTTCAAGTGGAGTAGAGTTGCTCTTCCCTTCCTTCATATCGAACTGCTTCACGATCCGCTTCGCATAGCCTTTTTGGGACACGAGCATACCGCTTTTCTTGCTCTCCACTTCCAAGCCAAGGAAATGATGAATTTCACCAAGATCCTTCATCTCAAATCGAATAGATAGCTCATCCCTAAGCTTCGTCACCTCTTCGTCACAGTTCTCTGTCACGATCATGTTGTCGATATACAACAGTACCAAGACCCAAAGATCTCCCCTCTTCTTGATGAACAAACTTGAGTCTGAATCAGAAGCAAAGTACCCGCAAAACTAAAAGTATTATGCTATCTTTTCGTACCAGTCTCGAGAAGTCTGCTTCAAGCCATAGAGAGCCTTCTTCAACTTACAGACATGTCCTGGATGAGTCTCAGACACATACCCTGGTGGTTGCACCATGAAGATGTCCTTGTCAATATCCCCGTAAAGAAAAACATTCTTCATGTCAAGTTGCCAAATCTTTCATGATTTACAAGTTGTCAAGGCAATCACTGTCCTTATCGACGTCATCTTGGCTACAAGACTAAATATCTCTTTATAATCTTCTCCGTACTGTTGAGAGAACCCACAATCTACAAGACGAGCCTTGTATCGCTTAATACTACCGTCTGCTTTGTTCTTCAGCTTGTAAACCCACTTGCAAGTAATATGAGTTATGTCATCCACCTTGGGTACAAGATCTCAAGTTTCATTCTTCCTGAGGGCGGACCTCTCCTCATTCATGACATCTTCTCACTCCTTTACTTCAATGACGTTTTCAAAACACAACGGCCCCACTCATCCAGAGTTCTTGCAAAGAAACATGAGAACAAGTTCACCATATTGCCCTCTTTGTATCGAGCAAGTGGTATGATGATCCTCTTCGGCCTCCGCAAGACTGGATCATTCTCCACCACTTCTGTTGTTGTATCTTCTATATCAGCTCCTCTGTCAGAAGTACCAGGAGCATCGCTCCCCCTGCTTACAGAACCTGAGCGCCTGACCCTGAGTCTGATAAAGTAGGAGCTCCTGGAGACACATACAACTCTACCAAAAGATCACCAACAACTTCCTTTCATTTCCCATCTTCTTTGCTCTCCTGCAGCTCTACAGTAGAGCTTCCCCGGGATGACGTCAACTTGTCAAAAACCACATCCCTCGAAACAATGAACTTTTTTGTCATAGGATCAATGCACTTCCATTCATTCTTCCGCTCATTATACCTAAGGAAAACACACTTCCGTTCCTTAGCATCCAGCTTGGTACTGAGAGCATCCGGGATGTGCACAAAACAAGTAGAGCCGAACACCCGAAGATGTTGCACATTTTGGCTTCTCCTTGAACATCAGTTCATAAGGAGACTTCATGTTGACATGACTCAATGACATCCAGTTGATGACATATGATGCGCAGGCCATACCCAATGCCCATAAGACTCTAGTATGCCTTTGACATGAAGCCAACTCTTGCAAGTCTCCGCCAAGTGACAAATCTTTCTCTTCGCCACTCCATTTTGTTGTGGAGTATGAGCATAAGCCAGTCTCTCTTGATCTCGTATTTTCTGCAGAAAGTAGAGAACTCATGGGAAGTAAACTCTCCTTCATTGTCTGTCCTCAGCTTCTTTACCCGTAGGCTTAACACGACTTCAACGAGCTCCTTGAACTCCACGAACTTCCCGAAGACTTTTGACTTCTCCTACACAAAGTACACTCAAGTAAATCGAGTGAAGTTATCAACCAACACAAGCATGTATTTGTTACCTGAACACATGACCATCGCCAAGAGATGAAAGGCTAGGGGTAGACGATATGCCTTCTCGAACTGACATTCCTCGCACACATGACCATCGCCAAGAAATGAAAGGCTAGACAAGTCTTTTATCAGGCTTTTTGCCGCCATAGCTTTCAGTTTATTCATCTTAACATGCCTCAGTCTTTCAGTTTATTCATCTTAACATGCCTCAGTCTTTCATAGCAGCACTATCATTTGTCATCATCTTCTTAACATAAGAACTTGTCGACAAAATGAACAAGTCTTTCACACGCCTTCCGGTGCGAGTAATATCAGCCTTCACCGTTGATAAGTTTCTTAAGAACTTCACTTCAGTTGGTCCAAAAAGAACATGATAGCCAATATCCAGAACACTGGTCACAGAGAACAAGTTTTTCATAATCATCCCTGCCACATGATACACACTCTTCAAGGTAAGTGGTCTAATATCACTGCCCAAAGAGGTTGTTCCCTCCTTCTCTATTGCATGAACTAAATCATCAGCTGTAATGATAGCATCATTACTCTTGTACACCTGAAGAGAAGAGAACTTCGACTCATCTCTGGTGAGGTGATGACCACACCTTGAGTTAATAATCCAATCCTTCTGGAAGTTGATGGAGGCTAAGCCACCAACAGACATTGCCGTCATGTCTGCCATGAAGCATTTCCCCCACTCACTTTCACTCTTGGATCCTCCTCTCTCTGCAACATGTCTCGGCTGAAGATTCACTTTATAGTCTTTCTTCATATGACCAAGCTTGTGGCACCTGAAGAACTTAAATCCCTTCTGACCCCCATCATGCTTAGGAAGAGCCTTGCCTCCCT
Source organism: Platanthera zijinensis (assembly GCA_039513925.1). NCBI lineage: Eukaryota > Viridiplantae > Streptophyta > Magnoliopsida > Asparagales > Orchidaceae > Platanthera > Platanthera zijinensis. The sequence continues at coordinate 130,588,937 of CM077098.1, read as the reverse complement.
CCTAATATGATGAGGTAGAAGCACCCTCTCCATCATAGGTCTTCTTCTTGTCTCACCTTTTCTTTTTCCCAGAGTATAGAACCTCACTATCTCCCCTTGAGATAGAACACTCAGGCATCTGCCTTGCTAAGCTTTCCTGAGATGTTAGCAAGTTTTCCAACTCCAACAAGGATGGTTGAGTAGTCCACCGCTGCACTGAAGTGATGAAGGCAACATACTCCTTCCGCAACCCACAGATGATGTGGCTCTTCATCTTAGCCTCAGAAATAGGCTCATCTGGATCAAGTGCAAAAATCTCAGCACATAGGTTATTCATCTCCATGAAGAAAGAAGATATAAACAGGTTTCCTTGAGTAGCCCTTGCCAACTCATTTTTCAAGAATTGTAGTTTCGCTACATTCTTCTTGTTGAACAACCCATCTAGGAAAGTCCAAATCTCAAAACCCGACCTGCAGCCTATGATGTGGTTGAATAGCTCAGGTGAGATTGCCCTCTTGAACGTGAACTCTGCCTTAGCATTAGTTCTTTTCCATGTCCTCACTTCCTAGGCATTATATCCAATAACCTCCCAAAGATCCTCGCCAAGTAGATAACTCTACATACAAGACTTTCATTTCTTTTAGTTGGTCTGAGTTAGCAGCTCAATATCAAGCCATCTTGCATATCCACCTTCCATGCTAGATCTCTTGTTTTACTTTTCTTCCAAAAGTACTTAGCAGTCAGCGACTATTAACCTTTGTCCTCTGATAACATGTAAAATTATATGAGGTAGCATGATCACTCTCAACCAATCAAGATAAATAAACCACTAGTAATAGAAGAAGCAAAAACAACCACTTGTATTAGCTTCAATACTCAATTTACAAGGCAAGACAAACAAGCGGGAGACATGATTTCGTGTTGTAATGGAAGAAGATCAAAAAACAATCAAGACAAGACTGCCGAACTGAGAACACAAGCCGCCAAACGCTCTTCTAGTCGCCAAACCGCACAAGTCGCGCGACTAAAAGCCTTATTGACTGCAGGAGGACTACCTGGAAGAAGCCCTGCTCAAGTCGCCCAAGCCGCAATATTGCCCGCGATATCTGATACCGCCTGATGATAGCCGTAAACCACCAACTACTGCCTGCTACACCACATTGAGGCTACCACTGATCAAACCGTCAATACTAATCGCCCAGTACTAGCCGCACAGTCTGCAAACAGGCTAACAAGATACCTCTTCTCCTTGTCGCGCGACTAAAGAAACTTTAACAGCAAACCTTAATTTGAACTGCAGTCCTCACTGATCCAGTGCCAAATGAGGGGGTCAAGCCCTCTATTTATAGGCGGGGGAGGTGTACGGCAAAAAATCACTATTGCCCGGTGATAAAAGATATCGCTGGCGATAGCCGGCGACTAGACATCCTAGCCGCGCAACTTGGCGACCTCACTTCAAATTTTCAACAATGAAAACAATTGGGGGTAAGAAGGCAGCCATGCATGCAACTCATTGTCATATGTGTGTGAGAGAGAGAGTGGGAGAGAGTTGTGGGAAACTATTGATGTGAAGAGAGCTGTGGGAGCCCATTTGCAGTGTTAGACGGTTTGGAGAAATTCTTTTTACAAAACTTTACCAAAGAAACAGTGGAAGGCTATTTTTCTTAGGCGTCAATCTACTTCTCTTTTTGATAAAAATGACATTTTCATGTTGTGAAGATAAATTTATCCTTCCACATTATTTACCATTCATCCAAAAAAAGGTGTGGATTTAAAGTTAACTCAACAGCGCGAGATTGGGTATTGAAAAAATTTGAGAATCTACTTTCGATCTTTCTAACCCGTTCAAGTGTAAATGAATGACACAAGATTTGAAAATTGTTGAAGAAATTATAAAGAAATTTATCTTGATGGTCCATGTAAAACTCTCTTAAGGATTAGTCCCACATCTTGGAATAGAGTTTAGATTCTGACGTAGGAGGGATCTATAGGCGGCGAAAAATCTGCGACCTAACCCTACATGCTATGCAAAAGTCCGACGGTTAGATCACAAATTAGATAATAATTTAAAATCATCCCACGCAGATGAATTCACAACAAGGCACAATAATTCATTTAAGAGAGGCAAGCTTAAGCTTTCCTCTGCGTGGAGGGCCAAAGCGAGAGCGCGCGGCGAATAAATCCTGCAAATCACAATAATTATCTAACAAACCACCATAATACACGATATCCAATTAATATAGTGATCAAATCCAATATAAAAATTCTGAAAATAATAACTCAGTATAACAAAATTTCACCAAATAGTGGGTTGACCAAGACACTGAAGAATCCGGAGCCGAAAATGTGTAGATCGGCGATCGAAGATGGACCCAGCGGCGTGGAAATGGTGGCGGTGGCTGTCCTCGGCGGAGAGTGGGGAGATTGGGCCGGAAATGGAAAGATCCGGCCACTAAGACTCTATTTGTTTGAGCGTTTTGCTGCTCCGTTTTGGGCAAATGCCGCTGGAAGGAGGGTAAACAAATGAACCTTCAACGGCGTTTGCTCCGTTTCCACCCACCTGCCTTGAGAAACACCCCCAAAAAGCTCCGTTTGGAGCAGCCACCTCCCCCCTCCGATTCGAACACTCCGTTTCCACCCGCCAGATCGACTCGCCACCGCCCAACCAAATGAAGCCTAGGAGAGAGATTCGGGCGGGGGAGACTAGATCCGATATTTTAGGACCATATCCGGGTGGAGGGGTGATGAACGAAAGGTGGAAATAACGGATCGGGGCTGAAATTCCTAGATATGAATTGATCTAAGGAATTTGGGCTAAAGGGGAGTGGATCCACATAGAAGGGAGGTAGGGGAACTTGCGGCTAGGGTTGCGGCTAGAAAGAAAGGGGCGATTTGGAGGGGGAAGGACTATGGTTGGATGGAGGGGGGCTGCCGGCGGCTGGGGAATGGAGGGAGTGGAGAGGGGGTGTCGGCGACACTGTAACAGGGAGGAGGGTGGAGGGCAGGAGGGGTTTGGCAGGCTGGCTGCTGAGGAAACGCAGCAGGCCGACAACTTTAGGGAGGGTTTTTGGGGGCTGCTGTTGGCGTATGAGGGGTGTGATGGGTGGAAATTGAGGGCTAGGGGAGGGGAAGGGTTAGAGGAGGAGAAACCAACCTAGGAGTCGTCACCTAGGGCTCCACGGTGTCGGCACCGATGGGTGATCGCTGGAATCCGGGAATACCTTCTCCAAAATTCTGCAATAGCCTATAATCAGCCCGCTACTCTATTTATAAGAAAAGACAACCTAGGGCATTCCACCATCAACGACTATGATTGGCTGGAGGTGGGACCACTCAAATACATCAAATAAAAATATAAAATAATGAAGTAATATACGAATTTGACTCGCAACGCGAATCCGGGCGCATCTGCAGAGTCCGATCGTTGATCCGGGCACGACATATATGGAAAGTCGCCAATTGACCCCGAACGGGCCCAAAACTCGTCATCGTCTCTGCTCCGCATCAATCTCCCCGGCTTGAAAGAATTCATCTCCCGATGAATAGGAATCAGAATTCTCTCGAGGTATGTCAGGTGAGGCTCGAAGAGGTCCACCGGAAGTCGTCCAAGTGTTGTCGATGGAAGAGTATACTCTCCAATCAAATCCCCCGACTGAATAATTGTCATCTCCGGAGAATGGAGACGGTCGTACTGAAGTTGAAGTCCATGAGTGAATCGATCAAGCTCTGCTGCAAGTATCCAGATGTCACCAACGTCTGTAGTAGGAATGCACTGGTGGAATCTGGTCTCCATGAAGCTCTCAACGCTCAACTCACGAGTGGTGTATCCCGGTGCGATCGGCGGCGTCGTAGGTATGTACTTACTTCTTCTTGCTGAATGGACAATACGAAACCACTGCTATCTTCTGTAGTACTTTCTGCCGAAAGGACAGAATCACCTATTGTCACTACAAATTTACGAATGTACCTCCCGATCAACATGGCTCCGGACTAATTAGGCGAGTGAGTTCATAGCCTAGTTTTTCACGCGTTACTAAGGAGTCTTCGTCAGTTAGAAGTTCTAAGTGAAATGAGTTCCCCTCCCCAGTCAAGTCCTACTGCCGCAATTGATCGTACTGTTGTTATTCTACCTGCACTCTCCTCGGTCGATATTATCCAGTCTTTGATAGTTCTTTTTTCAGTGAAGATCAGAGCGTAATCTTCCATTGGGGAAGACCCTTTTCGCAAACCTCTCCCCCCTCCTCTAGTCTGCATTCAAAAAGGTGTTTTCTCTTTTTGCAATGAGTTGAAACAGCCATTTTTGGGGTCCATATATCTCAATCGCCAGGCCCCAACCATTATATGATCTATGAGCTTTTGGCCTCTCTTCCACTTTTTTCTTTGATCTGGTAACCCCTGCTCAAAATCCTGTAGCGCCGGTCCCTACGGACCAGAACCCTGTTCATTTTATCCGAGAAGAGATAGGGAAATGCCGGTATAAGCGACGATGGCGGAACACGGAGCGGTGAGCATATAGCAATAGGCGAACAGGCCGCCCGGATGGTTTATGGTATATAAAGGCGAACAAGCGTGGTGACTCAGAGGACGAAAGCCTATAAGAGGTTGGGAGCAACTAGAAAGAGAGGCGAACAGTCCAAGAAGGAGGTGAGCATATAGAAATAGGCGAACGGTCCTTAATACATAACCGCTCAAGATCTCATTTCACCACCTTCTGTCGAAATAGTTGACACGACACAGCATATAGCTAACCTAACCAATTTCTTGGTTTATTGAATGAAAAAGAAAGAGAGCGTTTGAAATCCACAAAAAACTCTCACCACGATGGAAGTTATGTTATCCTATAGATATTGTATCCATGCCTGTTCGAAATGCGAATCATAGTCTTGTCTTCATTATTATGGGAATGAAAAACAAGAGAGACTCTTTCTAGAAAGATGGACGAATGGAAGTTTCACTCCTAAAGAAGCAATTCTGACAGCTTCTCGTCATTTGATTTCTTTCTTGATTCCTTTTCTACATGCAGAGGAAGAGGCGCGTAGCGATTTCGAGGAAAATGAAAACAGATGGAATCTAACCCTTTTTTCCATTCAAGACAGATTCACTAATCTCAAGAAAAACAAAAAAGGTTAAGCTACGAAGTAGATGAAAAGAATATATTCTTTTTATTGACCAATCAGAATTGTCTTCCAGGACCTATAATTGTCTCAAAAGGTCCAAGAATGTCTGTATATTGGTTTGAGTCATAGTAAAGAAGATCTTATGAAAATGGAAGATTTTCGCATAGAAGATGTCAAACATATATATATATATATAGAGCACTATACAGAAGAATTTTGCAATCAATTTACCGCCACGTGGGCAGAATTTTTCATTTGAAATCAGAAATTGAAAAAGACCAAAGAAAACAAGTCCCCGGGTGGGTGAGTGCCAAAAGTGGATGAATAGTGGTGGCCCGCAGACGTGTGTGAGCTATGAAGGTGGCAAGGCAATGGGAATGGAGGCGTGGGCGGCTGGAAGTCCCCACTGCTTGGGTCCACATACTCACGAGTTTCGTAGTACGACGTCATATATTCAACACTAAATACCAGGTGGATACCCATACTTGTAGGAATATCAAGATCGTAGGTGTTTGCTTCGATCCGTCCCATGATTATATAGGGATTCATTCACCTAACGCTCAAGCTTTTAGCAAGCCTCGCACGGAGCCTCACAACGCAGATTCTCACCATCACCTGCTCGCCTTCATAAAGCACCTGTTCTTTCCAGTGAACATCCACATGTGGCTTATAAAATTTATTATCACTATGGATTTCCTGTCGGACCGACTCATGTGACACATGCAAATGAGGAACACATAAATCAACCGACTCATGCAGATAATGCAAATGGCGGACGAATGACTCAACAAACTTATGTAGATAATGCAAATGATGCGAATAAAACACGACACACAACATGCTCTCTATGAGAAAATCTAATAATGACTTGAAAATCTAACAAAGGAGGTGGCCTATCAGGAGGCTCTCTCGGTGAAGTGTAAAAAAACTCATCTCATATGAGACGAGTGCTCAGATGACCGTGAGAGACAACAATACTCAGATACGAGCTTGTAAAGAGCCAAAAGTCTCTCAAAAAACGTAGCACATCAGGGGGCTCACCAAGATATGTGTAAGAAAAGTCATCGCGAATGCGACGACCGCCTGAATGAAAATCGTAAGCACAAACTAAAAGACATAACTCTCGAGTGTGGTGCGTGTCCCCAAAAAGAAAGAACTCGTCTGGTGGGTCAGCAGGTGGTGCCTCCCAAAACTCAGCGAGAGTGCAATGTGTTAGCAAGTGGTGCCTTAAATATTGGATGCTCCTCATAATATCCTTCTTCTTCTTTGGCAAAGTCAGGGACGATAATGGAAGAGGCGTCCATAAATCGATACTCATACGTGCGGGGCCCACCTGAATCTCATCCTCACCAGGATGTGGCGGATCATCCGGAGGCTCAACTGGGGGCTCGTCATAGAACTCGTCACTAGGGTCATGGTCCTCCCGATGAGTACCATCGCGAGGGGTAGAGTCCCCGTGAATGGGTGACATAGCCACTACGTGCTTAATACCAGGCTCTGCGGTCTTGGTCGTGATGTGGCTCGAAACAATGGAAAGGGGAGAGCGACATAGAGCTACACTCAAGAATGGGTTTGTGGGTGGGGTGCTAACTAACCCGGTGCATGGAAGAAGAAGTGTGGGTGAGGGACACAACACTACAGACTCAATAGGTCACTCACTGGGCTAAGCACCTCATTGGGGTGAGAGCAATCCGCATCAGGTATCATTGTTATCGTGGCTGACCGGACAGTGGTAGACATCATGGTGATCTCAATATAAGAGGGACTCGTACTGCGGAGGTCAAGGTGAGAATCTCATCGACCAGATCTTGCGGATCTCGAAGACTGTTCATAACGAATGGCAAGCTGATATGTCTGCTCGAGTGACTTCGGGCTATGGTAAACTACCTCAGTACGTATGTCAAACCGTAGTCCAGACCGAAATCGGGAAAAGGTCATAGCTAGGTCCTCTCGGATATCACTCCTCATCACTAACTCGTCAAAACGATCTTTGTACTCAGCGTCAGACGTGGATTCTTGTTGAAGGGAAAATAATTGGTCGAGCAAGCGACTCCGAAACGACGGAGACAGATACCTCTGACAAAATGTACGCTTCATGTCCACCCAACTAGTGATGCGACGAAAACGGTCTCGTTCGTGAGTCCTCTCAACTCTAGCCCAATATACCCTCGCCTGATCTAAGAGTATGAGTTTCACAAACTTAATGCGACGCTTACTGAATACCTCAAAATAATCAAGATAATACTCCATACCCACAAGCCAATAATTGAAAGACTCGGGACTCGATGAGCCGTCAAAGGAAGGGACTGCAGTACGAAACTGTCTCTCAAGATCTCTCTCGAAACGACGATTCCCATAATAATCATCCCTAAGTTAATCGATTCGAGTCGAAGGATCAACACGATTCGCTCGCGTGCAAGGATATGAACGACGACAATCATCATATTGATCGTCTCTAGTGTAGTGGGGTCGTGTCGGTGGGTTAACACGATCTCTAAAAGTGGTGTGCTGCGATCGAGAATAATCGTCGTAGTAACGTGGGGATTTCCCTGACGGGGCTCTGTGAGAGCGTGTACAAGTGGACTTGAGACCACCAAAGTGAGGCGGTGACAAATGGTGATACCTAGACATAATGAAAAACCTATAGACTCTACAACTGCATATCGAAAAGTGCGCACAACCTCCGCTTTGATACCAATTGACGCAGGAGGGATCTATAAGCGACGAAAAATTTGCGACCTAACCCTACATGCTATGCAAAAGTCTGGCGATTAGATCACAAATTAGATAATAATTTAAAATCATCCCACGCAGATGAATCCACAACAAGGCACAATAATTCATTTAAGCGAGGAAAGCTTAAGCTTTTCTCCGCGTGGAGGGCCAAAGCGAGAGCGCGCGGCAAATAAATCATGCAAATCACAATAATTATCTAACAAACCACCATAATACACAATATCCAACTAATATAGTGATCTAATACAATATAAAAATGCTGAAAATAATAACTCAGTACAACAAAATCTCACCAAATAGCGGGCTGACCAAGACACTGAAGAATCCGGAGCCGGAAGTGCGTAGATCGGCGATCGAAGATGGACCCGACGACGTGGAAATGGTGGCGGTGGCTGTCCTCAACGGAGAGTGGGGAGATCGGGCCGGAAATGGAAAGATCCGGCCACTAGGAGGGAGATTCTGGCGGGGGAGACTAGATCCGATATTTTGGGACCGGATCCGGGTGGAGGGGTGATGAACGGAAGGTGGAAATAACGAATCGGGGCTGAAATTCCAAGATCTGAAATGATCTAAGGAATTTGGGCTAAAGGGGAGTGGATCCACATTGGAGGGAGGCAGGGGAACTTGCGGCTAGGGTTACGGCTAGAAAGAAAGGATCGGTTTGGAGGGGGAAGGACTATGGTTGGATGGAGAAGGGTTGTCGACGTCTGGGGAAGGAGGGAGTGGAGAGGGGTGTCGGCGGCACTGTAGCAGGTAGGAGGGCGGCGAACAGGAGGGGTTTGGCGGGCTTGCTGATGAAGGAAACGCCGCAGGCCGACGACTTTAGGGAGGGTTTTGGGGGTCGTCGATGGCTATATGAAGGGTGTGAGGGGTGGAAATTGAGGGCTAGGGGTAGGGGAAGGGTTAGGGGAAGAGAAAACAACCTAAGAGTCGTCACCTAGAGCTCCACGACGTCGGCACCGATGGGTGATCGCAGGAATCCAGGAATACCTTCTCCAAAATTCTGCAATAACCTATAATCAGCTCACTACTCCTCTATTTATGAGAAAAGACAACCTAGGGCATCCCACCATCAACGACTATGATTGGTCGGAGGTGGGACCACTCAAATACAACAAATAAAAACATAAAATAATGAAGTAATATATGAATTTGACCCGCAACGCGAATCCAGACACATCCGCGAAGTCCGATCGTCGATCCGGGCATGCCATATATGGAAAGTCGCCAATTGGCCCCGAACTGGCCCAAAACTCGTCATCGCCTCCGCTCCGCATCAGATTCTCCTCTCTCCTCTTATATATATATACAAATACTTGTGGCTTATTAAGTGAATTTTTATGAGAAATTAATAAAATCATGATTTTTCTCTCACTTTGTTTGTTATGGTATCAGAGCCACACCGGTCCTGATTTTTCTCTCTAACCGCAAGCAAGCTATTCTTGCTCCCAATCTGAGCGGTTTGCTATTTCCCTAGCCGCATGCTTACTGCTCTTGCTCCTGCTTCTGCTCTCCTTAGCCCCCCTGCTTTTATAATTTTTTCTTCCTATTTCTCTGGGCCTCACTGCTGTTTGCCGCTTCACCTCAAAATTTTCATGCGGTCTCTGATTCTTGCCTCCTGCTCAATGTTAGAACACAAAGATCTCGTGCTTCCAGTACTCCTTGTCGCATTCATCTGACATCACTTGTAATCGCCGGACTCCTGTTGTCGTCGTCAGCTCCTGTATTCGCATGGCACTTGTTATCGCGAACTAGTCAGCCTGCCCGCCATTTTTCCTTCCGCCAACTTACCGTAGGGCCCCCTCTAGCTCTCTGGTCGCTTGTTCTCAGAACTTTTGCCCACTCAGGTTGTCGGGCCCCTTCTGCTCGCGCGAGCTCTTTTCTGCGCGCATCTAACCGCTCATTTGATCTTCTGCTCGCCAGGCCACTCGTCAGCTCTTCTGCTCGCCAGGCCGCTCGTCGGCTCTTCGCTCGCCAGGCCGCTCGTCAGCTCTTCTGCTCGCTAGGACGCTCATCAGATCTTCTCGTGCGATTGCTTGTGCTCATGCGGTTAACAGTTTGTCTTTGGCCTCTTCGCTAGCCTTCTCTGATTCTTGCTGCATGTAACAGCTCCTCTGCAGGCTTCTTTTGGTTGGATCTTCTCCAATGGCTAAACATGTTGTCATGACCCTTCGGATCCTTCTCAAGCAATCACCTCCATCTCATTTCTCTCTCCCGTCCTCTTGCGGAGGTCGCCCCTCTTCCCGGGGTCAAGGGCGCAATAGTCGCACTCCTCTTTAGTGTACTTACTGTGGCAGGGTTGGTCACCTCAAAGGCACTTGTTATCGTTTGCACGGTCTACCTCCCGCACCGCCTGCCTCTACTGCCGTCCATGCTCCAAACAACATTCAAGCTGACGCTGATGCCTCACACACCTAACTCCAGCAACTTCAAGAGCTAACCGGCCGCTCCTCCGGCTCTGTTTTATCTATATTTCATATGGCGGTATCTCAAGTCTAGCCCACAGTTCCTCCTGGATGAGGATTATGGAATCCGGAGCAACACACCATATTACCCCAAAGAAACCTTCTCAATACTTAGACTCTGAGCAACCCAAGTTCATTACTGTTGTCAATAGGGACACTACCCCAGTCTCTAGATCTGTTGACGTCACCCTTACCCCATTCATCACTCTTCGCTCGATTCTTCATGTTCCGGTATTATCGATAAAAAATAAAGAGTAGAAGAGGGGGAGGGAAGGAAGAGGGTAGGAGAGAACCAAGAGGGATCAGCCCTCCTTTTGCTAATTAATCAAAATATGAAAATAAAGAGTACACCACTACCCCTTTTATAGTGAGGGTTACAAGAGGAACAAAAAGGAAATAAAACATTACCAAATAAAACATTGCCAAATAAAACGAAAGCATAAACAGAAAGTAAAATTGCTGAATAAAACATTGCCAAATCAACCGGACATGCCCGGGTCTTGACCGTGGGTTTCCTCCTCCAGTCCGCCGGGCCCTTGGCCCTCATCCGCGAGGATGTTGTCCTGAACCGGCCCCGGTCCGTTGCCGTCCACGTGCCTCTCGCCCCGTTGTCGTCGCGTGTACACTTGCCATACCGGCTCCTCCGGTTGTAGATCGGTAACAATGCCGCCATCTGGGAAATTAGCCTTTTCCTCAAGGCAGTAGTCCGGAAACTGCCGGCGAAAGTCATCTCGAAGGAGCCATGTTGCTTCGGTTGTCGGGCGGTTGTGCCATGCCACGCGTACCTCTTACGGGCTAGCGTCCCCGGGTAGATGGTGCCTGCGGTCAAGGATGGCCTGGGGGTACAGGGGTTCGGACCCGGAGTACTCGAGGTCGGCCGGAATGTGGTCCACGACGGGGTGGTCATCCACCACCCGACGGAGTTGGGAGATGTGAAACACAGGGTGGATTCGGCTGCCACTGGGTAAACGGAGCCGATACGCCACGACTCCAATACGACTGATGATCTCGAACGGCCCGTAATATCGAGGCGCCAACTTTGGGCATGTCCGTCGTGCAACCGACAACTGGCGGTAGGGCTGTAGTTTAAGAAAGACCTTTTCCCCGATTTGAAGAGTGAGATCGCGACGCTTCCGATTGGCGTAGGAGACCATTTTTGCTTGGGCACGCCGTAGGTGATGTTTCAAGCTATCGAGGATGATGTCACAATCCTGTAGGTGGTCGGCCAGGCTGGCCACGGGACATTCGCCGAGAAGGTGTCGGGTAATGGACGGAGGGGGGCGGCCATAAACTGTCTCGAACGGGGTCGTGTTCGCTGCATGGTGATAGGCTGTGTTGTAAGAATACTCCGCCCAACACAACCATTTGGCCCACGTGCCTGGACGTTCTCCAATGAAACAACGGAGATATGTTTCAAAACAGCGGTTGAGCACTTCCGACTGTCCGTCGGTCTGCGGGTGGTAGGCCGTGCTCATGCGAAGACGTGTACCCTGTAATCGGAAGAGCGACGTCCAAAAGCTGCTGAGGAACAAGGGGTCTCGATCACTGACAATGGAGCCTGGAAATCCATGTAGGCGGACCACCTCCGCAATGAAGGCGCCGGCCACTGTGGCGGCGGTATATGGATGGCGCAGGGGAATGAAATGTGCGTACTTGGACAGACGGTCGTCCACCACCAAGATGCAATCGAATCCACCTGATCGAGGGAGTCGGGTGATGAAATCCATAGCAATGCCGTCCCATATGCGGTCCGGAATCGGAAGTGGTTGCAAAAGGCCGCTGGGGAACATGGTTTCATATTTGGCCTTTTGGCAAGGAAGGCAGGCTGCGACATAAGCTTTTACCTGGCGAAACATCTGCGGCCAATAGAGCGAAGCCGCTAAACGCCTGTATGTGCGGAAAGCGCCCGCGTGGCCCCCGGCCGGGGTAGCATGAAACTCGGCAAGTAGTGTCGGAATGGTTGGAGACAATGCAGAGAGAACTAAGCGGCCCCGATGGAACAGCCGGCCCCCAACCAGCGTATAGGGCGGGTGGGCCTCCGGGTTGGCTAGGAGTGCCGTTCGAATAGCCGCGAGGTGTGGGTCCTGCTCGACTTCTTGTTGTATTGTGGTAGCGTCTTCCCACACCGGTCGAGAGATGGTCGCGAGTTCCAGGGGTTGCGGGTGCCGGGAGAGTGCGTACGCCGCCCGATTTGACCGCCCGGGGCGGAATTCTATGGTGAAATCATAGCCCAACAATTTTGCCACCCACACCTGATGTGCTGGCGTTGCAATTTTTGTTGTAACAGATAACGGAGGCTGTGGTGGTCGGTGTGGACCACGAAGGAGCGTCCCAATAAGTACGGCCGCCAGTGTTGTACCGCGAGCACCAGGGCCATAAGCTCGTTTTCGTAGGCCGAGCGGCTCCGGATAGTGGCCGAGAAGGCCCAGCTGTAGTATGCTATAGGTCGTCCCGCCTGCATGAGGACCGCCCCGACGCCGGTGCCGGAGGCGTCGCACTCGACGATGAAGGTTTGCTGAAAGTCGGGCATTGCCAACACCGACCCTTGCACCAGGGCGGTCTGGAGGGCCGAGAAAGCCGCCAAGGCGGCGGCCGACCAAGTGAAGGGGCCCGCCTCCGAGAGCTTGAGCATCTGGGTAAGGGGCCGTGTCAATATGCCGTAATTCTTGATGAAACGCCGGTAGTACCCGGTGAGTCCGAGAAACCCGCGGACCTCCCGGAGTGATGTAGGAGTTGGCCAGTCCACAACCGCCTGGATTTTTTCCGCCTCCATGGCCACGCCGGCGGCCGAGATAGTGTGGCCCAAGTAACTTACGGTTGTTGTTCCAAAGGAGCATTTCTTTTGGTTGAGCGTGAGTTGGTGTCGCCGGAGTGTAAGGAAGGTGTGCCGCACATGCTCGAGGTGTTCCTGCCAAGAACGACTAAACACCAAAATATCATCAAAGAAAACTAGCACATGCTTACGGAGCACGGGACGAAAGATCTCGTTCATGGTTGCTTGGAATGTTGCCGGCGCGTTGGTAAGGCCGAATGGCATGACTAGGAATTCGAAGTGGCCATCGTGCGTGCGGAATGCGGTCTTGGGCACGTCCTCAGGCCGAACCCGTATTTGATGATAGCCTGCCCGAAGATCTAACTTCGTGAAGAAGGTGGCGCCATGTAGTTCGTCCAGCAGCTCCTGAATGACCGGAATGGGATACCGATCCGGTACGGTGACTTTATTGACCTCGCGGTAGTCGACGCAAAAGCGCCAACTTCCGTCCTTCTTTCGTACCAGCAGGACCGGGCTGGAGAAGGGGCTGGCACTGGGTCGGATGAGGCCACCCAACAACATCTCCTGCACCAGTCGTTCGATCTTGTCCTTCTGAGCATGGCCGTAGCGATAGGGTCGTACCGATACCTCCGCCGCCCCTGGTTGGAGCACGATGGGGTGATCGGTAGGTCGTGCCGGGGGAAGCCCGTGTGGAGTTGCAAAGAGGTCCGCAAATTCTGCCAGGAGGGGCTGGAATGCCCCGTCCATAGGTAAAGTTGGTGCCTCGGCGAGCACGGGTACGAGCCAGGCCGAAAATTCCGCATCCGCCAGAGCTCGAGCCGAGATAGGTGAGCGAAGTAGCGCTGCATCGCCTTCCAAACGGCACGTGCGGCCGTCGTGTTGGAACAACATGGTCATAGCGGCCCAATTGACACGGACGTCACCCAAGGTCTGGAGCCATGCCACGCCCAAAATGACGTCGAGGCCACCCAATTCAAAGACATAGAAATCTGTCGTGATAGTGCAGGTGCCGACGATCAGTGTAAGGCCGGTACACTGCCCCAGAGTAGGTCTGCGGCGGTCGTCCCCAAGACAAACCGAGAACGTCAGGGAGGGGGAGATCGTCAACGCGAGAGCGTGCGCCTGACGGGCCGAGATGAAATTATGGTTGGCGCCACTATCGACCATCACAATTACCATGTGGCCGTCGAGCATGCCGTTCATCTTCATTGTGCGGGGCCCGGTAAGGCCGCCCACGGAGAAAAAAAGAAGGTTAAGAACATGTAGGGCCGCGTCCTCGATCGGTGGAGAGGGGTAATCATCATGCATGGTGAGGGCGTCAAAGTCGGCCATGGTGACCTCGGCCTCGCCATCGCTGAAGAGTGCATGGAATTCCTTAACCGCACAAACATGCTGGGGAGAATAGGGCTGACGGCATCGAAAGCACAGGCCTTTGCGACGAAGTTCGTTGTAGTCATTGTTGGAGATGCGGTGGGGGGCCTTGGTGCGACCCTGTCGGTTGCCCCCGGGGGGCGGAGGTCGATCCCGTGGGGCTGGCGGCCGAGGGGTCGGGTGGGAGTTTATTGGCGTCGGACGAAACCCAAGGTCCGCCTCCACCGCACGAGCCAACTCTAAGGCCTCGGAGACCGTGCGGGGGTGGTGGGTACGAATCCGGGAGCGGATGGCGGGTCGTAGTCCTTGAAGGAAGAAGCCCAAGTAGTGGTCGGGGGGAAGACCCGGCACCTGGGTGACGAGAGCCACGAATTCGTCGATGTAAGCGTCCACGTCCGCCGTTTGGCGGGCACTGCACAATCGCTCAATTGCCGACCCGGTGTAGCGGGCATCATAACGAGAAACCATTTCCTGTTTGAACTCCGGCCATGAGATAGTGGGTTGAACCTGACGAAGCCAACGCGCCCAATGTAGGGCCGAGTCGCTGAGGCCGACAATGGCCGTGCTGACCCGGTCGGTTGCCGGGGTGAGGTTAAGGTCGAAGAATTGTTCTGCTCGTGCGATCCATCCCAAGGGATCCACCCCAGAGAAGGAAGGAACATCCAAGAGCGGGGCGGCGCGGCCGGCCGGAGGCGGTGCCGGCAAGGGAATGGTGAAGACGGGCGGTACCCCCAAAATGGAGGCGGCGTCGGGCGGAGAAACGGACGTGGAAGCGGACGGCGCGGTGTTGGCGGCCGGGGATGGTCGGGCTTCGAGGCGGCTGAGAATCAGCGCCTGGCCGGCGACAAGGGCGTCGATGGAGGACTGCATGGCGTCGATGCGGCCCTCCTGGCGGGCGATACGGGCGCGGGTGTCATCGGTGGTGTCGGACGGCTCGGCCGGCTGGCCGCGGGTGTTGGGGGCCATGGCGAACGCGGGGATCCGACGGCGATGGGCGGGCGGACCGGCAGGTCGGACCAAATATTACCGATAAAAAATAAAGAGTAGAAGAGGGGGAGGGAAGGAAGAGGGTAGGAGAGAACCAAGAGGGATCAGACCTCCTTTTGCTAATTGATCAAAGGATGAAAATAAAGAGTACACCACTACCCCTTTTATAGTGAGGGTTACAAGAGCAACAAAAAGGAAATAAAACATTACCAAATAAAACATTGCCAAATAAAACGAAAGCATAAACAGAAAGTAAAATTGCTGAATAAAACATTGTCAAATCAACCGGACATGCCCGGGTCTTGACCGTGGGTTTCCTCCTCCAGTCCGCCGGGCCCTTGGCCCTCATCCGCGAGGATGTTGTCCTGAACCGGCCCCGGTTCACTGCCGTCCACGTGCCTCTCGCCCCATTGTCGTCGCCTGTACACTTGCCATACCGGCTCCTCCGGTTGTAGATCGGTAACATCCGGGCTCTCCTTTCACTCTCTTTATCTATTAGCCGTCTCGCTCAAGACCTTGATTGCTATGTAACCTTCTCCTCCACCTCTTTTGTTGTGTAAGATTGAAAGACGCAGACTGTTATTGGCAAAGGGAAACTTTATAATGGGCTTTACATCCTGGAACGCCAACCCACGATTCTCTCTACTGTTAGCTCTATCGAGTGACATCGACGTCATGGGCATGCACCTCTCTACATCCTCCGGAAAGCTCTTCCAGATTTGGCCCTTACCGACTTCACATGCGAGTCGTGTATTTATGGCAAAGATCATCGTTCTACCTTCTCACCTCATTGTACTCGAAGCGCTGCTCCTTTTGTTCTAGTTCATTCAAATATTTGGGGACCCTATAAAATCGCCGGTGTTTCTGGTTATCGTTACTTTCTTAACTTCATTGATGATTGCTCTCGTATGACACGGTTGTATTTACTTCACGATTGATCTGAACTACCTCGTGTATTTTGTGCCTTTATAATTGAGACTCGCAACCAGTTTTTTACTACCATTAAAACTCTCCAAACTGACAATGTTCGTGAATACACAAGTCATGTGTTTACAAACTTGTGTGCTAAGTGTGAAATCCTCCATCAAACCTCGTGTGTGTATACCCTCCAACAAAATGATGCTACAGAACGCAAGAATCATCGTTTTCATAAGGTCGCCCACTCCCTTATGTTTCCAATGAATGTTCCCACCATGTGTTGGAATTTCGCGGTTTCTATAGTCTGCAACCACATTAATAACCACATGCCTTCCTCCATTCTCAAATTTACGGCTCCCTTTAACCTTCTTTTTCCATCCACACCCCCTTCCAGTCACACCTATTGTTTTCGGTTGCGTTTGCTATGTTCATAATCTTGGCCAGCTCACTGACAACTTTGCTCCACGTGTCACAAAATATGTGTTTATTGGGTACTCTCGCACTCAGAAAGGTTATGTCTGTTATTCTCCCACTGATCGGAAGATTGTTATATCAGCAGATGTCACCTTTCTTGAAGACCAGCCATATTATTCTCAACCCATTGACCCTCCACTACTGCCTCCTCCGCGGCTAACTGTTCATGTTACTTCGCAACTTCCACCTCTCCTCCCCACACCACTCCCAACTCAACCACCAAAATCTCCTCTGATTCGTGTGTACACTCGTCGTCCTTCTCATTCTAATGCCCCGAGGTCATTATCTTCTACTAGTGACACTCTGCACTCTGCTGATCCAGAGGTCTTCTACAACTCACCCTATTAGTAATTTTGTTTCTGTGCATCGATTATCTCTGCGGCTTCACACCTTCGGGACATTATTATCGTCGGTTTCCACCTCTAATTCTTTGCAGAAGACTCTTCAACATTCGGGGTGGCGAGCAGCTATAGAAGAAGAAATAATAGCTCTCAGGGCCAATCACACCTGAGATCTTGTCCCTCTTCCTTCTGGCCAGATATGTGTGAGTTGTGAATGGGTATTTACTATCCAACATACTCCAACTAGGATTGTTGAACGGCTAAAGGCTCTCCTTGTCGCCCGTGGTTTTACTCAACAACGCAGTCTTGACTATGAAGATACCTTTCCCCCTGTTGCAAAGCTAAATACAGTTCGTGTCTTTATATCCCTGGTCGTTCATCGTCATTGGTCATTGCATCAGTTGGACGTAAAAATGCTTTTCTCAACGGTGATCTTGATGAGACTGTCTACATGCACCAACCTCCCAGCTTTGAGACCATGGGGGAGTCACTTATATGTCACCTCAGAAGATCTCTTTATGGTCTTAAACAGTCTCCTCGGGTATGATTCGACAAGTTCAGTAAGATTGTTAGTGATGTTGGGTTTATTCGGAACACGACTGACTTCTCTTTCTTCACCCGTCATAGTCCATCAGGAACTGTGATACTCCTGGTTTATATTGATGACATCATAATTACCGGCGATGATTAGAAAGACATCCATATGATCAAGGAACACTTGACCTCCGTGTTCCATACCAAAAATTTGGGAAATCTCCAATATTTTCTAGGCATCGAGGTAACCCGTCGACCCGATTTTCTTGTCCTATCTCAAAGAAAATACTGTCTTGATCTTCTTCGTGATGTTGGCTACTCTGGTTGCAAACAACCTGACACACCTATGGATGCCAACCAGAAGCTCTGTGTGTGTTCCTTCGACTCTGATACACTTCTACCAAACTCAGAATACTATCGCTGTCTTGTGGAAAAGTTGATCTATTTGACAGTTACAAGACCCAATATATTGTTTGATGTTGGGGTTGTAGTAGGTTTATGCATGCTCCACGAACTTTTCATCTCCAGGCAGTTGAGTGCATTCTTCGATACCTAAAGTCTTCTTCCGTACAAGGGCTCGTATATAAGTCCTCGTCTCCATCTCTCATTGCTTACTTTGATGCAAATTATACTGGATCCCTGGATGATCGTCATTCCACAAGTGACTTTTGCACATACTTTGGTGGACATCTTGTTACTTGGCGAAGCAAGAAGCAATTTGTCGTCGCACGCTCATCTGCAGAAGCTGAATATCGATCAATGGCCTTCGTCGTATCTGAATTCACATGACTAGAGAGCCTTCTGGGAGACCTGGGTGTCAAACTCTCCTCTCCTGCCATCTTGTTCAGCGATAGTCAAGTTGCTATTCATATTGCCAAAAATCCTATGTGCCATGAACGTACCAAACATATAGAGGTTGATTGTCACTTTATTCGGGAAAAGGTTCAACTCAGGAAATTGGATTTGAGACATGTTCCTGCTACTGAACAAATCGTTAATATTCTCACAAAAGCTCTATCGCGACCTTTATATTTTCAGTTCTTCTCCAAACTTGGTTCCAACGACTTGTATGCTCCAGCTTGCGAGGAGTGTTGAAGAAATTATAAAGAAAAGCCCATCTTGATGGCCTATGTAAAGCTCTCTTAGGGATTAGTCCCACATCTTGAGATAGAGTTTAGATTCTCCTCTCTCCTCCTATATACATGTACAAATACTTGTAGTGTACTAAGTGAATTTTTATGAGAAAGTAATAAAATCGTGATTTTTCTTTCACTATGTTTGCTATTTCCTACATAAATGAATGGTATTAGATCTGTGATGATAAGTTCCTATAATACATCCTCATTAGTAAATTTGAATAAATAAGATTTAAAGCTACAAGATAAAAACTATCTACTTGTTATCCCTGACCACTTCAAAGCTTAGCCATTCAAAATTATTTCAAATATATTAATGACAGGTGGAGAATGCAAGAGGAAAACTGATTATATTCAAATATATTAATGGAGGGTGGAGGATGCATGAGGAAAAGTGATTATATCATTCTAAAACTGATAGTTGTCCAACATTCTCTCTCTCACTATATAAATATATACGATACATATACAAAGATGTACGAGGAGTCAATCAGATTTCACGGTGTAACACTGAGGCCCATAGCCGTTCGATTCCACCGACCATTCGCGAGTTGCAAAAGCCCGCTTAAAAAAAATTTTTTTTAACCATTCACGATTGAGACTGCTTGCCCAAAGCCCACCGACAGACTCACCGGACCCCAGAGAACCTGCCGGAGGTAGTCCGGTGGCACTCTGGCAGGGCTATTACACCATAAGGGGATATCCCCTTATGGTGTAATGGTGTGAACCATTACACGGTTACACCATAAGGGGATATCTTTATTTTTCTTAGTAAGTATATCTATATAATATATACGAGTGACGTGTAGCCCCCCACCCCCGTTCCCCGCGCAACGGTACTCTGGCCATGACAGTACCCTGGCTCAACGATGCTTGCATTCCCTCAAGTGCACAACAAAATGAGGCAACAGGCGTAACACCGTGCGTTCGAGTGATTGCGAGCGGCGTGAGAACCGTCAAGATGGGGAACCATCGCATGGGGCACGGGGGGATCCCATGCACTATCACTTATATATATAAAGATATCTCCTTATGGTGTAATGATGTGAATCATCAAAGCAATCCTAGCCCTCCATTTAATCATCTCCCGCTCTTTATTATTTTCATTAAATAAAAAATTATTTCCTCACGATGCCCTTGGGACTGCAATCGTGCGCTCGGGGTGATAGGAAATTTAGGATTCAATAATAATTCTCAACAATAGTGTGTACATATATATATAGTGTGTACATATATATATAGTGTGTACATATATATATATATTCACGATGCCCTTGGGACTGCAACCCATGTGCGGGGCACCTGCTTGAGCCTGTAAAGAGCTCGTCGTAAGAGGCATACAAGGCCTGGAGGAGAGGGCAGGTCGGGAGGAGGAAACATATACACCTTATGCTGAAGGTCACCATGAATAAATGCATTCTTCACGTCGAGCTGAAACAGAGACCAGTGGCGAATAGTTGCAACCGCAATAAGAGTACGAACCGTAGTCATGTGAGCAAATGGAGTGAAGGTCTCGTCCCTTCTCCTGCTGAAAATCACGAGCCACAAGTTGAGCCTTGTACATTTCCACAGAACCATCTGAGCGAGTCTTAACCTTGAAGACCCACTTGCAAGTAATATGCACAACATCGGGTGGAAGAGGGACAAATTCCCAGGTACGAGTGTACTCGAGTGCCGCCAACTAAGCAAACATGGCGGCCTGCCACTCAGGAATCTGGGCAGCCTCACGGTAGGAAGTCATCTCTGGAGTACCACAAGAAGTAGCAGGAAGAGCAGGCAGGTCCAGTAATAGTGTAGCAAGGCTAAGGAGGTTGGGAGGACGTCGTTCACGAGGTGGATTGCGGCACACAGGAGGATCATCCATAGGACACTCGCTGGAGCAAACAGACACCGAGTCTGGGGGCATTGGAGGCGAGCGAACAAAAGGGGGGCGACGAGTATAGTGATCTGGAGGGGGGACGACGAGCGTATCAGAGGGATAGGTAGGTGGCGAAGTGGAGGAGTGAGAAGGTGACCGAGTAGACTGCGACAAGAGAAGAGGAGGTGACAGAGTAGACTGCGGCAAGGGAAGAGGAGGTGACAGAGTAGACTGCGACAAGGGAAAAGTAGGTGGATATACCGGAGGAGAGGATACATAAGGAGGAGAGATGTGAAGAGTGAGAAAATGCACGTCAGAAGGAGTAACAAATGAATGTGAGGTCGAGTGGATAGAGGGCATGAATAAAAGGTGAGACTCGTCAAAGGTAACATCATGTGAGATGCGAAGTCAACGTGCAACAGGGTCATAGCATCGATAACACTTATGCTTAGTATTGTATTCAAGAAAGGCACAAGGAACAGACTGAGCAGAGAGCTTAGTACGCTCATGTGGAGGGAGTAGAACATAACACCGACAACCAAAAACACAAAGATGAGTGTAACGTTGGGGTCAAAAGTACAAACATTCACCAGGACACAGACCCTGAAGGAAAATGGAGGGCTGCAAGTTAATAAGATAGATAGTGGTGAAAACAACCTCAGCCCAGAAATGAGGAGGAACATGAGAGGAGATAAGAAAGGTGTGGGCTGACTCAATAATGTGTAGATGTTTCCTTTCAGCGGTGTCATTCTGGGCGTATGCACCGGGATGGGCAAGCTGAGGGAGAGTGCCGTCGATGGCTAGTAGATCACGAAAAGTATAAGAGAGATACCCCCCTCCCCCCCCCCCCCCCCCCCCCCCCCCCCAGTCAGAATGAAAAATGTGTATGGAAGCAGAAAACTGTGTGTGCACCATAACAGAAAAAGTAACATAAATATGAAAAAATTCAGATCGAGAATGCATAAAGTAGACCCAAAAATAATGATAATAGTCATCAACGAAAAGAACATAATAATGGTGTCTGCCCTTGGATACAAAAGGTGTGGGTCCTCATACATCAGAATGAACTAAATTAAAAGGACGCTGAGATCTGGACTCACTAGACGGATAGTACAGTTGTAGCTGTTTACCGAGCTTACAACCCGAACAAGAGTGAGACCGATCAATAGAAACATGGCCAAGGAAACAATGACTAATGAAAGAAGCTAGACGCGAACCACTAGGATGACCAAAACGATGATGTCACCGAGAGAAAATCACTGAAGGAAGACAAAGGGAGGAAGCTGCAGGTGACAATGAAGTGAATGGAAGGTGAAGACAATCAAGGGCGTACACCCCGCTACGATGACGATCAGCTCTAAGGAGTGTCCTATTCAGACGATCCTGCACACGACTTGTAAACTCATTAAAAATCATAAGATTACCGTGGGATGTGAGTTGGTTGGCGGATATAAGATTAATAGATAACTTGAGTATGTAGGCAACATCGAGAAAAAGGAAATGGCTAGTATGAAGGAGGCTACGACTGGTGATGTGGTGAGTGGTGTCATCTGCTACCATGATACTAAGGGCAGAGGAGACGGACTGACAGGACAACAGGTGGGTGACATCATATGTCATGTGAAAGGAGGCTTTAGGGTCAAACAACAACTCAAATGGGGAGATACTTGCAGGGGCAAATGCTGCTGGCTGAGAGGAGCGAGACAGTGAAGCCTGCTGGGAGAACTGCTGGGCAATTAGCTGAGTAAGCTCAGATATAGAGAAAGACTGCGTTAAAGCTAGAAAGTGAGTGGAAGGAGCACCAAGAGCACACTGCTAACTAGACTGCTAAGTCTTTTGAAGCTTGTGACACTCAGATATGACATGACCAAGACACTGATAGTAGTAGCAACGGACAGGCGAACGACGAGAGGCGTCACACTGAGCAGCCGAGGAGACATGAGACGACGCCATCAAACTAATAGAGGACGAAGAAGTCGCCTAGGTCAAGAGAGCACTGGAGAGTGGACGGAGGAGACCGGCGAGGTCCGGCGGCTGTAGGTGACAGCGGAGGAGGTCGGCGAAGGAGGTACGATGGCTGCAGAAGGCAGCGGAGGGCAAAACGCGGGTTGTGGGAGGCAGCAGAGGACAAGGTGCGGGCCTCCTGAAGTAGAGAGTCAACTGTACGCAGTAGCCGAATATACGTCAAACAGTGATCGATATGTGCGTGAAGGCGTGTGAAGGCGCTGAAACTGCGTCGAACAACGACAAGTATGCGTGCTGGGAAGGGTCGAAGCAACCTGCTGGCGCAGAATCAGCGTGCGGGAAGGAGGAAAAGCAGAGCAGCGGTAGTCGAGAAGACTCCCTCAACTGAAATTAGAAATCAGGAAAATTGAAGATTTGCACACTCACGTAACTGCACGGGAGAAGCACAGCAGCGTCCCTCAATTGCCAGTCAAAGATCCGGCGAGACCGTGCTCTTCGATAGCGATGCAAAGACCCCGACGGAAGCTAAAGAGGAGATGGCCGGCGGCGGAGGAGATGGCCGGCGGCGGAGGAGATGGCCGGCGGCGGAGGAGATGGCCAAAGGCTTCTCCAGCGTCTTCTCCAGCAAGTGCGGGCGGGCGGCGGAGTTGGGCGCGAGATCGGGCCGGCGGTGCAGCGGGCTTGCAAGCGGAAAAGGGGAACAACAACGGATATCTTTGTGCACAGGAATCAGA
Organism: Platanthera zijinensis; assembly: GCA_039513925.1. Lineage (NCBI taxonomy): Eukaryota > Viridiplantae > Streptophyta > Magnoliopsida > Asparagales > Orchidaceae > Platanthera > Platanthera zijinensis. The sequence continues at coordinate 130,565,549 of CM077098.1, read as the reverse complement.
GGAGGTGGAGTCCAGTGTCATGCAGATCGTCTACCAGATGTTGGCCGAAGCATAGCCGAGAGGGAAACAGTCGATAGGCGCGGGAGCAGAGACGTTGGCGGAAGATAGAGGCTCAGAACAACCCTACAGGCTATATCTACCATAAACAGTATCTAACACGGAATACTACGAGTGATTTTGTGTGTGTGTGTGTGCAAATATATGATTTTTTACCATTGATCAAGCATGTCAACGAAACAATAGTGATCCTAACCCATATACAATTTTTTATTTTACTCATTCCACCAACCAAAACATTGTCTACAGGATTGTTTCAGTAAATAGTATCGAGATAGCAATGTTATTCAATTAACAATGATTTATCAAGACAAAATTATGCGGTTTAAGTCAATCTTAAACAATGCAATGATATTTAGTCTGATCAATATGGCGAGTATAATCTCTTTTTTAAACATTAGACATCATACATATATCAATAACCCCTGTTCTAGACAACAAGAAAGCTGTAAACTAGTACATAAAATGAGAAGAAATTATTAATGTTAAGTCGTATGCAGACAACAAGAATATGCTATTACAAGGAAATAAAAAAGGCCAGGAGATAAATTTGCTCACCTATTATAAGACCTTTGTTACGTTTATGAGCTGCAGCAAAAAAAAACCAACATTAGCAGATGTCTACACGGAATAAAGTTTATATTCGAAAAAATATGCAAACTGATGCTAAATTTAGCAAGTAATCCCTCTCATGATCATAGGTGGCTGTAGCACTACTAATCCTTAAGTTATTATGCTAATTAGAATGGTATTTATAGAAATCAACGAGTAATCAGTTCATATATAATCCTCCGGTTCAGCATAAAAAAAGGCAGCTCGGTGCACAAGGCATCCCTATGGAGCGAGTCCAGGGAAGGTCCCGCCATGTAGCTACGAACTCCAGACAGTAAGACCCAACAACAAGGACCTCCTGTGAGCCAGAGTCTCCCTACAGGTGGTAGCGACGATCAAGTAGCTTGGTTAGGTAGTACGGCGCCAACTGTCGTCTTTCTTCCGAACCAGAGTAGGTTGGGTAGGTGGCAACCCTTGTTGGGTCCGGCGTTCCTTCACTTGACCCGTGGTGCTTTGCTACTTATTTAAGAAATTAAGTAGCGCCCTCTCCAACAGTCCGGGCTTTTGGTGCAGTTGGGTATGCGCTTGATCCTTCAATTGGTATCAGAGGGAGGTCACGGGTTCAAGACCGGGGGGCGCAATTAAATCCCGATTTTTCCCTTCTACCTGTGTGGGTCCGGCGGGTCAGGCAAACCGTGGACATGTGGTAACCCCACCTCTGAGCCATGTGGCCTATGTGGTAACCCCACCTCTGAGCCGACGGGTTGTGCTGGACGCCGGGGGGGGGGGGGATTGTTGGGTCCGGCGTTCCTTCACTTGACCCGTGGTGCTTTGCTACTTATTTAAGAAATTAAGTAGCGCTCTCTCCAACAGTCCGGGCTTTTGGTGCAGTTGGGTATACGCTTGATCCTTCAACCCTGTCGGAGGCTGGATGACGTCGGCGAGCGTAGTAGAAAGCTCGAGGTGGTCCCTCGGAAAGGGAAGAGGCACCACAAACGGGCCCGAGGAGGCCCACAGCCCCGCGAAGAGGCCGACGTTCGTGGTCCGCTGGATCATGCAGAGGGAGATCGGAGAGCCTCAGCGTGCGGAGTCACCGTTGAGGCGACATGGCCGGCCCTCGTGTAGGAACTGCATGGACATAGTTTCCCAATTGACGCATACCTCACCGAGCGTGCGAAGCCAAGCCACTCCCAGAATGACGTCGAGATCGCCTAATCCGAAAGTGTAGAAGTCTGCGGTCACGGAATGGGGACCCACAAATAGAGAGACAGCAGTGCAACGACCCTGAGTCATACGGTGGCACCCATCGCCCATATGGACTGCAACTAGGGGTGAAAATTAGGCATGTCGGGCCCAGGCCGGGCCCAGACCCCCCCGGACCCGGGCTTTTTTCTTCCAGACCCAGGCCGGGCCCTGCTTATAATGGGCCCAGATCGGGCCCAGACCTATGCAAAATAAGGGGGCCTGCCTGAGCCCACAAAATTTTGCTGGGCTGCAGCCCAGCATTTAAATGTTGGGCGCTGCAGCCCTGCAGCGCCCAACATTTAATGCTGGGCGGCTGCTGCCCAGCATTAAATGTTGGGAAGCCCAACATTTAGTTGCAGCTAAATGCTGGAATGCCCAGCATTTAAATGCTGGGCATTTAAATGTTGGGCTCCCAGCAGGCTTCAGGTCAAGCCCAGGTCTGGGCCTGGCTCGAGCCGGGCACCAGGCCGGGCTCTGGTCAAATAAGGGGGCCTGGTGAGCCCCCTTAGGCGGGGCCTGGGCCTGGCCCGGGCCTAACCAGACCCGGGCCTACTCAGGCTCGGGCCCGGGCAGACCCAGGTCGGGCAATCGGGCCCGGGCTAAATTTGCACCCCTAACTGCAACATCCGGGGAGGGAACCGATGGAAGACTGAGTTGTTGCACCAAGTGCTCAGAGATGAGGTTGTGGTTTGCGTCGCTGTCCACCATGATGATGATCGGGTGAACCCGCAGTGTGCCCGAGAGTTGCATGGTCTACTGGCCGGAGGTCCCGCCCATCAAGGCACGGGATAACTCCAGGTTGTGGAACGTTCGGCGGTGTGGACGAGAGGTGTATTCCCAGCTGAGAGCTCCAGGGCCTCAAAGTCGGTCAGGGTCACCTCAAGGTCAACGTCGCAGATGATGACGTGGAACTCCTTCACGTCGCACTCATGGTTGGGGGAGTACGGTTGACGACACCGAAAACAGATACCCTTGCTGCGAAGTTCATTGTAAATTGTAATCATTGTTCGAGAGGTGTTGAGGGTCCGGTGTGCGGCCCGGTCGATTTCCCCGAGGCGGCGGCCGCGGTGGAGGATTCGTGGCTGGTGGTCACCAAGGCAGTCGGGGCTGGTGTTGGTCGTCCATAAGAGCAAGTGGTCTGGGGGAGAGGTCGGCTTCCACCAGAAGCGTCAAGTCCATGACGTCAGATACTGTGTGAGGGGGACGCGTGCAGAGACGAGAGCAGATATATGGCAGTAGACCCTGCATGAAGAAGCCCGTGTAATGATCGGGCGGTAGACCGGGAACGTGGGAGAACAGGGCGACGAACTCATCGACATAGTAGTCCAGGTCGGCCGTCTAGCGGACGCTGCAAAGAAGCTCGATAGCGGAGGAGTCAGAGTAGCGGGTGTCATACCGCCGGATCATCTCCTGCTTGAGCTCGGGCGAGGAGAGACACGGGTTGGTTTGGCGGAGCCACCGAGCCCAGTGGAGTGCCGAGCAGTCCAGGCCAACCACCGCCTTAGACACCTTGGCGTGCTCCAGACTGTAGTTAAAGTTGAAATATTGCTTTGCCTTGGCGATCCAACCCATCGGGTCAACGCCAATGAAAGAGGAAATGTTGAGGGAGAGGACGGAATGGCTCGGAATGGGCGGAGTGGTCCCTGAAGGAATGGTCTGCGGCCCGGCGTCTAGGAGAGTAACCATCCGCGGTTGGGCCGGAGCCGGACGCGAAGGAGACGGCGGCGGTGGACGCCTGGAGGGAGTCGATCTTGGAGTGGAGGGCGAGGAGTGAGGCGTGCATGGAGGCAACGAGTTGTTCCCGAGCCTCCAAGCGGCAGCTTAGGGCTTCAGTGGTCGCATCTAGAGGAAGATCTCCGACCGAGTGTGTGTTGGGAGCCATGCGCTGGGTGCGGCGGAGCGGAAGAGATTAACTGGAATCGGCGTAAATCGCTGGGATCTGCAGAACGGCTGGAAGTAGTGGACAGCTGCGGAGATCCAGCGGATCGTGGCTGGGATGCGGCTGAACCGGCAGATCCGGGTCGGAATGCGGTAGAAGGCTGTGAATCTGGACTGGAAGCTGGCGAAACCGCTGACTGGGTTTTCCCGCGACAGTTTGTGTCTTAACACAGGGAAGGCGGCGGTCGGCGATGGCTGACAGCGAGGGACGCGGTGGTGGATCAATGGTCTGGCCTTGAAGATCGGCTGTAAGTCGTTGATCTGGCTGTCGATCGGCTGGAGAACGCAAAAAGGGCGGTTTGGGAACGACGGAATCGGCGGAACTGCTGTTTGGCAGTCGTACAGGAGCTGGTGTCGTGGCCTGCAGCGCGGACGGAGGCGGAAATAGCGGGCAAAAATCGGAACTTGCGGACGCTGGGATCGAGCGGAGCGGAAAGCAGGTTGCGATCTAGCGGGACAGATGGGATCAGACGCGGCAGCGCGAGGCGCGAACGGCGGATCGGGCGAGGCAATACTGGAAGTTTGCGGAAGTCGGACGAACCGCCAAATTTGCACGACCGATTGCGAGCACCGGCGGCGAGATGGCGGGCGGTGAGGCAGGTTGGACCAAATTGATATGAGCTCGAGAGAAATCCGGCAAGGGGGAGGGCCGGCGGAGGTGAGGAAGAGGAAGGTGGAGGGAACAAGACGAAATCCTTTGGGAGCAACCCTAATTTTCCATTCATCCAAAAATAATCCAAAAAGAAATACAACATCACCCTTTATAGGCACGGCGTGCGGATAACGAAAGCACATAATTAAAAGCGTACACATACATAATACGAAATAACATAAAGCGAATAGAAATAAAATAAGGGTGGTGTTAAAGGCACACCATTTTCGGCTATGTGCACACCCATCAAAAATATAATCCTTAATAATTTAGGTTTTCTAAACTCCACCCAACTAAAGCAGAAGCAGCCCGCCTCCCCCTTCCCGATACGCGCTTTTTGAACTGCGTCTTCTACGTTCATTTTCAAGAGAAGTGTTCAACATGAAAGTTGTAGATCTCGACGATATCTACAATTTTCATGTTGAACACTTTTTGATTTATAGCCGTTTAGGCCCCCGAAAAAAATCACGCGGACATTCATATGTTTCGCGTGATTTTTTTCGAGGGCCAAATCGGGGGCCTAAAAGACTTTAAATCAAAAAGTGTTCAACATGAAAGTTGTGAATATCGTCAAGATCTACAACTTTCATGTTGAACACGTTTCATAAAAATGCACGTAGAAGACGCAGTTCAAAAAGGCGCGTATTTCATTTAAAAAAAAACTATGCAATCACGGCAACGTCATCCTCCCCACAGCTCTTGTGGACATGTACTGCAGATGCGGGTGCGTTGAAGCAACTTTGGAGGTGTTCCGCCGGGTTTCGAGCAAAGACGTCGTGCTTTGGAACGTGATGATCGGAGGGCTCGCGATGCACGGTCATGGCCGCCTTGCCGTCGATCTGTTTGCTCTGATGAAGGAGACGACAACGGCGCCCAACGAGTCCACATACATTGCAGCTATATTTGCTTAGACTGTGCACATAGTATTGGTGTGCACAAAGTCGAAGATGGTGTGCACATAAAATTCCAATGGGTGCACATAGTATTGGTGTGCACAAAGCCGAAGATGGTGTGCCTTTAACACCACCCTAAAATAATCATGTTGGCGTCGCGTCTTCGGTCTCTCATCCTCTAGACAGGCTCATCATCGTCTCCCTCCGCGAGCGGACTCGCCAGTGTCTCGTCGATGTGTGCGTGTCCCGTAGGCATGCGCAATCATAACACGTTCCTATGGAGTCAAAATACATTTCTGCTTTAGCTCTTCAAGATGGTTTGACATGAAGCATTTGTGTTCTTCGTATGGTTTTCACAGATCCCGCAAGTGGAATGATAACCAACTTCATGTTGAATAATGGGGAGTTTTCTACAAGCCTTTTTTGGGCGATTATCATCACTACTGGTGACATAATAACAGTAGTTTCAGTTTGTGATGGTGCTGGTGAAATTGAATGGCGGTACAACTTCAAAAAATATTTAAGTTGCTTGTCGTCTAGTTGATGCAGACGCTGTCGATATACGTCACATCTTGTTGCTCATTTTCAACATAGAAGAATGATCAGAAAAGTTAATCCTTTGAATCTTCCTCGGTGAAATTTGATTTATCCAACTCTTGTTTCTTCTGGTATGTCTTTATCTATTGTTTCTTTTGATGCCAACAATCCCTATGAGAATGATTAAGAAATTGACATTTCTTACACCTCAGGCAACAATCTTATAAATTATGATCTGTCTTTCAAAGTTTGGATTATTTTGAAATCCGAAATCCGCTCACTTTCTGTAATTGCCTTTGTTCTTGATCTAGTGAAAAACTGACTGATGTTGTCTATGCACGTAGCCCATCTTGAGGTGAACCACGTAAATCTTTGTTTTCATTTTTTTATCACTCTACTCTGGCGGGCGTAAAAGCATATTTTCTTGACTTCTCTGAAAAGGAGGGCGTAAAAGCATATATGCTCGACTTCTCTAAAATGTTAGAGTTTGGATTGAAAAGTTTGTTCAGTGAAAGAATTTGATGACTCATTGATTCTTTGTTCATGAGCCTGTAGTGAGTTCATTTTCTTTGAGATAACCTTAAAGAAAAGGAGGGGTTGAAAAGATTTGGGGAAATTTACCAAAGAAAATGAATATCATAATTTCACGAGAGAAATTTGAAACATTTCCGCTATAGTCCCACATCAAAATATTCATGTAGTTTTGTGTACTAGAATTGAAAATATGATACAATGACAAGGTATGCTTGTGCCAAGCTCTTGAGGGTTCCCCCCAAGTGTTCCTCTCCAAGGAGAGTTAATCACTCCATATACAGGGAAGGGACATCTCATTATTGGTGGAGATTGTCGTGATCCGTTCCTTGTTCGGGCAATCTGAGTCCACAGATGTGTCTGAACGATCGTTTCGAGTCTTTTTAATACATTATTTTACGTAATTTGAGTTGTATTTGACACCTGATCGGCCCGGACAATATGAGTTGTCTGATTTGGGTGCCCTACGTCATTTATGGGTTTTTGTTCTATTATTGTGTACTCGAACTATGCTTGTTAGGTGTGAAATCATATGTTTTATTTGTTGTGAAATCGCGAGATTTGCAGACTTATTCGGTGCACGCTTAAATTATTTGCGCTTCACTCGTCTTGTGAATTGAGACTTGTTTTTCAAAATCATTCTGTGATAAAATGTGCACGTGCTAGGACCTTATGATAATTAATTACCTATTGACAATTTAAGTCAGGCTAGTAAACTCATTCACATACGCATTATTCCTGCATTGGGATGACTTGCATGCACGTCGTTGTGCAATTTTAGGGTTAATCTTATGCTTGCATGACACCTAAGGTTAGGGATTCGACTGTGCTCCGCCTATAGACCTGTGCTGCATCAATTACTAATCACCAAAATGTCACTCGTACATGTTACCGCAATATGAGGCACTTTCGAGGGACGTGCATTATGAACGTGTATGTGTGTCCACCGAAAGCGTGTACACGTATAATATTATGTCCGCCAAAATCGACCTTTTCCTCAAAATTGATTCCTAATAGGTCATCTTTGAGCTCAGGAGCATTAAAATCGGTGAGAGTGCTCGGATCGCGGGTAGATTTTGCATACCCTTCCTCTCACGAAGAAGGGAACTTGCGAGCCCTCAGAGGCACGAGTCCCACTGGCGAGCCCTCTAGGCAGCTCGCCGGGTCAGGGCCCCGATTGTCCCGGCGAGCTGCCTAGGCCTAAAAGGGCGAGCAACTAACAACAAACCAGAAAAAAAGAGGGGCATTACGCTAGGTCAAAATGAAAACAACACAGGAAAGTTAAGTTGAAACCTTTCATATATTGCACAAAAATATTGTTCGGCCGAGATAGGCGTTACATCACAAAAGTTACAAAAAAATCGAGAGCTCGCGGCTCGCGGGTGGGACCTTGGATGAGCGCTCCGTCTCGCCATCATCCGGAGGTGAGTAGCCGCGACCCGAAAAAGGTGGATTCGCCGTCGGCGCGAAGAAGTCTGGGATAAGGTCCTCCGCGATCAGCTCCATCCAGTCGTTCCGCAAGACATCAAGGTTTCGCAGTACATTCAACGTTGACTCAGTTGTCTGCGTAATCAAGAGCTTGCAGGTGTTCTCCACCTACTGTGGGGTGAAATGGAGAAGCTTGCACCCGCTGGAGGTGGACTCACCGGGCTTCTCGGTGGTCTTCTCGGCGAGAGACTTGGCGAGCTCCGCATTAGTATCTGCCAGTTCCCCCTCCAAGTCGCAGACGCGTGACAACAGGCGGTCAGTGGTCTTGGCATCCTGCAAAAGGGACTTAGAATTAGGAGCAGGAAGGGGCATTGAGAAGAGGAAGAAAACCTAAATCTAGAAGAAACCAACCACGCCGCCCGAATGCTTGGCGAGAAGATGCTCTGAGAGCTCGAGGTGCGTCTCGAGATCCAAGGCCTTCTCCTCAGCAAGCTCCTTCTTGGCCTCGACGTTATGCAACTTCTTGGAGAAGTTGATTCCCCGTCAGACAACCATGTGTGAAAGTTCAATGGCGCGCAATTGGGCCCGAGAGCTCTCGTAGGCGAGTTCCTTCAGGGTCAGCTTGTTTTACTCCCCGGCGTCCTGGCTTCCATACAACCTGAAGGATAGGGCGTAGGCATCCTCGTTGGCGCGCCCCCGTTCGTTCTTGGAGGGAAGGAGCGAGGACAAGGAGAACCTGTACGAGCCCTTCTCCCAGGCGAATAGCGCCTGCCCGTATCCATCCAAGGGCTTTTGCCCCATCCCAAAATTCGGGTGCGAGTCGGGTGTCCCCTGCTCAGAGCCCTCGGTCTCGCTCCTCGCCGGGAAAGCTGGCTCGCGGGGCGTGGCAACCTCTTTGGTGGCCAGCGACTTCTGTCACTTGGAGGGCCCGCCTGATGAAGAGCCCAGCTCGCCCCCCCCCCCCCCCCGGCCCCCGTGGCTGCCACTAGCTAGCGCTCTCAGGTCGTCGGCACATGTAGTGGCTGCCGATTTTGCCAGTGCTAGGGCAGGATCAACCCTTCCTTTCCCCGTGTAAGGCGGGTTAAGGGGGATTTGGTGGTCACCTGCCGAGGAAGAAAGGAGAGTAAATACAAGGGAATACACCGCCAGGGGCGAGTGTAAAACGCGAGACAGAAAATATTCGCGTACCTTCACCGGGAAGTACTGGGGGTAGCGAGTCGAGGTTGCGCCGCAAGTAGGCGACCTCGAAGTTCTTCCCTAAAAATAACTTGTGCAGCTTGGCGTCCTCACCGTCCACACGGGGGGCGCGACAGACGGTCTCATCCTTCGGGATCGGCACGTAAGGAATGTTCCCGTGCACACCCTTAACAAAGATGAAGTGATCAGTCCAGTGGTGCGCCTTATTGATGGTCTTGAATACTTTGATATGCAAGCCGGTGAGGAAGGCCACCCCGTCGTTGGTGGTTCGGTAGATGAACAACTTGCGGAAGACCGTCAAGTTGAACACTATCCTCTCCTCGCGCAGGAAGCATGCGAAAGCCACTAGCATGGCGATCGCGTTGCGACTGACCTGTGCGGGTACCGCCCCAAAATACTTCAGGAACTGCTTCATCTCCGGCCACAGCGGGAGGCGAAGCCCCATCTTGAAGTGGGCGAGAGGGAAAGCGAGCTCGTCCTCTTTGATGGTGTTGAGAGATTCGCCTTCGGCAGGAGTGCGTGCCACGAACCCGGCCGACACAAATTCCGCGATTATCTCCGGCATCTTGTCCTCTGACACTTACCCATCTGGGAAGATATAGTCCAAGAAATGAGCCGCGCAGTTCTGCCACCCCTCCGCGTCGTCACCATCACCACTCATTGTGCGAGTCGAAAGAGCGAGTAGAAATGAGACATACGATGAGTAAAAGCAGTTAATGCAGTGGGTGAGAGCTGGCCGCAGGGGGGGTATTTATAGAAGATTGACGGGAAAGAGGGCTTGACCCATTGACGCGGTCCACTCGCCCCCATGCATGGTTGTCAGGATCGTGATCCAGATCCTAGGATCTTACGATCCAGATTTTATAAATCGATCCTGATTTTGTAAAGCGATCCTCAATCCGACCATACTATCTGATCCGATCCTACCTCAAAATAATCTCATCTACGATCTCAATCCTGACAACCTTGCCCCCATGCACTCGCATCCCTCTCTAAACCTATATCACCTTCGACTCGCCAACTATCGTCGATATGTTCGATTCAACTAATGAGTCGACTCTATTACGCATCACAGAACACGCATTCGCAATGAACCAAACATTAAAAAAAGCGGCACGAGAGAAGTCGTCGCACATGATAAATAAAAGATAGTCTCGAATTATTACAAAAGGAAAGAGTAAATGCCCAAAGATTGAAAAAGGGGGGAGGGTGTAGTTGATTCTGCTGAGTCAGTGCGGGGTCCACTTCCACGAACCGCGTCCTCGCATCCTAACATGCGGGCCTCCCCTCTGGATGATCTCCTCGCGAACAACGGCGATTTCGAGTTGAAGAGTGCGATTGCACTCCTCTATCTTCCTCGGGTTCCCCTCCAACGAAGTAGTGTTTCCTCCCAGAAGTGTCTTCATTGCGCTAGTAAATACGACGCACTCACGTTCCAAGTCCTCGACTCGTTGTTCCAGAGCGAGTAGATGAGAGAGGTCATGGTTCACAGGTTGAGCCTACTCCTCCTGGATCTCGCGCAAGATGAAGCTGTGCTTCCGCAGGATATTGGCCACCCTCTCCATCAACTCGATAATAGAGGTCAGCTTGCCAAGGAAATGTCGAATTGCGTCTGGAGAAGGGGGCGTCGAGTAGGTAACGGGAACGTCTGGCTCGCCGCCAATAGAGATGTCGGTTGCATCTGTCAAAAACAAGAAGGATGTTAGCACAAGACAACGCGACCTGGGTAAGAAGGCCCCGACAACTAACCATGGGTGGTCTCGCCTTACTTCTCGGGATTGCACGAGGGTAAGCTCACCCGACCACCAAAGGGGTGGTCGAGGGGTAACCTCAGCGATTTCCCTGAGCCTACTCACGTGAGGATGGGATTGCGGGAAGACTGAGGACCAGGCGCTGGAGTCTCTGCACCTTTGCTCGCAGGCGATACGACAGCATTAGCAAGCTCGCGGCCGAGATCACGAGTGGGGAGGCCTGGGGAGAATACGTAGGGTTGGCTTTCCTCTCCCCCTTCTGGTATATATAAGCATCGGTGGGGCCCACTAAGATTCCCCAAGCCTCCACTCGCCACATAACAATGGGGTTGAACGGTCTTTCCGAGCCTGAGTCAGGGCTCGAAAAGAGCAGGGATTGTGTGCAGCCTCGTATTTTCAGAGTGGGCTCAACCATGCAGAGTGTGAGTAGCAGGCGCCTCGCTTCACCATGCACCCGCTCCCCAGGCTGAAGAGTTCGGGGCGAGTGGAGCCGGTGAGCTCGCACTCGTTCCTCGGTTAGGGGGCGAGTGGCGAGTGCTAAAGGCTTCACCAGGCACTCACCGCTTGGGCGAGATCTCGCATCACGCTCGGGTCGCCCGCCGAAGGGGAATTTTTTATTTTCCTGTGACATCTTATTTTTTGGTCTGCCATTAGTCATTCCAAACAACAGAGTTTCGTTATTGGCAGACCAGTTTGGATTGTGTTTAGTAAAACCGTAAGGCGGGATCTCTCTATTCGCAGACCGCTACCAAAAAACTATAAATAGACCCCCAAGGGCACCTTTGGAGAGCACCTCATCTGGGTTTCCCTCTCCATTGGTTAGCTTAGGAAGGTAAGAGCTTCAGCTCACTATTCACCGTAGTTTTCGTGTGGGTAGTCGGGAGCTCTCCTAACCCTCTGAAGGTGCCCAGTCCAGCATTGGATTGGGAGGGGAAACAATCTAAGATCTTCCGGGAGCATGTCATCATTTGGCTTGGTCATCAAGAGCCAAAAGAAACCCCCCTTATTTACCCAATCAATATCTAATCAAAATATTAATTGGAAGTTGACCCCCCCCCCCATCAATTGACCGGCTTATGCAAGTTGTAACCCCCCACATTTAATATTCAGATCTTTAGCCTTCTACAGTCGGCTTATACAAAATGAAAACCCCCCACATTTAATATCTTTAGCATTACCTTATTAAAAAACCCCCCACTTGTCCCATCGAGCAGAGAGCTGGGAAAAGTTTACGGGATAACAGGTCCACTGTTTCTTTCTCGTACTCCAAGCCTCCGTCCACCTTCCTCCCCGCCCGACGCCGCCTACTCGCACCTCGCCAGCCAGCGCCATCGCCGTTGGAGGCCTTCCAAGGCTCTGACATTCAGTTCTTCGCCATCTATTGTCCGGGAAATCATCCCCACCGCCGTTGATTCCTATCCAGTTCACCGACATCGCTCGATTTGTGCTGCCACCTGCTCGATCGACCCTGAGGGAGCCTCCTGGGGGTTCGGCGAACTCCCCACCAGCAGTTTCCGGTGGTGTCGAGCTTCCAGCGACCGTTCGGCTCACCCGCACGCCCAAGTCCTTCCCTGAGAGCTTCCAAATCCCGAAATTGGCCCAGCTTCTGCCTGACTTATCTTCCCATTCTGCCCGTAGTCTTTCAAGTCCCCCAAATCACTCGTAGAGTTGTCTCTTAAAAAGGCTAGAGGTATACCTCTACTACTCATCTCTCGCTCGAGATTGTTAGTATAATAATATGCTTAAATTGTTTTGAACTTTAATGTCAGAGCTTGCTTGCCTAGGATTTCATTAACTCTTGTTTGTCGTCAATTTGTTTTCACCATTTTCGCTATCTTTTTTGAGACTTGTGGATGAGTTAGTTATATTTGTAGCGTGCGTGCAAACGTTAGTCAATCACGCGGGTTTGCAAAACTTTGATTTAATTATCACATGACTTAGCTCGCAGCATTTGAGTTCGCCGCATAATTTTAACCGGCCACAAGTTTAACTTTTAAAATCAATTTTAAAATTCCGGGATGCATCAAAAACTCTCTCAGGAAATCACACTTCCTCAAGATATGAAGAGGCCTCGAAAATCCCGCACTAGCTGAAGACTCGCCCATGCCCTTGGGAAGATTCCTAGGCTCGGTTGGGGTAAGGGTAATCTTTCGACCTTTGTCGAAGAATACACACGTGTTGGACTGGCCATAACACACGACATCACGATCATATAACTAGGGTCGCCCGAGAAGAACGTGTGCGATATACATGGGGATAACGTCACACCAAACCTGGTCCTCGACGGTCGCTAGTCGAATCGGCACCAAGCATCTCTGCGCAACATGGATGGTGGACTTGTCCACCCATAGGACACGATATAGATGCGGATGGGCTCGGCAATAAACTACATTCTCTCAAACCCTTTCCTGACAATTATATTTACGCAACTATCACTATCAGTGAAGAGCTTGCAGGGACCTCCAAAATATGTGAAGAAGATAGTGGTGCGGCGCCAATCCTCCTCTAGACATGGGGTGTGGAGAAGACGACGGAGGACTCCTAACCCGAGTGATCTCTCAGCATCGCTCTCTCATCCGTCCCCTGCGACGGTTGTAATCTCCTCAATGGCGGCATCCTCAGCCTCAACGTTGAGCTTGCTCGAATCCTCAATCAGTAAATTCTTAGTCGGACACTGTGTTGCAAGGGGCGTCCTCAGCCTCAACGTTGAGCTTACTCGAATCCTCAATCAGTAAATTCCTAGTCGGACACTGCGTTGCAAAATGCCCTCTGCCAGAACACGGATAACATTGGACGCCCCCGGGCTTGGGGCCACTAGGTGCAATAGCTTTCCCCGTCACGTCTACGGGGGTGCGAGGGGTGCCAGCAGTCGTAACAGGAGTGGGTATCCTAGCTGTGGTGGCATCGGGTCGAGTGGTGACCTGCCCCGGGCCAGCAGTACGTAAATACTGCCCGTACTCTAGTGTGAGCTGAAAGACCTGCTCAACCGTCTTCATCCTATGGAGAATCAGTTCCCTTCGGATGTCCGCCCAAAGTCCAGTGTGAAAACATGAAGTGGCGATGAGTTCCTCCATAATATCGCTACGAACTACAAGTTCGTCAAATCGTGACATATAATCTGCAATGGAGAGAGTCCTTTGTCGTAGCGCGTAGAGCTTATCTAAGAGCTGATTTCGATATGAAGTTGGGAAATATTTATCTTGCAAGCATTGCTTCATCTCATCCTATCATGCGATGGGGTAATAGTCATCCCGCTCCAGAGACCTTTCTAAACTCGACCAATATAATTTTGCTTGGTCAATTAATTTCATCTTGGCGAACCATATTCGCCTCTTGTCGCTTATCTCAAACCAGTCAAAATAGTGGTTCATGTCCATGAGCCAACCACTAAACGCGTTCGGGTCCAAGTGACCATTGAACGAGAGCGCATCAATGCTAATACACCGAGTGATGTCATCCTCCTCTGGAGTCATCCCATGACGCGGCTCACGGTAGTCATCATACTCATCATCATAATCATATCGTGCTCGATCTCTACGACGAGGTAGGGGAAGACGAGGCTCATCAGGAGGACGGTGATCCCTCCCTGGATCTCGTCGATACTCGTATCCACGATCATAATTCCCTCCCGCAAGGGGGGGGGGGGGGGCTCGGCGAGGAATGTCTCTACCACGCCTCTCAGGAGGGGGTGTACCATCTCGTGGACCCTCGTGAGGCTCCTCATCAGGGGGAGGAGTCGCTCGACCTCTAGGTGTCTCTAACTGATCTACCCTCATGCCAACCCTCGCAATATCACCCCTAAGGGTTTCGAATTGGGCTCTCATCCGATCAAATCGATCGAGAACCAGTCGTTGAAACTCAGCGGAAGTCATATCTGTCTGTGAACTGGCGGTCCTATCGTCGGTGTGATTGTGACTCGACATGGACTGGCGATAATCCCTACCACTACATAACATGCAAATGACCCTAACCTAGGGCTCTGATACCAATTTGATGCAGTGGTAAGGTCAAATCCGGGTGGACTTGCCATATGCAAACCTATATGTGATGAATATTATAAAATACGCCAAAGTAGGTCCGAATTAATAATCGCAGCAATAATTTATTATTATAAAATTTAGCAGGTGCACGAACTTTGTCAAAATTTTGATTTAATAAAACAAGTAATGATCACGAACCAAACGAGGCGTAATTAATTAAGCACGCACAGAATAAATTCCGCAAGTGGTACAACGAATGAACTAATAACACATAAAATAGTTGAGTGTCAACATAAACAACGTGAGAAAATACAAACTTTGTACCACAACTCAAGCATGCAGATGGCGGTAAGGGCGGTTGTTGACAGGCATCCAAGGTTGTAGAGAACGAGGAGGGCTTCGGAAGTATGGATCTGGATTAACTATGCTTTGGTGGGCCTGAAGGGTTGTTGATGGGGAAGCGGATTGGACTGGTATAGGTCTAACGGGTGAGAGGAAACTATAGAGTAGAGGGAGGCGGGGTAGGAGGTTGTTGTTAGGAGGGGAGGTTGTAGACTGGAGGGTGCAGAGTAATTTTTGGTGGGCCGTAGGAGGGGGAAAGGGCTTCAGCAGGTCTGGCGATGGAGGAAGAGGTGGAGGGACGTAGTTTTCGGCGGTGGGGGGGTGTCTGGAGTAGTGAGGGGAAGGGAAGTCTCACTGTGGAAAGGCCGACAGGGGTTGTGCGGGCTGCGAGTTTTGAGCAGGGAGGAGGCGGAAGGAAACGGATCGGTGCTAGGATGGAGAAAAAGAGGGCCTTACGGTGGTTAGAGCTATCACAGTTCCGATTCGGTTCCGGCTCTATTAAAATCATGAACCAAACCACTAAGATAACGGTTCTTCAAATTAGAACCAAAACCTTATTTGGTTTGACCGGTTCCGGTTCTGGTTTCGGTTCCAGCTTAATTTTTGGAACCGTCGTGCCAACGGTTCCGGTTACGGTCCAACAAGAACCAAAACCAAGCCGACCACTAACGGTTCGGTTCGGTTCCATACGGTTCGGTCCAGTTTCAATCGGTTCCAACTAAAACCCAAATCAAACTTGGCGGAATGAAATAAAAACGGAATACAAATAGTAAAACTTAAAACTACATCGAAATAAAAATAATTATGTTGTGCACTTCTCAACGGTTTTTTTCATGATCGGTGGGATAGTCAATCGCTTTCTTACGCGTGTAGACTTGCCACGACTTCTAGTTGGCTTGCGCACGTCTCGTCGGCATGCTCAACCGTAACAATCGGCTACAATTAGTTGTCTTTCATGATTACTAAAAAATAGTAGTTGTATATCTTCTATATTTTTTAAATAAAATATTTCAAAAAAAAGTAAAATTGAAAATATATTATATAATCGTATAAAAATCAAAAGTGCACTACAAAAATTGACTTCAAACCACATCAATGTCAAATCATACCACATGGTTTTTATGCGGTGAAGTTTTGTTCGTCCAAAATCGACCCCCTTTAGTGCAATTGCGGTTTGGGTTCAAACTGCACCAGCTTTACTCGTAATAATAAGTATAAATATTATAGATAAATTATAAAATAATAACAATATAATAATAATAATAAATGGGCTGCGATTCGGTTCTACTTCGGTCCGGTTCGGATCGGATCTAAAAATCTTGAAACCGTTTGAGACTTGTATGTTGCGGTTCCGGTTCTGGTTCCGGTTCCGGTTCCGGTCCGGATAATAAAATGTAAGAACCACACCCGGACCAATGTTGTTCACGGTTCATAAATTCAAACCGGAACACGAATAATTTGCGAACGGTTCGGTCTGGTTCTTTGCGGTTCTGGTTAGGTTTGCGGTTTTCGGTTTTAAGTGACAACTCTAACGGTGGTGGTGGAGGGCGAGGAGGGCAGAGAGGGCTTCGCACCCAAGCGGCTCTGGCGTCGGACCAGAGGAAGACCGGCGATTCCCGTGCTTCTGCAAAAACCCACGATACCCCCAAAACCGTCTGTCGCCCTGTTGAAGTATAAGACCGAGCGGTCTGGCGGGTTGTAGACCGCGCGGTCTGGCGGTTACTCTCCAGCGGTTTGATATCCAGACGGTTGTTGTTTGTAGTCCGAGCGGTCTGGCGGTTTATCTCAGACGACTTGGAGACCGGGCGGTCTAGCGGTCTCCTACTGTGACTCGTTTTCTTCTTTCTGGTGTTGCCGAGCGGTTAGCCGATTTGTCTAACCGCGCGGCCTGATCGGACTCTTTATTTCTAGCTGCACAACTCTGTATTTTTTTAGTCCCACATTATCTATTTGTACTCTCTCCTCTCTCCTCCATTCTATAAAAGGAAGGGCATACCTTTGTAAATGATATCTTGATAATAAAACTTTCAATTATTCAAAGTTCTGGCTTGTTTTTCTTAGTCTGTTCGCTACTTTCACATGGTATCAGAGGACTCGATCTTCTCCTCCTGATTTTTTAGCCATCTCTGTCTGCGCGACCTGTCCGCGCGGTTTGTTACTCTCTTCGCGCCCTGTTCGCGCGGTCTCTTTTTCTTCCCTTGCGTGGGCGACCTCTCTGCCCCTCCCTTCAAGCCGCTCCTTCTCCTTAGTCGCAGCGACCTGATTCTAAGTCGCAGCGACCTGTTCCTTTCTTGCGAACTCTTTCCAGTTTGCGCGGTCTTCTCTATCTCCTGTTCGCGCGGCCTTCTCTCTAGCCGTACGACTTCTTTCCCTCTGCCTTGATCTGCTTCTTGGTCGTGGCCTTCCTTGCCGCTGGTGTTCTGACACCGTGACCGCTGCAGAATTCGTTCCCTTGTCTGGTGCGGCCTTCCTTGCCGCACGGCCTTCCCGCTGTTCGTGCGGCCTGGAGTTTCTTCTCTTTAGACCGTTGTGGTTTCCTTCTTCTCTGTTGCGGTCTCATCCTCTTTTCTATCCGCGCGACTTCTCCTCAACTCGTGCAGCTTCCTGTGTCTCTCTATGGCCAATTCTGATATCTCCACCCCCGTCATCTCTACCTCCACCACTCCTGTGGCTCATCCTCCTCCTCCTCCTACTCCTTCTGGCAACCTTGACACGGTTTCTAAACTAGTTGGTTCCAATTATCCGAATTGGAGCGTGTCCTTCACCTTTCTTCTTCGTTCTCAGCGCAAACGTCATCACCTCACTGATGACCCTCCTCCTCCCGAGTCTGCTCAATTTGATGACTGAGATGCGAGTGATGCGCTTGTCCGCACTTGGCTGGCCAACAGCCTCTCTGACGAATGTCTTCCCGTCATCCTCCATGATGAGACGGTCAAGCCCGCATGGCTTCACCTCGCTGCTCTCTACTAGAAGGGGGCCCAGACGTCCCGCATTTATACTCTCTATGCGGACCTCTTTGCCCGCTCTTCCATGTCTCCTGCTGCGGCTTATCAGCAGGTTCAGGCTCTTGGCGCCGAGATCCTCTAGAATCGCCCCTTCTCCGCAGACTTGGCCGAGCAGCACAAGCACTTCCAGGAACTCTTGTTTGTTTGTTATCTTCTGCGACATCCCGAGTCCTTCGATATGATCCGCCAGCAGATCTTGGGCGAGGCGGAATCTCCCACTTTAGATGCCACCGCGGCTCGCATCGCCGCTGCTACTTCGTTGCTCTAGCGTCCTCTGTTGACCTCCCCTCCTCCACAGGACTCCTATGCTCACCAAGCTCAGCGGGGTGGCACTGGTGGAAGCAGCCAGTCAGGCGGGCGCGGTTCGTCCAGGTTCATCTGCTCTCACTGTGGTCGTACCGGCCATTCTGTTGACCGCTGCTGGCAGAAACATCCTTATCTTCGCCCCTCTGGTGATGCATCTTCCTCCACCTCCGCCTCCTCTCGGTCGTCTGCCTCTGTGGCCACGACTTCAGGTAGTGCCCACGTCGTTACCCAAGATAAATGGCTGATTGACTCTAGTGCTACAAATCACATGACCGACAATCCTCAGTGATTCTCTCTTCTAGAAACGCATGATCGGTTGCCCCCGGTTCTTGTTGCGGATGGTTCACCATCCCCGGTTCATGGGACGGGCGTGGTTCAAGTCACCCCGTCGCTTCGCTTGACGGGCACTCTCTATGTCCCGAAGTTCCCTTGCAATTTATTATCCGTTACTACTTTATGCAAGCAACTTCAGTGATCCGTCTTATTCACTCCTACTTCTTGTTCTTTCCAGGACCCGAGAACCTAACGGACGATTGCTACTGGAACTGAGAGCGGCGGCCTCTACTTCCTCGACAACGTTTCCGCTCTGTCCGTCTTCTCCTCATCTTCTACAGATCTGCTTCAATGGCACCTTCGCCTTGGACATCCTCCTCCTCGGATTCTTCGTCAGCTTCTGCCCCACTTACCTCAGAACAGTCCACCGCTCAACTGTGATGCGTGTCAGCTTGGCAAACATCACCGCTCCTCCTTCCCGCCGAAGCAAGGTCGTGGCTCTTCTCGCCCGTTTGATCTCATTCCTTCTGATGTCTGGGGTCCTGCTCCTACTCTCACCGTTGGTAGGGGTAGTTCTTATTTTGTAACGTTTATTGATGATTTCTCTAGATGTACCTGAGTGTATCTATTAAAAGATCGCTCTGAACTCTTTTCTGTATGGAAATCCTTTTATTTTATGATTAAAACTCAATTTGATATTTCTATTAAAGTCTTTCACTCTGATAATGCTAAGGAATATCTTAGTCATGAGTTTTACTCTTTTTGTGTGCAACATGGTATTGTTCATCAGACCAGTTGTGTTTACACCTCCCAGCAAAATGAGGTGGCGGAGCGTAAAAACAGTCACCTCCTCGTGTCGCTCGCACCCTCATGACACAGATGCAGGTACCTCGCTCCTACTGGGGCTATGCTGTTCTCCTCGCCTGCTATCTCATTAATCGCATTCCCTCTACGGTTCTCCACGGCAAGACCCTCTTCTTCATTCTCTACCCGGGCAAGGAGCCCTTTCCTCTCCCTCTCCGTATCTTTGGGTGTACGGCTTTTGTGCACGCTCTTTCCGCTACCCGCGACAAACTTTCCGCCATTCCACCAAGTGTGTCTTTTTGGGTTACTCTACAACTCAGAAAGACTATTGTTGTTTTGACCCCGTTCTGCGCAAGCAGTTTGTCTCTGCGGACGTGACCTTCTTCGAGAATGCGTCATACTTCTCCCCTGAATCCCCTCTTCCCCCTGATGTCTCTGATTCTACACCGTATCCCTTCATTCCTTCCACGCCTATCGACGTCTCTCCTCCTACATCGTCTCCTCCTCTATCCCCTCCCCCTGCTCCCTCTTCTCCGCAGCCGTCTCTCTCTAGTCCCGGGTCAGCCTTCTCCGCCACGGACGCTCCGGTCACTGAGGCACGCGTCGACCTGGATCTTCTCATTGCTCTTTGCAAAGGGGTGCGGGCGTGTACCCAACACCCGCTTGTGGCGGTTGTTTCTTATGATCGGCTTACTCCTTCTCGCAGGTGTTTTGCTTTGGCTATCTCGGCTACTGCCACTCCCCGCACCTACTAGGAGGCTATTGTTATTCCTCATTAGAAATCTGACATGAATGAGGAGAGATTGCAACTCTTACTGAAAGGGGTACCTGGACCCTTGTTCCTCTACCAGTGGGTACTGATGTGGTTGGCTGTCGCTGAGTGTTTGTTGTGAAGTTTCACCCAGACGGCACTGTGGATCGCTATAAGGCCCGGCTGGTGGCCAAAGGCTTTACTCAGACTTATGGGGTTGATTACTTTGATACCTTCTCTCCGGTCGCTCGCCTCAGCACCATCAGGGTTCTTCTCTCTGTGGTCGTCAATAGGGATTGGGCTATTTTCCAACTTGATGTCAAGAATGTCTTTCTCTATG
The DNA here is from genome assembly GCA_039513925.1 of Platanthera zijinensis. NCBI lineage: Eukaryota > Viridiplantae > Streptophyta > Magnoliopsida > Asparagales > Orchidaceae > Platanthera > Platanthera zijinensis. The sequence continues at coordinate 130,544,967 of CM077098.1, read as the reverse complement.
GGGATCTTCAGGAAGACGTCTACATGGAGCAACTTCTTGAGTATGTTGCTCAGGGGGATACACGAGTATGTCGGTTGAAGAAGGCCATCTATAGCCTAAAACAGAGCCCTCGGGCGTGGTTCGACAAGTTCAGTGGCATTGTGGCTGTCATCGGCTTTGGAAGGAGTTTGGCTGATCACTCCTTGTTTATTCGCAAAACCGTCTCGGGACTGGTGGTTTTGGCGGTGTATGTGAACGATATTCTTCTTATTGGCGATGACCAGGCTGGGGTGGACTTGACAAAGAAACACCTCCGTCAACACCTGATCACGAAGCATATGGGCTCCCCGAAATACTTTTTGGGGAAAGAAATCTCTCGGAAGCCCGACTCGTTGGTTATCTCCCAACGGAAGCATGCTCTTGATCTTCTACAAGAGGCAGGATTGACTGGTGCCAAACCGGCACGGTATCCCATGGCTACTGGAGAAGACAAAACATGGACAGATGACTCGCCTCTTCTATCCGATGTCACGAGGTACAGACGTCTGGTGGGCAAACTCATTTATCTCACGGTGACCAGACCCGACATCTCTTATGTTGTAGGCAAGGTTAGTCAGTTCATGCAAGCTCCTAGGGAATGTCATCTTCAGTCTGTCTTGAGGATATTAGAGTATGTCAAAGCAGCACCGGGAAAAGGGCTACTCTTTCAGAAGAATAGTCATTTGAGGGTTGAAGCCTACTTAGATTCAAGCTATGCGGATGATAAAGGAGACCGCAAATCTACATCAGGCTTTTGCACATTTGTTAGAGGAAATCTTGTGAGCTGGAAGAGCAAGAAACAGTCTGTTGTCTCCAGATCCAGTGCAGAAGCCGAATATCGGAGTATGGCGTCAACCACCTGTGAGTTAAAATGGATGTGTGCTCTCATGCTTGACTTAAGAGAGATCTACAACTATCCTCTTCCTATGTTCTGTGACAACAAGACCGCTATATACATATCCAGAAATCCGGTCTTCCATGAGAGAACGAAACATATAGAAGTCGACTGCCATTTCATTCGGGAAGAGGTCTTGAGGAAACAGATTTGTACTCCATTCGTCACCTCCGACAAAGAGTTGGCGGATATCTTCACCAAGCCGATTTCTACTTCCTTCTTCTACATTTGTGACAAGCTGGGCATGATTGATATCTATGCTCCAGCTTGAGGGAGAGTGTTGAAGTATGAGACCGAGCGGTCTGACGGTCTAAGTCAGGCGGGTTGTAGACCGCACGGTCTGGCGGTTACTCTCCAGCGGTTTGATATCTAGACGGTTGTTGATTGTAGTCCGAGCGGTATGGCGGTTTATCTCAGACGACTTGGAGACCGGGAGGTCTAGCGGTCTCCTACTGCGACTCGTTCTCTTCCTTCTGGTGTTGTCGAGCGGTTAGCCCATTTTAGTCTATTTTTTTGTCTATTTTTACTCTCTCCTCTCTCCTTCATTCTATAAAAGGGAAGGCATACCTTTGCAAATGATATCTTTTTGGATAATAAAACTTTCAATTATTCAAAGTTCTGGCTTATTTTTCTTAATCTGTTCGCTACTTTCACACGCCCAAATATATAAACTCCTAAGATAAAACAGCCCAGAAAACGCACATAAAACTCCCAAATCGGACAGCGTATAATATTTTGGCCGATCGGGCTCTAAATTCAACTCAAAAAAAAAAAAGTAAACAATGAATTTGACTCGAAACAATCACCTCGACGCAACCACGGACTCCGATCGTCCGTCTGGGCAGCGGGTCACCGCCTCCTGCAGGAATACACGCGTGTCGGTCGTGGCGCGCTGTCAAAGGATATGGACTTCATGAGTTGGAGAACTTTGCTTTCCCGGTTGATGATTGCAAGGTTGGGGAAGTATTCTCATTGTGTGGTTGGAGAGCAAAGTTGGATGTCATTTTAGTGTCTCTTGTTTTCACCTTGATCGGCAATGTTGATGGAGAAGTTGCAAAGGAGCAAGCTTATTTTCCGCAAAAGGATTCTTTGTTCGTCAAGCTTCTCCACATAGCCAGAAGGGATAAGAATCATTAGGTTAGTTCCAGCCCTATGTGGAGAAACCCAACATTAGTGATGAGCATCATGGCTCGGAATGGTCCGAATTTTTCACAAGTTTTATTTAAACTCACTGAGTGAGCAACAAATTGCATCTGGGTGAGATTAGGTTGTAATTAGGGTAATGAGAGTTGGAATTGTGGTAACTTGGAAGATGCTCCTTCCTTTTTTTCAATAGTGAGTCTTTCGGATTAGACGACAATCATCTAATGATTTCTTTAACCAAGTTTTGTGTTTTTATGTTAAAATCTCAGTACTTGTGTTTGTGGTTAGTTTTAGCAATGCGTCTGATATTTGTTTGCTTGTTGCTTGTCCGCATATTTTGGTCTTCTCTAATCACTCAGTCAAGAGAAAGGATTCGTGATTTTCGCATCGCGTGAAAAGAGAACGAAGAAATCAAGAATAAAAAAAAGGGAAAAACAACAATTGAAGAGAAATGGAGTAAGTGATGAGCTTACCAGAAGAATTACAAGTACCAATTCTGGTTATATTAGGGCAGAAACAAGTATGATCTTCCGGCCGTGCCCGATTGAACCCGCATATTCCTCCAGAGTCGATACAGCCTTGACACCACTCCGAATCATAGTTCCAAGTTAATGCAAATCCCTCCTTCAACGCCGCCTCGAACATATCGGTGTCATTCTCCACTGGCGGCGGATAAACCGGCACGGCCGCCGTCAGACCGCACTTGCCCGGTAAATTTTCCAGAAAGCTCGACGGCCCGTTCTCCAGGTTGTAATATGAGGGGTTAATATACCTGCTTTTCAGGCAAGTGATCGCCGGCAGATCGGGCAGCTTGACGAAGGAGCAGTTTAGGTAAACTGTAAGGTTTTTAACGAGATCGGCGTACTTGAAAAGGTTTGAGTCGATGCTGGTGTTGCTGAAGCTCAGAGGACAGTCGTTCTTCATGAAATATGAGGATAGGACTATGAGAAACCTATGATTATAATCGATGAAAGTTACGATATATTCCTCTGCTCCAATTCGGATGGCCAGGTTGTGGTCTGAGCAGATGAGCTCGTAGCCAGGATAGCCGCAGTATGCTGGGGTTTGGGGCAGACTGAAAGGGTAGGTGACGTTGAATTTCTGTTGAATTTTGCAGCTGGAATATTTGGAGCAAGCATTATAGTGCGGGTTGGTTGCCAAAGACTCCGACGAGAGCGCCGGGAAGGGGAGGAGGAGGAGCAGCAGGAGGTGGAGGCACATGAAGTATGCATACCAGCGTCTTTGAGGCATTTCTGCAAACATGTGGCAGATTGATACAAAATGGAGCCGACAGTGTGGAAGAATTTAGGGGAAAAATGGAGGAAGTGAAGAGGGTAGACCGGGTCGTCGAACGCCAAACCACCCTAAACCTACCAAATTCTAAGCACACGCGGAGAAATTTCTGGTGCAATTTCGTGCCGAGGTACACAAAGTTGGGATCTGCAACTAAACTGAAATCTTGATGGTTGGAGAGAAGAAGTTGTAGCTGGTTTGGAGTCTTTGAATCTGCTATGATATCTGTGCTGTGATAAAAAAAAATTATGCAATTTAGAGGAGCCAATGGTCAGAAATCACGCGTACAGTTACTTTATGCTACACCGTTGCATAGGATCTCACAATCGTAATCACGGACGCGACCCGCGAGCTCATTGACTTGATTCTTATAAATCTGCACTAATAAATACATACTTAGCTATCGAGGATTTGATGAGCATTTTTAAAATTTCACTCCCTAAAATTCTAATTTGAAGATTTTGATCCCCAAATTTTTTTATCTTTACCTTTTTTTAAATCATAAATTCATAATATAACTTTACATTCATTTTTAACGGATCAGCTTTGTTTCAGGTCACTCGGTTTTCCTCAGTTCAGAGAATTGGATTGTCTTAACTTGAGAGTGCGTCGAGCGTGCAAATAGTCAGTTGAAAATCAAACAACAATGATACGAAGCATTGTCAGAGTTCGCTGGTGTGTGTGGACTTGGTCACGGAGATGTGTCAAGTCCATGATATTGCCAAGTCGCAGAGATCACTGGTTGCGTGGTCTGCTTCTGGAGTTTGCGGAGACTGCTTTATGTTGTGTTGTCTAGATGTGGAGTTCGCAAATCGTGTACCGTGGATATGGCTCGAGTCACGTGATTGTTAGCTTAATTGTTTAAGTCCACGCGGCCTGTTGATGTTGTCTGCATGACTATGTCATGAACTAGTGGATCTTATCGCGTGAGCAGATAGAAGGTTTATCACTCACAGTCTGACTCTGGTATTCGCACTCTTGTGTTGATAGGCGGTGCTAGTTGTAGGATGACAGACGGTTATCCTATTGCTATGGGCGGTGACCACACTCCCCTTGTCTCCTATAAATATGGGTCCCCGACTCGTCATATATAACGAGAACAGTGAGAACTCAGCTCGTGTTTTGAACTTGTAATTAGACTTTTCTAACCGTGCAGCTAAGTGAGGTTGTCTTGTGTTTTGCAGTCTATGTGACTAGCACTGGGCGACTAGGCAACTAGTTGGGAAGCTAAGTGTAGAACAGTTCGTGAATAGCGATTTGTGTTATATAACAAGTCGCGATTTATGCGGATAGAAGTTATATTCCTCAAGGTTGTAGATAGTTCAATAAGCAGTTCGCCCGATCTCAGCGGGTAGACTGTTTCCTCGTTCAGCAGTTCTTTTGCGGTTAGCTTTGCGGTCAGACGACCTGAAGTGGCGGACAACAATGTTTTTCTCAGCATTTCATCAACGGGTAGTCTGTGCGGCTTTAGTTGCGGTTTGATGACTTATCGATTTCAGCGGACAGGCCAGGCGGTTAGCGGTTTGAACGGTCACTATTGTCAGTCCGCTGATTTCTCTTGCTTGTAATTTTTTACTTACATCGGGTGCATTGTGAATCATGTCTCGCAATGTATACCTCACTTTGTAATGAAGAATGTTGATTCTATAGTGACTCTTATGCTTCTGTTATTACTGATTTTTTACTTGGCCTTTGTTTGGTTGAGTATTCCTGGGACCTTGCTCAGTTTCCGAGAAAATTTTCAATATTGCATCTAAAAAAACTCTCTTCAATGCAGGTATAGGTAGTGTTATGAAAAATCGGTCCAAGCAGATAATTTTTAGATCAACAAAAAATAATCTAATTAACGACAAAAAAGCGGTTACGAAAAACGATAAGCACGAAACAATAAGAAAACACAACAGACAAAAAACATCAAATTTAAATTGGTTCCCCGAAATTGAAAATGGGTGCCTCTAATTTGAAGGCAGAGAATTTTTATTTTCTTTATCAAACATATAATATAGTTATAATGGAAGAAAAAAATAAACCGAGAGAGAATCCTCCAAGATCTGTTCGTACACGTTACGACGAGAAAGAAAACCAGTGACAAGAGAAGAAGAGTCGACAGCAGAGAGCCAAGCACGCTGTAGTAAGGAAGAAACCCGTCCACAAAGCTGCAGTAAGGAATACGCTCAATGATAAGGATAGCAGTCGCCGATAAAAAAATGCACAGGCGGTTGCAATGGAGAAGAACCCCCAGGTTCAACCAAGTCCGATCGACCTCCTTTATGTTCTCCTGCTTGCCCGAAATCATGCATACTTGGGGAAAACCGGCCCCCTCTTTATATAAGCTTGAAAACCCCTAAATCGGGTAAAAGAAAGGTAGGATCGGCTGGATCCAATCAAGGAAGGAGAAAAAAATCTCCTTCCACAACATATCATCCTTTGTTTGAAAGAAAATATACTGCCACCAATACTTCTACATAATTGCAGGAATTTGGGGAATTTCAAAAAGAGGGGCCACGGATTGAGCGGTCTCTAAAAAAAGTAATGGAAGATTTCCAAAAAATAAAAAAAGATACCGCCAGAATTTGATTCCAAAAAGGATGGCACCATAGATTATGTGGCTTCCAAAATCAGCCCCCCGCCCGTATGAAAAGAGGTGACAATTACTGCAATAATCTCCACCTTGACGCCTCTTTTATGACATGTTCCACCTATCTGAGATAACTCCAAGGTGTCAAAAGGTCACCAAGATTCAAAACCAAAGGGACCAACTGAATGAACTTTGGCCAAGAACGGATCATAAGAAAAAACTCCTTCAATTCTGAGTAGCACACAAACTAGATTGATATGGCTGTCTCAAAAATGCTCCACCTTGAAGCTAAATTTTAACTGCTCCACCTCCAGCAGTGGTCTCTCATAACAAAATAAATGAATCTGTCAAGACTTCTAGACTTTGATGTGCGCTAGGGAGAGAAATTGACAAATGCATACACATCAATAATGAAAGTAAACAAAATTGACCTCAGCATGGGAAAAATGAACTTCTATGAGAACTAATAAAAAAGGTTGATTAGACACATTCTAAGCTCATGTAAAACAAAGGAGTAACAAAAAATGAGCATATGTAATAGATGATGACTAAACTGCATTTACAAAACGAAGTTTTTGATCAGGAAAAATAACTCCAAAATAAGAGTTATAATAACGTAATTTCAAACTTCGCACTTGGTGTATAAATGTCATAGAAATCAAACTGAAAATTTTGCATTGAAACCGAGGCGATCAGAAAAATTCACGGATCAAGATTGGGAAGATACGAGCGGACCGATGTCGTCACCTACCGTTGACCCAACTCAAAACAGAACGTCCAATTAGTTGCCGATCGAAACTAGCTTTAATACCACTTGTTATAAAAATTGGTTCAGACAGATAATTTTCGGATATACAAAAAATAATCTAATGGCAAAACAACGATTACGAAGAACGACAAGTGCGAAACAATAAGAAAACACCACAGACAAAAAATACCAAATTTAAAGTGGTTTTTTGAAATTGAAAATGAGTACGCCCACTGTTTATGCAGAGAATTTTTGCTTTCTTTATCAAACATATAATATGACTATAATTGAAGAAAAAAATAAACCGAGAGAGAGTCCTCCAAAGTTCGGTCGTACACGTTGCGACGAGAAGGAAAACTAGCGGAAAGAGAATAAGAGTCAGCGGACGAGAGCCAATCACGCTACAGTAAGAAAAAAGTCTGTAAGCAAAGCTGCAACAGAGAAGAAACTCAAAGATAAGGATGGCGACCGCTGACCAAAAAAAATGCACATGTGGTTGCAACGGGGAAGAACCCCCAGGTCCGAGCAAGGCTGACCGACCTCCTTCGCGCTCTCCTGCTTGACTAAAATCCTGCAAACTTGGGAAAAACCGGCCCCCTCTTTATATAGGCTTGAAGAACCCTAAATTGGGTAAAAAGAAGGCGGGGTCGGCTTGATCCAATCAAGGAATGAGAAAAAAATCTCCTTCCAAAAAGTCTCCTCCATTGTTTGGAAGAAAATATATTCTGTCATCAATGTTCCTACATAATTGTCGGAATTTGGGAAATTTCAAAAGGAGCAGCCACAAATTGAGCGATCTCCAAAAAAGAATGAAGGTTTCCAAAAAAAAAAAGATACTGTCAAGAATTTAATTTCAAAAACGATGACACTATAAATTGTGTGGCTTCCAAAATCAACCCTCCTCCCGTATAAAAAGAGGCGGCAATTACCGCAAGACGATATTCCAGTAGGAGATAAGAGGCAAGACTTGACTTTCACAAAACATTATCTGACTTTAACAATGAACATTAAAAGAAAAGGACAATTTTTTTAATATTATTGGGGTCAACAAATTATATAAAACCGATCATATATTATTATATATATGGGTATATGAATCTGTAATATATTGAGCAGCATATCAAACAGGAATATTGTTGCTGCCACCAGTGGCAGGGTCGATGATGCAGTAGTCGGGGAACCTAACCCCGCACTTCTCAGCCATCCTTCTGCTTTGTTCCGACCTGATGATGGGTCTCAGTTCAGGATCAGACAGGTATTTGCAGAAGCACAGCTTCTGCGCACGCAGCGCGGCGCAGCACTCCGCCGACGGCGGCTTCCACAAAATTAACGCAGTTGCGCACGCCTTCAACTTCATCGGATTGCATGTCGCCTCCGCCGCCGACGACGGCGCGGCGCTCAGGACGAGGAGGGCTGCGGAGACTGTAACGCACAAAGCAAGCAGCGATGTCATCTTCATGATCCTTAGAAACTGGACGGGTTAAGTAGTTAGAGCTAATATAACTTGTGCAGGAGGAATGTGTAAATATTGTTAAGAAGAGCTCAAATGCTGGTTGGATTTATAGTGCTGCTGAAGCTAGAGAGCAAAGTAGCAAACGCCCGCCAGTTTTTTTTCCTTTTGTTATATAAATAAATAAATGCAGAAGTTTAGTTTAATTTATTTAATGAATTCTTATATATAAACTGCAGTTTTCATTAATGGAAACGCTCGTAACAATGCAGAACAGTTGAGGGCAGTTATATATTGACGATGCAGCCAGCCCAATTAATCCTACTTGGTTTAATTGGAAGCTGCAGGCATTTCAGTTTAATTCACATATTTTATGTTTGTTAGTGTTATACATTCATTTATGATCAGCACATATATTGTAGGTCAATGGATGATAGAAAATTGCCCTAAGGCAACCACACAATATGAGATAATAGTTGCCCGCCATGTTATATCAGCACCCTATAAAATTTTATCGTCACACCATGCAGCTATTAGCACACCAACAAAAAAAATAAAAAATTAATTTGTTTTCATTCTTTCATTCTAAATATGCTTCTATCTGAACAAATTAAAGTAGAATATGTAGAGAAGATTTAGGCTCCGTTTGGGAGGACTTATTTCCATCGGTGAAGCGGTTACGATCGCATGAACCGGATCTTAATTACGCGGCGCCATTTACGCGGCGATGGAGAAGTTACGAGCAGGGCCGACACGCCTGGATGCAGTCAATCGGAGTGATGGTGAGAAGAGAGTTGGGGTCCTGGGGAGGAGGCAGCTCATGGTCGGGATTAGGGCAAACGCTTGAGGTGCTACTATGCAACCAAAGTATGTGTATTTGATCTTTTTTTCAGAGTGCTATTAGCCAAAAATGGAGTGCTAGTTAATTAACATTGCTCTCAACCTTTATTAGGCTCCTTCTACGTGCATATGTGTCAACAATCTCTTTCAAAGTTTTTTGAGTATTTGCACAATTTACATTTAAAATTGTTGGAAGCGATTAAAGGGCACAACAATTTGAAGGAGCAAACAAATGTTTTTACAAAGCTACAACACAACTCTAATATGAGATACAATTCAAAATACTTCACTACAAGAGCTCACACAAACACCTGTTGAAATCTCACAAGCTGATCAGGAGATAGTTATGATATCAAGTAAAACTTTCAGAGCTATCAAGCTGACCACTTGATCAAGCGGAAAGCGGGAACCAGACGCAGGAACACTCCAACCATAAACTGAGTTAAGTAAATCAAAGTCAACAGAGAGCAACCACAAGTCTTGTATTATCCACTATCTTCATTACAAAGCTAGACATACATGAGGAGACATGATTTCGCCAAGTACAAAGGAGAAGCAATCAAGAAAACAAGAAAAACAAGTCGGGCGAACTGCCTCAGAAACCGCCGAGTCCGCCGAGTCCGCTGAGGTCGCCAAGCCGCTGCTGCACCACACTTATCTACGGAGTCCGCAAAGTTCGCGGACAACCCGTTATTCTGCTGAACCTTGTCCGCTCTCTGCAAGCCGCCTGACTAGAAGCCGCCTAACTGCCAGGGTCCGCGAACAAGTCGCAGTCGAACTGAAAGAACAGACCGCCTAGACCGCCGAGGCCGGAGGACAGGTTATTAAAAATGAATTGCTGAAGGAGAGAAGACTGGCTGACCGATAATGCGACCTGCTGCAAACTGCCGATTGTAAATCACAAGCTCCGCTGATTCCTGACTGCAGTCAGAACCAGACTTTTGGCTTCACAGTGCTAGTCGCACAACCTGCAAACAACAACCAGTTAACTCTTCTCAAAACGCGCAGACAAGAAAACTGAGGCCGCATCAATTAACCCACGCACAACTTACTGTTCATTCAGTTACTGTTTATGTGGCGGGGGGTCCTATTTATAGGCACGGAGAGGAGTGTGGTCACCACCCTAGTGGATAGAATCACCACCCCAGCTCGCAGCTAGCACAAGGCAGTCTGCCCAGTCCGCATGGACATGGTCGGACACCATCCAAACCAAATTGCTTACCATCAAGGCAAGAAGTCAGTCCGCAACCAGCGGACACCGCACCAGTCCGCACGCAGCACAACTTGTGGACACAGCAATAGACCACACACTACACCAGTCCGCACGCTACATGCGGACACAGCAACAGCTCGCACATGAGTCCACGATCAACATGCACAAACTGCCCGATCAACCAGCGGACATTGCAGACTCTACGAACACCCTGGACTTATCACAAATTGTGACCAAGTCCAACAACCAACCAAACACTGGCGCGAGCTCGGCGGACAAGGACAGCTCCCAAGATAGTCCACCAACACGCGAACTCCATGGATCACTAAACCGCTCCACCAGAGCGAGACCAACAGCCAAGTCGCAAGCTCCAAAAGGAGTCCGCATAGAGTGAATTGCGCGGACTCAGAGTGAGTCCGCCCTTCCACGGATACTCCACCTATCCGCAGGATCACACCATTGAACAGCCAACTGCAAAACCACTAGTCGAACTAACGGACACCATCACCAGGCCGCAACAACCAGGCCGCCCAGACCGCACCATCCGTCCTCCCAGGCCGCGCGGTCTTCCTGAACAACTCCCCCACTTTCACTTCAAAATTTTCAAAAACACCAACATAAAATTGTAACTTTGGAGGTTGCCGAGATGCTGTCTGCAAGATCCAAAATAGTCTGCCGACAATCTTTCCCTTAAAACACAGCAACACATGCCGAGTTTGCTCTTACACTTCATGAACGTCTCAGTCTTCAACGCCTTTGTGAAAATATCTGTCATCTGCTCTCTCGTGGGGCAATAAACCAACTCCACCACCTTCTGTTGCACTTGCTCACGAAGAAAGTGGTACTTTGTCTCGATATGCTTGATGCGCCCATGCAACACTGAGTTCTTCGCTAGTTGAATCACAGACATGTTATCAATATATACAGTCACAGGACCCTCATGTGGATGATGCAACTCTTGCAAGAGAATTATCAGCCAAATCGCCTGACAAGTACAAGCTGCCGCTGCAATGTACTCAGCTTCACAAGTCAATAAAGCAATTGTTGCCTACTTCTTCGAACTCCACGAAAACACAGTTGTTCCCACATGAAATGCATATCCGGAAGTGCTCTTTCGGTCATTCATATCACCACCATAGTCATTGTCGGAGTATCCGACCAGCTTCAACTCTTCTGCAGTAGAATACATCAAACCATGATCTCTCGTCCCATTCACATACCTCAAGATCATCTTCGCTGCTTTGAAGTGATCTTGAAAGTCGAGGGTAACATGTCACCTCTCGTTATAGTTTTGGGGGGTAGAGAGCACTTAGTACGCGGTGGGCGACAGGCCGTTGCTTCGTGAGTTGTTACAAAATGTGCTTCGCGCCAGTGGTCTTCAGTTAGCGGCTTGCTGATTCTGGATGTGGAGCGGAGCACCTGGACTTGCGGTTGCGGGGGCCACTTGGGGACTTGAAACATTTGGCTTCGTCGGGTGGCCTTGATGTAACGGCTCTGATTTTTCGATGTTTAATTTAATTCTTTCATTAGTGTAAAATTGACGTCAAGACGTTACGTTGACCCTTAGTTGGTGGTTACCGTTGTCGGAGCGTGATTTTTGCTCGTTAGTATCCGAGGATTTGGTTTTGGAGTATTAGCTTGGCTAATTTCTCCTGTGTTTTGATATTCTCTTGCGAGCCGGGGTTCATTTTGGAACACGGTGGAGCCTTTTTGAGAATGATGATATTTTGACTACGGGAGATATTTTTCACGAGTTTGGTTTGTCGGATTTTAATTCCGACTTTGTCATTGGATTTCTAGCGTCGACATTTATCAACGGTGTGATTTTCGTTGAATTCCATATTGGTGCGAATTTTGAATCGTTTGTGTTAAAGCCAGGAAAATTTCCAACCTCAGAAATAGGATCAAAGCAGCCTAAGGTTACTGTTTCTACGATCCGACGTCACGATTTAAGTGGCTAGCACGAGAGAGAGGAAACTATCTATAAGCACACCCCAAGTGCTCCAGCGGGGAGGTCCCACCACGTACCTGTAAGCTTAGAAGAAGCTTCCCCTCCGCAACCAAAAGGCTGGGCGATGTACTAGGCCGACATGGACTTGGCGAGTATCTACTTGGGGGGGGCCTCGCCTCTTCCAAAAAGTATCATTTCCAGTACCCCCGAGGGGGCTTTTTGTAGAGAAATTCTAGGGGGGTAGGCGAGTATCCAGCCTCTGCGAGCGAGTATCTAGGGCTACTAACCCATACTCGCGAGATACTCGCCCAAACTCGCCTCTGCTCGCCACAGCTCGCCCCTGCTCGCCCAAACTCGCCTCTGCTCGCCACAGCTCGCCCAATGGTCTGCGAATAGCCATCTGTTTGAGTACTTCTGATCTCGATGAATTACGGGTTATACGCAATCCCCATTTTTTTCAAGCTCGACACGAGCTCGGAAAAACAATGTTGAACCCGAAGTTCGGAGAGATGGCACAAGACGATGCGCTGCAAGAGGTCCTTTCTAGGAGAGGGGCTCAACTGAAGGATAAAAGAGAATGTTGACATCGCCCAGAGGTAGAACCCAACTGAAGGGGGTGGAGAAGAGTCGACACCTCCCAGGCCATTCGCTATGCGAGCGAGCTCAACTAGAAGAGGTGTAAATGGGGCGGACATCTCATATGTGAAGCATACCTGGATGTGAAGAGAAGGTCGATACCTCATAGAAACGAGCTCAACTGAATTGGAGAAGAGGTCGACACTCGACACCTCTCAGGAGCCGAGCTCAACTAGAGGTGGAGAGAAGAGTTCGGCACCTCACAGGAGCCGAGCTCAACTATAGGTGGAGAGAATAGTCGACACCTGGCAGGAGCTGAGCTCAACTGTAGGTGAAGAGTATAGTCGACACCTGGCAGGAGCCGAGCTCAACTAGAGGTGGGAAAAGAGGTCGACACCTAGCAGGAGGAAGCTCAACTGGAGGTGGAGAGTATAGTCGACACTTGGCAAAAGTAGAGCTCAACTGGAGGTGGAGAAGAGGTCGACACCTAGTAGGATGAAGCTTAACTAAAGGTGGAGAGACGACACCTTACAGGAGCCGAGCTCAACTGGAGGTGAAGAAGAGGTCGACACCTCATAGGAGACGAGCTCAACTAGAGGTGGAGAAGAGGTCGACACCTAATCAGGAGGAAGCTCAACTGAAGGTAGAGAGTCGACACCTCACAGGAGACAAGCTCAACTGGAGGTGGAGAAGAGGTCAACACCTCGTAGTAGACGAGCTCAACTAGAGATGGATAAGAGGTCGACACCTAATCAGGAGGGAGCTCAACTAAAGGTGGAGAGTCAACACCTCACTGAAGCCGAGCTCAACTGGAGGTGGAGAAGAGGTCGACACCTCGTAGGAGACAAGCTCAACTAGAGGTGGAGAAGAGGTCGACACTTAATCAAGAGTAAGTTCAACTGAAGGTGGAGAGTCGACACCTCACAGGAGCCGAGCTCAATTGGAGGTGGAGAAGAGGTCGACACCTCGTAGGAGATGAGCTCAACTAGAGATGGAGAAGAGGTCGACACCTAATCAGGAGGAAGCTCAACTGAAGGTGGAGAGTCGACACCTCACAAGAGTCGAGCTCAACTGGAGGTGGAGAATAGGTTGACGCCTCGTAGGAGACGAGCTCAACTATAGGTGGAGAGAAGCAGTCGATATCTCACAGGAGCCGAGCTCAACTAGAGGTGGAGAGAATAGTCGACACCTGGCAGGAGCCGAGCTCAACTGTAGGTGGGGAGTATAGTCGACACCTGGTAGGAGCTGAGCTCAACTGAAGGTGGGAAAAGAGATCGACACCTAGCAGGAGGAAGCTCAACTAGAGGTGGAGAGTATAGTCGACACCTGGCAGGAGCCGAGCTCAACTGGAGGTGGAAAAAAGAGGTCAACACCTAGCAGGAGGAAGCTCAACTGAAGGTGGAAAGTCGATACCTCATAGGAGCTGAGCTCAACTGGAGGTGGAGAAGAGGTCGACACCTAATCAGGAGGAAGCTCAACTTAAGGTGGAGAGTTGACACCTCACAGGAGCCGAGCTCAACTAGAGGTGGAGAAGAGGTCGACACCTCGTAGGAGACGAGCTCAACTAGAGGTGGAGAAGAGGTCGACACCTAATCAGGAGGAAGCTCAACTGAAGGTGGAGAGTCGACACCTCACAGGAGCCGAGCTCAACTAGAGGAGGAGAAGAGGTCGACACCTCGTAGGAGACGAGCTCAACTAGAGGTGGAGAAGAGGTTGACACCTAATCAGGAGGAAGCTCAACTGAAGGTGAAGAGTCGACACCTCACAGGAGCCGAGCTCAACTAGAGGTGGAGGTCGACTCGGGAGGCAAGTTGTCGGTCCGCAGGGGAGAAACCCGTACAGAGATCACGGACTATGACATCACTCCAACGAGAAAATTGATCTCCTCGAGGAGGTTCGATGGCCGGTATGCAGGAGAGGAGCTCGTGCAGGGACACGGACTTACGTCTACCCTGCCACTCGAGGTCTTCTTGGAGTCGACACCATGCCTGGATTCAAGCTCAACCGGGGGTGGAGAGTCGACTCGAGGAGGCAAGTAGTCGGTCTGTAGGAGGGGAGCTCATGCAGAGTTGATGAGCTATGACATCACTCGCAACGAGGAATTTGATCTCCTCGAGGAGGTTCAATGGCCGGTATGCAGGAGAGGAGCTCGTGCAAGAACACAGACTTACTTCTACCCTGCCACTCAAGGGCTTCTTGGAGTCGACACCTTTCCGGGATTCAAGCTCAACCAGGGGTAGAGAGTCGACTCGAGGAGGCAAGTAGTCAGCCTGCAGGAGGGGAGCTTATGTAGAGTTGATGAGCTACGACATCACTCTCAATGAGGAACTTGATCTCCTCGAGGAGGTTCGATGGCCGGTATGTAGGAGAGGAGCTCGTGCAGGGACACAGACTTATGTTTACCCTGCCACTCGAGGGCTTCTTGGAGTCGACACCTTCCTGAAAGTCAAGCTCAACTGGGGGTGGAGAGTCGACTCGAGGAGGCAAGTAGTCGGTCTGCAGGAGGGGAGCTCATGCAGAGTTGATGAGCTATGACATCACTCGCAACGAGGAACTTGATCTCCTAGAGGAGGTTTGATGGCCGGTATGCAGGAGAGGAGCTCGTGCAGTGACACAGACTTACGTTTACCCTGCCACTCAAGGGCTTCTTGGAGTCGACACCATGCTCGGATTCAAGCTCAACCGGGGGTGGAGAGTCGACCCGAGGAGGCAAATAGTCGTTCTGTAGGAAGGGAACTCGTGCAAAGTTGACGAGCTACAAAATCACTCGCAATGAGGAACTTGATCTCCTCGAGGAGGTTTGATGGTCGGTATGCAGGAGAGGAGCTCGTGCAGGGACATGGACTTACGTTTACCCTGCCACTCGAGGCCTTCTATTTGGTGCTGAGGTAGTTCGTCTTGTTGCTTATGATATTGCCAAGGAGTCAAATGCATCAATATCTTTGAGGACGAAGGAATTCTAAAGAGAACGACGATCTTTTCCCCGTCGAGTTGAGAGGTTTGCGTCCAGACCTGTTTATGATAGTTCCTCCAGTCAGAGGAGAGATGAAATCGGGGGTAGCTAGGCCGACATGCAAGGGGGAGCTGATCTCGGCTGTCAATGCAGAGGCTCGGTCTGACAAGGACGCTTACATCCCGCGGCATCGTCCCATCATCCGTCCTGGGTTATTTAGGAGAAATAAGTCGAAGGTTTGTTTCCCAACCCAACCAGGGAGATCGTTTTCAGCTCTGCCACTTGGTTACGAAAACCAAAGTACAAGCAAAGAGAAATAGTCCTCGAGGGGGTCCTACTGGACACTCTCGATTCCACCATCCTTCTGCAAACTTGCACTTCTCAGAGCTCAACAGGTTATCCTGCTTTGGTAAAAAACAGAGACGTGTCCTGCCTCACAGGACTTGTGGTCGCTAAGAGCGGGTCTTTTAGTCTTCTCAAAGACCGATGATGCCTTTATACAATGTATCACTTTGTGAGGTCGATCCCTTATCGAGTTCAGGAGGTTAGCATCCAGACCTGTTCCTGATAGTTCCTCCAGGCGAAGGAGAGGTGCAATCGGGGGTAGCTAAGCCAACATACAAGGGGGGAGCTAATCTCGGTCGTCAATGCAGGGGCTCGGTCTTATAAGGACGCTTAAATCCCGAGGCATCGTGCGCCCTGGGCTAAATAGGAGAAACAGGTCGAGAGCAGGTTTCCTAAATCAATCGTGGAGTTGAACTTCACTGCTCCTAGGAAACTTGAGATGAATCAACACAAAGAAAACAACTCGCACAAACCCGTGACTCCGGGTGCGAGGAAATGTATAAACAACTTGGAAACAATGTTACATATAAGCAATACATATTACCGCTAGGGGTAGAACCTTTTCAGGTCATCCCCGCTCCAGGTATTTGAGGAGATGAAATGAATAACATTGTGTCCTAGTTGCTGAAGTGATAGCCTCGCACGTATAAACCCGTAGAATTCGAACACCATAGTGCTGAAGTAGTGATCTCGCGAGTATGGAACTCGCGAAATTAAAAAAGTAGCAGCCTATCCGTTGAAGAGATCACCTCGCGAGTATGGAGATCACGGAATTAGAGGAGAGCATCCTAGCCGCTGAAGAGATCACCTCGCGAGCATGAAACTAGAGGAGAGCATCCTAGCCCAAGGAAAATTTTTATTTTCCACTCCCAACTCGCCCAGATTCTGAGCTATCCCGACCTTGTCGATATGTTGGCAGATTGCCGGTATGTTGGCAGATCTTTTGACCCTGATGGGTTTATGATTGTGTGTGTGCTGGTGGAGGTATCTCCCCCCACATTTCCCCAGTTTAGGAGTGTTAATATATAAGACCTTCTTTCCTTGGGCCCTTGTGAAGTTTTAATGTGGGTATGTCAGCGGAGGTGTCTCCCCCCACAGGTACCGGATTATGTCGGTGAGTTTGCTCACTAATATTGAGCCGACCTATTTCTTACTTTTATATACTTACTTGTATATGCATCTTATGAAGTTTAGTTCTTTATTGCACCTGATGCAAGTACCTTACCCTAGTACTGGGTAAGTTTATCGTTTATCACGATTTTTATTTCTTGATTTGTTTAAGGTTTTATCAGCTAATCTTGGATTTGGGGTTGGTAACACTTTTTCCTCCTTGTTTATTGTTTTTACCGACCTTCCTATAATCACTTGTATATTTTTACCGATGTATTCTTTTCTTGTGAATGCCTCAGGATTGGTGCAGTAGCCAATTGAGTGGCTAAGAGTTTTGGATTTAGGCTGGTGTTCTGCAGTTGTCTATTCCTCACCAGTTGTGAGGTAGTTGTTGTTCTTGTTTACTTTTCCTTTTGTTCAGACATACATTATTTTGGTGGGTTCGTGTTAGGTTGTTGACGCCCACATGATTTTGTTTAATGTTATGTACTTGCTAGCTGTTAAGTCATTTTTGTAGGATTTATTGGTTCCTACTTACTCTTTGGGAGGTTTTATGTTAGGTTGCATGTTAGATATTTTAAAAGTATGAAAGTATCATTTCTATTACCATATTCATGTCATCTTTTAAAGCTAATATCACCATACTTTAACTAGTGCACAAACTATTTCTATACTTATGTTAAAAATTTAGAGGTATGCATTTCATGAGTTGTCCTTTGGGATGTTTATGCTCATGTATGGTGTTAACCATTGTAAATAAACTATTTTTCTGCAGCGTATAATTATGTCTTTACTTGTAGAATAGTGATCCGTTGAGCCGAAAGAGACGGCTAATTAATTTAACTTAACTAAATTTTCTTCAAAAATACTTATGAATTGCATATAAAATGTAGAGTTGGAGTCTTGCTTGAGCATCTGCAATTATCCCTTGCATGATATGGCATCACAACACGTGTTTTCTCTTACTCTGAAATACACTTAAATTCGGAGAAAATACGGGTTGTGACAGTTGGTATCAGAGGGATGGGTTATTTGACAATTGGTCAAGCCACCATCTCTAGCTAATGTTAGTTGTCTAGTGTCATTTCATACACACACTGATGTGTCATCAGTACGTCTTGGCTGAAGCATGAACACTACACTCATAAGCATGTTAAAAAGTATACATGGCATATTATGTAGTATGTGATGCATAATATGTGTTTGTATATGGATCCTTATAGGAGGTAACATGTGACTGTTATGTAGTATGAGATGCATAACAATCATCACATGAATGCACATTAGATTTTGATTTTTGTTGCATGTGATATTATGTAGTATGAGATATATAATATTTTATGTGTACGCCGCTCATAACATGCATTAAGGCCTTTATTAGATTGCATAACACAACATATATAACATAACATCGCATAGCACATGTGCCAAGTTAAAGATTTACATGATGACACATGTACACACATGATTTTTGGGTCAAAAAGAATAAGAATTCATGCATTCATGGTCTATACACATGAGTCAATAGGATGATGGTATATCATCTTAAGTTTAGGTATGACATCATTAATACTATCCCTAGAGCAAGTTAGCAGCTTAAGCAAGTATTTGTGCACGTATTGTCTGAACTAAGATTGGTAGTTCTAGCAGTAAGCTAGGTTTTGATTAATTGTTAATTATGATATTAGGATTTCGAGGCGTCCTACGACAAGATCGACTCCCCAGTCTGAGGGTGAGTCGTCTGGAGCTCAGAATGAGGCCGTAATAGAAGGATTGCAGCAGAGCAACGAATCTTTGTCTAGGCAAATGTTGGAGATACAATCACAGATCCAAGCCTTGTTGACTGCTATGTCAGGACAACTGCTTAGAGTTTAGGACCCTGCTGTGGGTCAGGCTATTCCTGCTCCTCTAGTGCCCCCAGCTATGCTGCCACCGGAGATGAACTTTATTTCGCACTTCTAGCGACTGGGACCCCTACCAATGATGGTAGGGCAAACTTAATGTCTTTGGACGACTAGATTATAGCCATCGAGGAGATGTTCTCTTACTCTTGAGTTTCTGCCGACTAGAGAGTGATGGTCGCTGCTTATCAGCTCAAGGGACTTACAAAGAGTTAGTGGCTGTGAGAAAAGGAAAACTTGAAGGATGGATGTTCGTAAGAAGCCTTCAAGGAACTTTTTCTGAAGAAGTTTTTGTCGTCGGTCGAGCGAGACCATTTGTTGAATGAATTCCTACACTTAAAGCAGAGACAGCTCGCGGTGAGTGAGTATGAGGTGGAGTTTAGCAAGCTGAGCCGATTCGCCCTGGATTTAGTTGTTTCTGAAGCCATCAGAGTTAAACATTTTGTGGGTGGTCTAATGAGTGATATCCAGCAGCTAGCAAATGCTTATGGATCAGAAACCTATGCTGAAATAGTAGAAGCTGCTCTGAAGGTCGAAGCGATCGACAATGCTAAGAACTGAGGTCAGCAGCTGAAAAAAGAAAAGAGGAAGTCTGATGAGGGAAAGAAGCCCTAGGGATCGGGTTCTTCTTCGAGAAAGAGAAGCAAGGAGATATGCATCTTATGTGGCCGACCAGACCACCCGTTCAAGAAGTGTTTCAAGAGAATAGGAGCCCAGAAGAAGGAGCATGTTCATGTTATTCAGGGCACTCCCAGAGGAGATCTGGTATGTACCATGTGCAAGAGAAAGGGGCACGATGCTGCGTGTTGTTGGAGCAAGGATAGAGTGTGCTACAAGTGTGGACAGAAAGTAGCTTCAGCCCACGCTGCAGCCAGTTCCACTACAAGGCTTGCCACCGCTGCAGCGATTGGACAAGGGAAAGGACAAGTTGAATGTGGTATCTTTAGAGGAAGCCCAGACATCTACCCAAGTGATTTCAGGTTAGTTTCTAACCTAGTGTTGTTTATGTTTAGCTTGCAGTTGTAGTTTCGATGTAGTTCGATTAGTTATGTAAGTGTTTTTATAGGGAAATTTAAAGTAAAGAACCGTTAGGCACACGTTCTCTTTGATTCCGGTGCTACCCACTCGTTTGTGACTAGGGCCTTTGTTGAGCTTCATCATTTGACTCTCGATCAAGTCGACGATGCATTTCAAGTAAAGTTTCCCTCCGGTGATTCGGTAGTGTCGAACCAGTGTATCCCGAGTTATCCGATTTTGCTAGGCGATTTCCTAGCGTTTGCTGATTTGAAGGTAATAGACCTGGAAGATTTTGATGTGATATTGGGCATGGACTGGTTATCCAGATATAATGTTGTTATCTAGTACAAGCTTAAGTGCTTGGACTTCAAGATGGAAAATGGTCAACCCAGAAGTGTTTATGGCTATCCGCTCCAGGTTTCTCTAATTATTTTTGCGGTATGTGCTCGGAAGCTTTTTGATTCCGAATGTTTTGCTTGTTTGGTTTCAGTTTTGGAAACCAAGGTTGGTTTGCCGTGTTTAGAGGAGATCCCCGTGGTGCGTGAGTTTCCTGATGTATTTCCTGATAATCTTCCTAGTCTCCCGCCTGAGAGAGACATAGAGTTCGTCATAGATTTGGAGTCGGGTACCCATCTTATTACTAAGGCGTCGTATCGTATGGCCCCGCGTGAACTGGAGGAGTTGCGTACTCAGTTAGACGAGTTGCTTCAGAATGGTTTTATTAGGCAAAGTTCATCGCCTTGGGGTGCTCCTGTTTTGTTTGTAAAGAAAAAGGATGGATCTATGAGATTGTGTGTAGATTACAAAGAATTGAATAAGGTAACTATCAAGAACAGGTATCCCCTGCCGAGAATTGATGATTTGTTTGATCAGTTGCGTGGTAGCGTTGTGTTTTCAAAGATTGATCTTCTTTAAGGCTATCATCAGTTGTGGATTCGTGAGACGGATATCCCACTGCCTTTCGTTCCCGGCACGAAAATTTTGAGTTCTTGGTGGACATTTGATTTAAGTTGTGCAGTGAGGCACACGGTTATAGTGTTGCCTACCACCCAGGTTCTACAAAGATGTATCAAGACCTAAAGAAGATTGCCTTGTGGTTTGGAATGAAGGGTGATATAGCCAAGTTCGTATCTGAGTGCTTTACTTGCAAGCGAGTCAAGGCCGATCATAGAAGGCCGGGAGGTAAGTTGACGCCTTTGGATATTCCAAGCTGGAAATGGGAGAGTATTTCCATGGACTTCATTACTCGATTACCGAGATCTCCCCGAGGGCATGATTCGGTTTGGGTTATTGTTTATAGAATGACGAACTGTGCCCACTTCGTGCCTTTCATGATTAACAACTCCATGAAGAGGATAGTAGAGTTGTACCTGGATGAGGTTATTAGGCTACATGGAGTGCCTGTTAGTATTATGTCAGATCGAGACTCCATGTTTATGTTTCACTTTTGGAAAAGCTTACAGGAAGGGTTGGGTACCGATCTGAGGTATTCCACCGCTTATCATCCGCAGACTAATGGTCAAACAGAGAGAGTGAATCAGATCGTGGAGGACATGATCAGATGTTATATTTTGGACCACGGAGGAGCGTGGGATGAGCGACTCAGATTGATGGAGTTTGCTTATAATAATAGCTATCAAGAGAGCTTGCAGATGACCCCGTTTGAGGCCTTATATGGGAGACATTGCAGAACTCCCTTGTTTTGGGCCGAGGTTGGCGAGAGACCGTTGCTGGGTCCTGAAGCATTAGAAGAAATGGATATTTTTGTGAAGAATATTAGAGAAAAGCTCCGTATAGCTCAGGAGCGTTATGAGAAGAATGTTAATCATTAAAGAACTGATTTGAAGTTTGCGGTTGGGGACCTGATTTTTCTGAAGGTTTCCCCAATGTCTGGCATTAAGAGATTTGGAAAGAATCATAAGTTGGACCCGAGGTATGTGAGACCTTTTAAGGTTGTTGAGCATATTGGTGTATCAGCTTATAGGCTGGATTTGCCCGTAAATTTTCATGCTGTGCACGACGTGTTTCACGTGTGCCAGTTGTAGAAATGTGTGCTCAGCGGCAGACAGATTCTTGATGTTGTGCCCCAATTGGAGCCTAATCTATCCTATGTTGAGATGCATGTCCGCATTCTGGATACTCAAGATCGAGTGTTGCGGAGGAAAACCATACCAATGGTTAAAGTTTTGTGGCAAAATAAAGACGTAGAAAGCGCCACTTAGGAGTTGGAGTCAGCTATGAAGGAGGTTCATCCTTATCTGTTCTCCTAGTTTCTTATGGTATGTATTTCCCTTCTATAATCTTTGATTGTATTCCTTTTATAGTGGAATCTTTTGTGCGTAAAGTTTCGGGACGAAACTTCTTTTTAGGGGGAGTGGTTGTAACGCCCCTGATTTTTCGATGTTTAATTTAATTCTTTTATTAACGTAAAATTTACGTCAGGGCGTTATGTTGATCCTTAGTTTGTGGTTACCGTTGTCGGAGCGTGATTTTTGCTCGTTGGTATCCGAGGTTTTGGTTTACGAGTATTGGCTTGGCTAATTTCTCTTGTGTTTTGATATTCTCTTGTAAGCCGGTGTTCATTTTGGAGCACGGTGGAACCTTTTTGGGAATGATGATATTTTAACTTTGGGAGATTTGTTTTGCCCGAGTTTTGTTTGTCGGATTTTAATTCTGAATTCGTCATTCGATTCGTAGCATCGACATTTAGCTACGGTGCGATTTTCATTGAATTCCATGTTGGTGTGAATTTTGAATCGTTTGGACGATTAAATAAAGATAAATTATTATTATAATACTTATATCTATAAGTATAAATAGCCCTGCGATAAGACAGAAATCCTATTCATCGTCTTCTTCTTGAAACTGTCGGCCTGCTTGCGTAAGAGAGAAAGAGACGGTCTTTGGAGAGCCTTCGGCCGTCGATTGTAGGAGCTCTGGTGTACGAAATCATCGTCGTAGAGTAGATCCGGATAGCTCTCACCTATATCTACATTTCTACGGTAATTTTTCTCGTTTCGTGGATTTTTAGAGGTTTAGGTTGCGGTTTTGACCTTCCTTCCTCTCGAAAAGTTCCTGGTTTTGCTGCTTAGGAATTTTTCGGCCAGATCTGTGAAAAAGGAGTGTTGGTGTTGCCGAGTTCGGCAAGATTTGAGGCAAGTGGTGGTCCCCCCCTTGCTTGTTCTTGATTCCAATCTTTTTCTTGATTTTCTTTCCTCCCTGTACAAAAATTGGGATTAGAACAGGATTTCCTCCCTGTCAAACCTTGTTTGCTATAGATCTTGAGGCAAGTGGTGATTTACACCCTTGCCAAGCTTTCAACTTGCTTTATTCTGTTCTTGTAGATCGTATGGTACTTAGCATAGCAGTGAACATGCAGTCTCGGTGAGGGAGAAACCTTATTGCTGTTACAGAAGAATTCATTTCCTGTGTTGGGCTTAGCTGTTAACTTGGTCTTAATCGAGGTCTAGCTATAGCCAAAATCAAAAGAGATAGCTAGAATAAGTCTACTAACCTCTGTTTAGGTATGTTAGCTTTTCTGCAAGCTTTCTGGGTTCTGGCATTGAGTGGTTATGCGACTAAGTGTAAAAACGTTGAGTGTGCTTTATACAGTCAACGCGGTGTTGAGTGTGCTGAATGCACTCAACGCCATCAAATATTTTTATAGGCTAAGTCAAAAGCATTGAGTGTGCTATATACCCTCAACGCGGCGTAGAGTGAACTAAATACACTCAACCCCATCTTTTAAATTCTGAGTCTAAGGCAAAAGCATTGAATGTGCTCTATACACTCAACGCGGTGTTGAATGTACTGAATACACTCAACGCCATCTTTTAAATCTGAAGCTAAGTGTAAAAACATTGAGTGGGCTGACTACACTCAACGCGACGTTGAGTGTGTTAAATACACTCAACGCGGCATTGAGTGTGTTAAATACACTCAACGCCATTGGCTTATTCTGGAGTCCAAGTGTAAAAGTGTTGAGTGTATTGAATACACTCAACGCCATCAATTTATTTTGAGCTTAAGTGAAAAAACATTGAGTGGGCTCACTACATTCAACGCGGCGTTGAGTGGGTTGCATACACTCAACCCCATCAGTTAAAATTTAAATTCTAAGTTAAAAGCGTTGAGTGTGTTGAACACACTCAACGCGGCATTGAGTGTGTTGAACACACTCAACACGGCGTTGAGTGAGTTGAATACACTCAATGTCATCCTGTAAAATTCTTACCAAGTATAAAAGCATTGAGAGAGTGTTATACACTCAACGCGGCGTTGAGTGAGCTGAATACACTCAACGCCATCCTGTTTTCTGGTTGGCGTCGAGGCGTGGACTGCACTCGACGCGGCGTCGAGCATACTCGACGTTTTTCTATGGACTTGGTTTTATTTTTGTTGCTGACTCATGGTATATCACCAGTAGGCTAATTTTGCTAAATAAAATTATTCTAGTGCTTGTTGGTTTCATCAAGTTTGGTCTTAGGCCAATTGTTTTTGGGGATTTATTCCTGCATTTATTATGGGAGAAGTCTAATGCTTGGTTATGGGGTTTTTTTTCTGTGTCTTGGCTATGATTGTCGATGTGTCTGCAGATCTTTTGACCCTGATGGGTTTATGACTGTGGGTGTGCTGGTGGAGGTGTCTCCCCCCACAAGTGTCAGTTTTTCCCCAGTTTGGGAGTGTTAAGATATAAGACCTCATTTCCTTGGGCCCTTGTGAAGTTTAATGTGGGTGTGTCGGCGGAGGTCTCCCCCCATAGGTACCAGATTATGTCGGTGAGTTTGCTCACTAATATTGAGCCGACCTATTTCTTACTTTTATATACTTACTTGTATATGCATCTTATGAAATTTAGTTCTTTATTGCACCTGGTGCAAGTACCTTACCCTAGGACTGAGTATGTTTATCGTTTACCATGATTTTTTTTCTTGATTTGTTTAAGGTTTTTGTCAGCTAATCATGGATTTGGGGTTGGTAACCCTTTTTCCTCCTTGTTTATAACCTTTACTGACCTTCCTATCACCGACCACTTGTATATTTTACTGAGGTATTCTTTTCTTGTGAATACCTCAGTTGAGCGGCTACGAGTTTTGGATTTAGACTGGTGTTCTGCAGCTGTCTATTCCTCACTGGTTGTGAGATAGTTGTTGTTATTTACTTTTCCTTTAGTTCAGACATACATTATTTTGGTGGGTTCGTGTCAAGTTGTTGACGCTCATATGATTTTGTTTAATGTTAAGTACTTGCTAGCTGTTAAGTCATTTTTGTAGGATTTATTGGTTCATACTTGTTCTTTGAGAGGTTTTATGTTAGGATGCATGTTAGATATTTTTAAAGTACAACAGTATCATTTCTATTATCACATTCATGTCATCTTTTAAAGCTAATGTCACCATATTTTAATTAGTGTACAAACTATTTCTATACTTATATTAAAAATTTAGAGATATGTATTTCATGAGTTGTCCTTTGAGATGTTTATGCTCATGTAGGATGTTGACCATTATAAATAAACTATTTTTTCACAGTGTATAATTATATCTTTACTTGTGGAATAGTGATCCACTGAGTCGAGGGATACGGCTAATTAATTTAACTTAACTGGATTTTCTTCATAAATACTTATGAATTTCATATAAAATATAGAGTTGGAGTCTTGCCTGAGCGTCTATTGTTATCCCCTGGATGATGTGGCTTCACGACACGTGTTTTCTCTTACTCTGAAATACACTTAAATTCGGAGAAAATGCGGGTTGTGACACTTGACTTGACTCGCTCATGACTCGGGTGCGCCTCGTTGGAGGAATTCGACAAAACTTCAACCTGAGGAAGAAGAAGACTCGGAGAAAAAATGTGAGAAATGAGGAGGCATGGAGTTCCTTTTTTAGGCTCCGGGTGGTGGTTATGGTGGTTACGCGTAAATCGGACGGCTGAGAATGCTTCCCGTTGATCGGACGATGGGAGTTGGACTCCGTGGGCGGTCGGCAAACTCGCCGCCCACTTCGTCGGCGAGGGGAGGACCGCCGACGGCGGCCGGGACTGAGCGGTTGCTCCCCTTGGCCTTGCGCTGGCGTCGAACGAGGGGATGGCCGGAGCTGGCGCCCCCTTGGCCGCGTGGGCGGCCGAGGAAGCGGATGGCCTGGGCGTCCGCCGCCTTGGCCGCGTCGGCGGCCGAGGAAGGGGCACTTTTTGATGCAGGACAGGAGTCCAACTGACCGCCACCCTGGAGTCCCACCAGGGGGCGCGCCCACCTGGAGTCAACACCAGGCGGATTTATCAGGCCCGCGGGCCGTAGACCCCAACCCATCCTCGGCTCCACCACAGGGCCGATAGGTTGTTGAGGTCGGGGATCGATCCCCCGACCCCCTTTATAAAGAACTCTCATGCGAGTTCTCCTCACCAACTGATCCGCGGATAAGTTGGTGAGGAGAACTCGCATGAGAGTTCTTTATCAAGGAGGTCGGGGGATCGAGCCCCGACCTCAACAACCTATCGGCCCTGTGGTGGATGCGGGGCGGCCGAGTGAGGGGAGGCCCAGGTGGCCGCGTCGGCGGACGGTCGCTCCCTTGGCCGCGCCGGCGGCCGAGCGAGGTGTGGCCCGGGCGGCCGCATCCTTGGCCGCGGCCGGGGCCAGCATGGCGAGAGAGGGAGGGCGGCCGGCGTCTGGGGAGGAGTCCGGCCGCCCTCCGCCGGCGAGGTGGGGCTCAAGACGGTTTGCCCATTACGCGTAATGGGATTAGTGCGCGGGGGATCGGACGCGGTGATTGTGCGCGGTCAATCCCATGATCCCACCATGGCAGGTGGGGATCATGGGTGTGTGCTTATGTGCACACCCGATTTCTACACAATGGGGTCATCCCCAACAATACCCATGGGTGATTTATAAAGGGCTAGGGTTGCAGAAGCTACAGTCAAGAGTTTCAACGGTCAAATAGTAATTAAATTGAATATGGCTGTTCATTCCAAGGGTTACATTAATATGCAATTTGGTAAATCCGGATGATTTTCTAGTCACTAGATCTTTCTCTTGTTTTCCTTGGAAAATCCGGATTGCATTTCCAACATTATCACAATTCACAACTACAAATGATCAACAACAAGCAAATTGGAAAATTTAAAAATATCACTCAATGAACTTATTTATAAAATAGTTAATTATTTAGTAGTACTTAAAGCCAACAAGCACACAACCACTTCATACTCGCAAAATATAACATCACACTAATCATCATAAAGCAAACAAACCCTTGTATATATTTCAAATAAACCTTTTTTTAAGTCCACTACTATTACACCATATATATGTAACTGCATGTGAAGCTGATGATGAAGAAGAAGATCATCAAGCATTAATGTCTTTTTTTACTTATCCTTCAATAGCCTGTACTGAATCATGTTGATGACCATCCTGTAATTGTCGTCTTCAATTAATCCCCAAGCCATGGCAGCATCACCAGCAAATGTCTGCATAAAATCTTACACTTGATCAACTTTTGAAGAAAATGTACACATAAATCATACAATTATTAATGCATGAATGTGCATATATATACTATTATAAATATGCATGCATGCTTCATGTGATTTTATCAATATTTAGAAGATTGAACCTACGGGTCAATTACATGACTTAATTGTAATGATAGTATAAATCTGAATGACATTTTCTATTTGATTTCAAAGTGAGAATAATTAAGGAGAGATAACCTGGAGGAAGTACACATAAAAAAGAAGAAGAAGAAGAAGAAGAAGGATATAGTTAACCTGGAGGATCTCATTAACAGTTTCACGTATATATTTCTCAGGAAAGCCGAGAGGCACCAACTTAGCAATGGCGGCGTTCATAGTATAGTATGTAATTCAGTGCAAGTATTTTAATAGTGGACGATCGAAGACTTGACAAGGAGAGGTTTATTTATATATATATATCTGTATATATTTGTCAAACAACTCTTCGCATTCAATCGACGTGTCTTTTTGAATGCGTGCATGAACCTGCATGCATGCAACTCTTTGGAAGAAATTAAAGAAGCTAGCACGTTGTTTGAAGAGAAGCATTTATGGAACGATACCACCCATTCATTATTTCATAAAATGATTAAAACATTCTTTCACGAAGAGACTCATGATGATGCATTTTCTCGTCTAAATATTTAGTTATTTTCCGGCATATAGTTGGAGAAGAAGCAACCGCGATATAATAAGGTCGCTATTACGCTATATGGATGATTCGGACAAAAAAAGAAAAAAAAGTATTAGGAGAAAATATTTTGGAAAAACAAGGAAAAATTCATATGAAGCAACGTTTTGAAAATCGGACCAATAAAAGAAAAGATTTAAGATTGAATCCGTTCAAAACTTAATAAATATGAAATATATAAATATATAGGATATTTATAATAATAATAATAATAATAATAACATCTTATAATAATATATATAATAACATTTTTAATATAGATATTTAATACGTAAATGTAACTGAGATTTTATTTATTATACGGGCATTTTCGCACGGGCTACGTCAGTGCTCGATGCTCTCGGGCGGCCTTCGCCCGCCTGCGCACGGGTTTCGCCCGCGCTTGATGCTCCGGGCGGCCTTTGGCCGCATAGGGGCATGCTTTGCCCATTTTGACGCAATTCACCAGCTCGGCATCGCACCCGCCACTCGTGGCCCCGGAGTACGGCCCCCAGTGACCTATACGACAGTACCCCTGCCTTGACAGTGATCCGGTGTGGCGGCGCTTCTGCAGCTAGGCAACCCCCAAACGGAGTGTAAACCAATATATATCTTTAACATTGAAATGACGTAGATATGAGGTTTGTAAATAAGTGCGACACTTTACACAGTTATTTCGTTAGGTTGTCGAGGCGAAATTAAATATTTGAAATGATTCTGATTGACTACAAATATTTGTATAGAAAAAACATCATTATAAATAAAAGTTTAAAATATCAAATATAATGTTTCTCAATTTCATTGAATTAAGGGAATTAAAATTTTTTTAGAATTCCCAGACATATTCTTAGATCTTCATGAGAGGTAATAAGCTCAAATGAAAACCAAAACTCTATCGCAATCAATTAGATGCCTCAGCAAGGCTATGTTAACACCAAAGTAGGTAGAGCGGTAGGGGAGACGCACAACCATCTCATCCTAACAAAACACAACATGTCGTTGGTCCTCACATCTATCAGAAAAAATCGAAATCCCATAATCAGTTCTTGTCCACATATCTACTCATAAACCATTAGGATGCGGGTTTGCCCGGTTTTTATTTGAGGGTTTGATAAGTAACGACATATTGCTGCAACTCATCAAGAAATCAAAATGAGAACACAAACTCTACATAAGTTTAATGGAAAAAAAAGAGAAATCACAGGCAACTCAGATGATAAATTGTTGTGCTTACTATGATACATTGAAGTGATGTTATGATATATCATAACAGATCCTTTCACCGCATATATCAACTGAAATATTTAAAATGGACAAATAAAAATGTTGAGCATCAATTTTCAACACAATCTGCATGGGCCCATCGCCACCACCGTCTCCACTGCTCCCCCATCCAGAATCGCTGCCTTTCATTCATTGGTCTCCACCATGCCAACCATCACTCTCAACGCCGTTCTGCTCAATGCTCTTGCATCGGCTCTCGCTATCGAGATCAACCCCTTCACTGCTCCGGAGATCCTCGCAACCTTCGTAATGTTTAACATCCGCAGAAGCGGCAGTACGGCTCCGAGAACTCCGATCACCATCCAGTTCTGCTCCTCTAACGTCAGACTGAACAATGCCCCCACGACACGCGTTGTCGCCGTCGACGGCAACGCCGCTCAGAGAGCATCGACGATGGCCGAGACAACGCCTGAGCGAACGAGGGGAAGCAGACGATGGCTGGGAAGGTACCACGTTTTTTTTTCTGCCTGTTTTACGACTTTGCGAGAGAGAAAGATGGAGAGAGAGAGAGGGGAGGTAGAGCTTGCCAGAGTTGAGAGCTCGCCAGGGGAATGGTCGGCCATGGGAGGAGCTCGCCATGAAGAGGCCAGTGTTCTGGAGTAGCCCGAGAAGCTGGTGAAGAGATCTATATATAAAGGAGGAAGATCATATTAAGCGGCGGAAACATTACAGCGGCATAGGCGGGTAAGCGAATGATCAGCAGCGGAGGAAGATCATATTTGGGGGGCTTATTTTCACCGGTCAAGCGGTTACGACCTGCATGTACCAGACCTAAATTAAGGTCTGGTACATGAGGTCGTAACCGTTTGACCGGTGAACATAAGCCCCCCAAAACGGAGCCTAAGTTCACGGAACCTCGATGGAAACGTTCAGGACTGAAAATTTTGCTAAATCCACGGAACCTCGATAGAAGCGTTCCGGCCTAAAAATTTGGCTAAGTCCAAGCGCGGAGCCTTAAAGCATGTTGGAGTTTTTGCGCTAGGAGAAGAGCGAAGTGAATTCCTGAGTGGAAGATCGACCTAAGTCCACGATCTCGCCGGAAAATCTCAGAGCTTTTTCTAGCCTCTGGAGTTGCTTCTCTTCAAATGAATGTCTTGGGGCCTATTTGTAATTTTCTGGAGAGATACGTCGGTAATGCGCTAGGGCGGAATTTGTGTCGGCGAATGACGTTGCTTCATTTCGGTAACCTGCATCACCAAATATAGCGAAATGATGAAAGTCCCCCCCCCCCCCCCCCCGTGGTTCGGGCGGCCCGGGCGGAGTACCCTGCGACGGCGGGGGTCGCTGGTCGCCAGCGCTGCGCGGGTCGTAGGCGCGCGGGAAGTGCGGCCGCGCACGTGGGGCACGACCGCGCACGTGGAGCGCGGCCGGACGGGCTGGCCGCCTGTGCCCCGTGGACTGGCCGTGCGTGCACGGGGGTGCTGCCCGTGTATGCGCATGGGTTCATCTTTCTGCTTTGAGCTTCCGGGCCTTGGGGGAGGGTGGCATGTCACACGTGACTTGTCCGGTCGTGTTGGCTCTTTCCAAGCATGCTCGGTCCGAGACCCTCTTGGGTTGACTCGGGAATTTTTGGGGGAACCTCATTAAATGCCCTCAAATTTTTGGAGGCCGTGATCCGCAAGGCGACGAACCTAGAAATTTTTAAGCTTGACCATTCCGTCTTGGGGTTATGGACTTAGATCATTTCAGTATGTGCGTGTCACAAGTTACTTTTGCTTGCAGCATAAAATAACCTTGATGTAAGCGCCGATGTTTTCGGAACCAACTGTGTCGACTTCGTGGGCTGAAGGTTTCGTGGGGGGATGCCTGGGAGGCATTTCCTGCTCGTGCATTGCCCTTGCTGGTTACGTGTCGCTTGTGGTGCGTCGTGGAAATGTCCTCTTACTCGATGTTTTGTGTGACGCGTTAGCGCAGAAGCGCGTTGCATTTCGCATCTGTAAAAGAGACGGGGTACCGAGAAAAGAGATTCGAATGGAAAAAAGAAGCAAACAAAACACAAACAACCATAACAACAAGATTTACAGAGGTTCACCCAAAATCGGGCTACGTCCTTTCTCCCCTTCTCCCCTTCCTTCTTGTATTCACCAAAGCAAAAAAAGTACAGATTACAAAGTTACAAGGATCAAACCGATCCTACCTCGCACCTCTCTCTTTGGACAAGAAACGGGAAGAAGAACCACCGCCAGAAAGAACATCTCTTTCTTCGAATCTCCAAAAGGTGCTTCCAGCAACTTCCTCAGCCGAAACCGCTCAGTAAAAAACTCAACCCTAAAATCGGGTTACACGCCTATAAATAGGCCACGGAACCGGAAACCGGATATCCGCACACCTGAATATCATATATATATCCGAAATTTGGTTCGGGGGCGTTGCCGGGGGCTCGCCGCCCCGGACCCCCGCGTTTACTGGTACTTCAGTCATCGGAGAGGGTCACGCTCCGACGTCTCTAAGCTCACGTGGGCTAACCCGGTGTGAGAAACAAGAGAGCCGGAAGTGTTCCCCAAGTCCAACAGCATCCTCCTTGTATGGGTGTGCGAGTATGACATTGTGCGCTAGCTTGTGCGGCTACTGTAGAGCGTTAGTGCTGGGGGCGAATTCTTGTGATGTGGCGCGACCCCAATGCCAGCCACCGGACGCAGCGCCAGCTAGCCACTAGGCGCGGCCGGGCGGAGCCGGACCGAGAAGGGGGGGGGGCTGGCCGGCCGAGTCCTCCCCGCCACGGGGTGGGGCACGGTCGGCCGCGCCCGGCACCTCCCGCGGAGGCTGCGGGAGGGAAGGCCCCCCACCGATCGGGGTGGCTGGCAGGAGCGCCACGCCTTGCGGCTGCGAGCCCGGAAATTGGTCCGGCTTAAGCCGGCCCGCCGGCACCGGGATAGAGGGGCCGATCCCGTCGGTCGACACTCAGACGATTCGAGGAAGGCAATCTCGCGCGCGCGACGGTTCCCCCATGATCCTCATTTAGATGGTGGGATCATGAGGGAATGGATTAATTGCATCCCAAATATATTATAAAAGGGATTTGATCCCATCAAGAAGAAGGCGAGGGCCTCAACTCTGAATAATTTGTTTGGACTATGATATATGTGTTTGGCTTATGAAACCATATTTTGAATATAATTTTTGACTTGCTTTGATAATGAAAAAGTTTTTAATCATTATTTTTATTAGTTAAAAAAATGAATGCAAATGACATTTTGTTTGGGATAGCGATTTTTTCAGAATAGTATTTGGGAATAACCGGCAGTACAAATAGCCAAAATTAAAGTACAAATATCAGCTCCTTTTAATAACTGGTTTATATATATTCGTATGTAATAATTAGACACCATACACATCAGTGGTGTTCGTCCTACTTTTCAAACTTGCTGATTTGATATATTATTTAAATGCAGCCACAGATGCTGTATTAGATTTGAATCAGATTTCAGGAACCTTATCTAGAAATGGATTGATTTGTCCCCATTCCATTAATGTCTTACCCTATAATTATTGATGTAATTTGGGATTCTCGTCTGTTTGATTAAAATTCAACGCAGGATAATCTACTTGTTTTTTAAATTTTAAGTTATTTTTTACTTTATAATTTTTTTGTGTTTTATTGATCAATTTTTTTTAGCCACAACTTTAATGGAATTCACGAATTCTCTCGCGTTAGATGTGTGAAGTTCCTCCTCCTAAACTCCAGAGAATTCGAATCCATAATTATTGCTAGCAAAGGCAGCTGATTTGAGCCTGCCATCTTTCAAATCTTTCCAGATTATTATGTGCGTGAATATATCCTGGCCGTTAAGAGTTGTAGATCCACACCAAAATATCCCGCGTCCTATATTTTACCGCATAGCCTTTAGTAAATGGCTTGATTGCCATTGCAAATGGGAGGACCCCTGCACTGAAGACTTCAAGGAACAAGGCATTAATAGCAAATCTGTAGTGATCCTGGGCAATTCAACGGGACAATATCTCATCTCCAATCTAGGCGACGTTATCGGACTGCAGCCCAAACATTACAATCATTTTCCATCCACTGACGGGTTGCTCGTAACCACAACCTCTCTTCGATGAAGCAAACTCGACAGCTAAGGACGCATCACGAGGACTTTCAAGAACATCACCCATCCCAGTACTATGCAACTCGAGCACGCTTAACTATGAAGTTTTTCATATATATTGTAATGCAAAATTGAATGTTTCTTCTTTCTCCCTTCTTTTTCATGCTTCCGATTACTGAGATCATTCAGGACTGTATTGTAACAACCACCACAGGCACTGAAAAATCAAATCAAAAAATTGAGGGATCATCATTTAGAAGATAATAAAATTATCCCTCAGTTATTAAGATCCCTGCAGCAATCTTCTTAATTATGATCCAATTGCAAGAGGGCGGTTGAAGATGCATGGAAACTGTACACTCTCCATCATCCGAACATTATTATTGGTAATTAAAAAGTCTTGTACATAAATTTAAGGGGCTAGAGTGTAAAAATAAAAAGAATCATCAAGATTTATTTCATCTAATTATTAGGAAAATTTTAGAGGCAGGCTTCTCAATCATTTGGTATGACCAATTTTTGAATCTACAATTGAAATCATTTACTTTGTTGTTTGGCGCAATTTATTTGCTCCAATAAGTTTGGCAAAAAATGTCATTAACAATAGAATGTATGTTTGATGGAAAGGACAATTAGTTATCAAGAAAATAAAGTAAATTTGAGCATAAAATGCATGAATTTTTTTAGGTGAGATCGGACGTTCAAGAACGACCGTTAATGACCACTACGTTCACGACCGCCACCACAGCGCCAAACGAAGTCTTCCTTGGCACGATGGTGGCGGTCATGAACATGGAGGTTAAATTGTCATTCTTCAATGCCCACTTAAGAAACTCAATCCATTATTATGTTCAAACTTCAAACAGATGATGTTTATTATGTGATCCTCAACAAATGACGGTTAAATCCATGCATTTACAACCAGCCAAGCCATGCCAAACGGAGTCTTAGGGTTTGTTTGGGAGGGCTTTTTAACTCCTTTTCATTTTTTAGAAAACGCTACCACAATTAAGAGACCGTTTGGATTGTCTATCGGTGAGAAAAGCTACCGCAAAAAACTTCATTTTCTCATCTTTTGGAAAAGTCACTTGTCACCTACTTTTCAACCTTTTCAAAAAACACTTTTCATCCAAAAACACTTATTTCTTAAAAAATCTACAATTTGATTTTTTTGTCTTGATGCGATTTTTTTTCCTGGGCATAATTTTTTTGCCCGGACGTATTTTTTTTTGCCGGACGCAAACTTTTCGACCGGGCGCGAATTTTTCGCCTGAGCTAACATTTTTCGTCCGGGCGTCATTTTTTCGCCCGGGCGCGGGGTTTTTCGCCCGGGTGAGTTTTTACACTCGAGTGCGGTTTTTTTGCCCTTGCATGTTTTTTCGCCTGAGTGTGTTTTTTTCGTCCGGACGTGATTTTTTCGCCCGGGTGCATTTTTTTTATCCGGGTTCAATTTATTTGTCGGTGCATGATTTTTTTCGCCTGAGCCGATTTTTTCGCCCGAGAGCTATTTTTTTGCCCGGGCGCGAATTTTTCGCCCGGGCGCGCTTTTTTTCGCCCAGGCGTAATTTTTTTGCACGGACGCGATTTTTTTCAACCGGGCACGATTTTTTTGCACCGGCGTAACTTTTTCGCCCTCGCGCGATTTTTTGCCCGCGGGCGATTTTACGCCCGCGCGCGTTTTTTTGCTCGGGGGCATTTTTTTTCGCTTGCGCGCGATTTTTTTCGCCTTTGCGCGATTTTTTTTCGCCCGGGGGCGATTTTTTTCGCCCGAGCGCGATATTTTTGCTCGGGAGCGGTCTTCGACCGGGCACTATTTTTTTCGCCTGAGAACGATATTTGTCATCAGAGCTTGTTTTTTTCGCTGGAGAGCGGTTTTTTTGCCGGGCGTAATTTTTTCACTTGAGCGCGGTTTTTTCGCGGCTATCGAATTTTTTGCCCGGGCCCTGTTTTTTTCGCCCGGTCGGGAATTTTTCGATCGAGCGCGATTTTTTTTTCCCGTTAACGATATTTTTTATCCCTGACACGTTTTTTCCCGGGCGCGAATTTGTCGCCTGAGCGCGCCCGTGGGCAAATTTTTCGCTCGGAAGTGAATTTTTGGCCTTTGTATGATTTTTTCGGCCGTGGGCAAACTGACGTAATTTTTTCGTCTGGTCACGATTTTTTCAGCCGGACGTGAATTTTTCGCTCGTGAGCAATATTTTTGTCGGAGCATGTTTTTTTTGCCTCGACGGATTTTTTCCGCACGGGCGCGATTTTTTCGAACATGAGCGAATTTTTCTCTCGGCGGCGAATTTTTCTCCTCGACGTGATTTTTTTTCTCATTTGTGAATTTTTGTCCCGGTCGTGTATTTTTTTCGCCTGGACACTATTTTTCCGCTCAAATGCAATTTTTTTCACTTTCGAGCGAAAATATCGCGTCCGTGCGAAAAATTCTTGTCCGTGCAAAAAATTCACGCCCGGGCGAAATTTTTCCCACCAAGTCGAAAAATTTGTGCTCGTCCGAAAAATTCGCCCGTCCGAAAAATTTGCGGTTGCCCGAAAAATTCGCGCCCGTCCGAAAAATTCGCGTCCGTCCGGAAAATTCGCGTCCGTCCGAAAAATTCGCGCTCATCCAAAAAATTGGCACCCGGCTGAAAAATTGGGGCCCGGGCGAAAATATAGGGCCTGACCGAAAAATTGGCGCCCAGGCGAAAATATCGCGTCCGGGCTTAAAATTGGCGCTCGGGCGAAAAATTCGTGCCCGGGCGAAAAAACCACGCTCGGGCGAAAAAAATCGGGCCCTGACGAAAAAATTCGCTCCCGGACGAAAAATTCACTCTCGGGCGAAAAAAACTGCCCCGGCGAAATAATTGCGTATTTTTCCCCGGACGCACATTTTTAATAAAAAAAATTACTGCAACGAAGATTTGGCAAACGATTTATAAAGTGCTTCTCCTTTTTGAAAAGTTCTGCAAAAGAAGTTCAACCAAACAATTCTCCTTTTTAATAGACATTTTTCAAAATTTTCTTTTCATAGCATCCTTTTGCTACCACTCCTTCTCCTTTCTGAAAAGTCTTCCCATACAGATCCTTAATCCTCACTTTGGCGTCTTTAATTTTTTTATTACCCTCTTTCTCTAATTATATATGTGGACTTCGCTAAACCACAAATAATCTCTAACATATTGAATCTTGATTATTTCTTCCACCGACAATAAACCGCCCCAAGTCGAAGGAACGCATTTAATTCACATCATTTTCAGAAATCATGTCAATGTTTTAGGCTAAATTATTAAGTCCGAGAGCTTAGGACAAAATCGGACACGTATTGTGGAGCCATTTCCCATATTTGAGATATGCCTTTGGCAAGGACATCACAGATGTCCGAAATTATATCTCCGGTGCATGTGTTACCAATAAAAGTCTCCCCTGTTTTAAGGGGCACTGCACCATGGTTGGCTCCGGACATGGGTGCATGAAAACTCGAGGACATGATTTAGTACAAGGTAGCCGGGTTGACCCCAAACATCTACATGGGAGTTGGTAAGACCCTTCCTAACACTCACGAGTTTTGAGAGAATTGATAGGCGCGCGCCAGCCATCAGACACACACACAACATTTTTATTAAAAGCTTGCACTTTATTTATATAATATAGGCGCACTTGAAATTACAGAAATATTTTGGGAGGAATAAAATCTAGCTGATAATTACTAAATATATAATACTTGATCAGCATCTGAAGTTGCTGATCATAATTCGAATTTGGCAAAGTGGAGTGTTCAGCAGCTGGGGTATGACACTCTGCAGACAGAGGCCAGCCTTCTTCCATTTGGAGAGGTTATGTAGCCCCTGAGAGTGGGGTTGCTTGCTGTACTGGCAGAAGCAAGGAAGCTGCTTCTTAAGCTTCGCGCAGCACGCGGCCGTTGGAGCGATGCCGTTTAAAGAAGGCGCCGGAGCATGGGCTTAACTCACTCACGCTGCAGCTCACGCCGGCACCGCGGTGGGAGCAAACTCAGCAGAAGGGCGGAGAGGAATAAGAGATGGACGAGATTTTGCTTCATCTTTATCTTGCCTGCACAGAAGACAAAGTGGGACTCGGTGTGTTTAGAGTGAGCCGAAGCTACAGAATTTATAGGGGAGGGGGGGGGGGGGTGGGGGGGGGGGGGGGGAGGAAATTATTGAAGAAAAAAGCAATCCTGCACGAATTAATAAATGCTTAGGTGCTATTAATTGTACTTGCTTTACATTAATCAGCTTTCCATCCGTTGCCTCCCATCTTCCCTCTTAATGACTGTTTTCAGAATTTTCCTATTTGAGTGTATTTATACCCGTATGCTGTAAACTTTTTATTGTGAATGTAATTCTCTATTTTGTTTTGCTCCTTTTCCATGTTCTTTTGCCTTGTAAAACAAACTAAAGATCAAAGCTAGATAATTTCCATCAGTGGTATTAGAGTCTGCTTGGTGGCATCTCCATTGTGTTGGTCATCTCATTCATGTTATGGCTTTATAATCTACCTCTTTTGCTCTTGTTTGTACCGATTCAATCATTCTCATTTTCTCTGGTGATCTATTATTACAAGAAAAATGATATTTAGTGACAAAAAAATTGTGACGAAATATATTTCGTTATTAAAGGCATATCATGAGTGATGAAAAAATATTTTGTCACTAAAGAAATATCTTCAGTGACGAAAAATATTTTGTCACTAAAAAACGGACTTAGTGTCGAAATATAAGATTTGTCACAAAAGGCATGCCTTCAGTGACAAAATATATGCTCGGTCAGTAAAAACAAGCCTTTAGTGACAGCATTATAAGTTCCTATCACTATAACAAAGTGGAGACCTGCCTCCTTTGTTCCAAGGATTGTGGGATATTGTCAAGGAAGGACTACAGCCAGATGACAAAGCTGCTGCTGGTGAAATTGTCAGGTACTGAAGTGCGATGCTCTTGCTCTGCATTAATTTGATTCAGCAGGGCATTCCCATCTTCATTTATGCTCGCATTATGGGTTCCAAAACTGCTCATGAAGCTTGACAAAGACTTGAAAATGAATACAACTTGAAAAAGTTAATCGAGCTAAAAATCTTTTCTCTCCGCCGTAAATTTGACTCCAAAGAAGGGGAAACAACTCAAGACTTTTTGGCTAAGATCATTAATTTTAGTAAATCAAACCCGCATCTTGGATGGTGTTCTTGAAGAATAACATTGTACAACCCTATTTGTCAAGGTC
This sequence comes from Platanthera zijinensis, assembly GCA_039513925.1. NCBI lineage: Eukaryota > Viridiplantae > Streptophyta > Magnoliopsida > Asparagales > Orchidaceae > Platanthera > Platanthera zijinensis. The sequence continues at coordinate 130,506,205 of CM077098.1, read as the reverse complement.
AACGGTCAACAATCAGCAGTCAACAAGCAACACCAGACATGAATGCCCGATCAATATTCAATGGCCAGTAGGGGGAAAGGGGATCTTTAGACCCAAGGAAGAATCATACTTGCCAGGGAGCTCGACCACCCAATGGCGCGGGTGAGCTTCAAATCCCATTTAGTACAGCGAGCTCCGAACAGTACAAGTGGCGAGCAACCGCAATACTTGCCTAACAGACGATTTCCGACCAACACCTCAAATAATCGCCAGTCAATACTCGCCAGTAACCGAGCCAAGTCACCCGAAGGCAGCAATCGATTATCGCAAGATTGAGTCTTCTCGCCTTGAGACCCCCCTGGTTTTTGCTTATAAATAGGACCACAAGGGTACAAGAATATGGACATCGAAATCTTGAAAAAGATCTCGACCTTCTTTCCTTGGACTTTTAGCTGAGTCTTTGGATCTTTTCTCCGAAGAGTCAAATTCTCAGCTAGTGTCCCCCCTTGTATCCTACTCGGGCATCTTTGGTTGTGGATGAGAAGTTTCTTCTAAGAATCCAGACACGTGGTGGGACCTCCCTGCCGCAGCACCTGTGGTCCTTTTTGTTGTTCTCTGTTTCTATGTTTTAGCCTGTTTAGCCGTCGAGCCCGACCGCTTAGATCAGTAACCTTAAGTTGCACTGATCCGAATTTTAGAATAGGGATTTTCACGACTTCAACACTTTTTTGGTGCGGTGAGCGTGAATCGTAGTCAAGGAGGAAGTTTTGCGAGTAAGCGAGATGGTGAATGGAGTCGAGATTGAGGAGATGACAGACAACTCGGCAGGAGCCAACAACCGGTAAGAGGAGGCGACTTTGTTACCGTGGCGGTTTTCGAGGAGTTTGCGAGGAAGATTGAGAGATCCATCCTAGTGGTTGGGTTACATTCCTCGCCCGATGTCACGGCAATCTCGCCCCATCGCGTGACACCGTCGGAGGAGTTGTATAGGCGAGCATGGAAGGAGCGAACAAGAGATGAGCATGAGCGACCAATGCATTCACAATACCGACTGACGAGCTACTAGGGGATCAGGTTCAGAGATACGGAGCAGCCGACGAGGTTCCTGGATACTCAGTCGGGGTGGCGAGTATGAGGAGGATGCTGCGAGTATGAAGTCCATCATCGTAAAGGAGGGAGGAGCCAATTATGTAACGAAGTGTTAGCCGCCCCGGTTCCCGAAAGCTTTAGAGAGCCGTCCTGAACTACTACTTCTGTAGAGATGATTCGATAAGGCATATCCAATGATTCGAGGATGTGGTGTCAATCCGCAACATGACCAACGTATTCAAATACAGAATCTTCTTCATCACCTTCAGAGGGAAGGCGAGAGACAGGTTCCACCAGCTGCCCATAGGTTCCATCTACCACTTTGAAGACTGCGCCGGGGCTATTGGCGAGGTTCGCGATGTCCAAAAAGAGTAAGAAAGAAGCGATTGCTCTCTTCAAGATCGTGCATGGGCAGCACAAGAGTCTTGCCCACTACATCGACCGATTATAGAAGGAAGTTCTTGAAGTCGATTAGGTGGATGCCTTCACCCCACAGTTGGCCCTAAAGTTTGGCCTAAAGCAAGGCCTCTTCAGCTTGGAAATCGGGTCTAAGGCCCCAAGATCCTTTGAGGAGATGATCAAAAGGGCTAATAAATTCATGCAAGGGAGGAGAAGAACCCTGACTTCTTGACAAGACTAGATGGAGAGAACCTAGGAGGCAGGGGGAGAGGAGGACCTTTATGAGTGAGAACTAGAGTTGTGTCGGAGAGGCAAGGAAGAGCGAAGGAGAGAGGAGCTGAGGGAAAGGAAAGAGCCAAGAGGGTGGAGGAGCAGAGGAGGCAAGAGAGGCCTCACAAGTAAGGGAAAGGAACCCCGTAACGAATCCAAAAGAAGGGAGGAGGCATGACGATTCCAGTATCCCATGAACCGGCCCTAGTGGAGGCCACCATGAAGACCTCAGTATCAAAATCGGGAGAAGGAACGACAACTAGCCAGAGAGGAGGCAGAGGAGAACTTAGGAGGATGCGATGACCATTGTCCTACAAAGAAATAAGCATCGTAGGAGGACCCAACCAGTAAGGAACAAGGCTGAAGAGATCCCCCTTTTCTACGATCTGCATAGAGTAGAGGGGCATGGAACCTTGGCTTATCCCGAGTTTTGGGAAGCAAGGAGGAGGCTAGAAGCATGAGTGGTAGAGAGGGAGCAGCCGATTCAAGAGTCCCCTGTAGGACCGATAGTGTTTCATGCACTAGGGAGGAGGAGGAAAGAGGATCGAGTCGACCAAGACGGTCGCGGGGAGTTGGTCCAAGGCCTGTGAGGAGGGTAAGTAGGAGTGATCAATGGAGGAGTCGGGCTTGGAGCTTCCCGCAAGGGAATTCTCCATCAGATTTACCGCAAGAGCGTCGCCTCGACCTCAAGTGCTGCAGCCGTTTGAAGAGATCACTTTTTTGAGGAAGACATGTTAGTGAATGAGAACCCTTTCATGATGCCCTCGTCATCAAAGCCACTATCGAGGACTTCACCACCGAATCTTGGCGGACAATGGGAGCTCTGTGAATGTCATCTGCAAGAGAACCTTCGTCGGGTTGCAGGTGGAGGCTTCCAGGGTCCTGGCTGCTGACGGACCCCTCTTTGGATTTTTCGAAGAGAAAAAGGAGGTGGAGGGAGGAGCAGATCTTCTGGTGACCCTTGGAGGCACCTCGATCCGATGTAGGTTCGTCATTGTGGATGCTCCAAGCTGCTCTAGCGCGATCTTCAAAAGACCCTCATACCCTACTTCAAGGTGGTTCATCATCATATCAGCAGTGCCCTGAATTAGAATTGGTACATGGATGAGCTTCCTAGTCTAAGAGTAGGAGATACGGGCAATAAGGATTTAGTGGAGACCTTCGCAACTCTGCGGAAGTCCACAGATGCGGCTCCACCCGACAAAGTGCGTCTTAGGATCAGGAAGGAGAAAGTTCTTAGGTCACCTCCTCACTCCAAGGGAGGTGAAGCCTAATCGTCGTACCTCATCCCTTCTCTTCGGAGCCACTGCAGGCCTCCTCTACTCCTGCCTGTGAGGCCTCTCCTGCCACCTAGGCTTTTCCACCCTCCTGGGCTCTTCTCTCCTCTTTGTCTCTTCTCCCCTTTTTGGCTCTTCTCCCCTTCCTGGCTCTTCTCTTCTTCTTCTTCTTGTCTCCATAGGATAACCCTGGCTTTCTGGCTAAGAAATTGGCGTTCTTCTCTTCCCCTTAAAAAAACTTATTTGCTTTCTCGATCAAGTCTTCATAGGACACCGAGGGCTTTGAGCCGATCACCATGCTGAAGAGACCCTGCTTCAGGCACCTCCTCGATGTCAAGAAGCTCCTCCTGGAATCGGTCGATGTAGTGGGCAAGCCTCCCCTGCTTCCTCTGTAGGATTTTGAAGAGAGCAGTTGCCTCCTTACTTTCCTTGTACGTTGCAAACCTCGCCACTAGACCCCCGCGTAGGTCTTCGAAGCAATAGATGGAATCTCCCGCCAGTTGGTGGGACCAGTTTCTGGCATTCCCTTCAAAAGTGATGGATAAGAATCTGTACTTGAACGCGTCTATTATATTGCGGATGGACACCACGTCATCGAACCACTGGTGATGCTTGACTAAGTCATCTTTTCCAGAATACTAGCTCGGGAACTGGCTCTCTGAAGCCTTCAGAAACTGAGGCTGCTAACACTATTGCAGAAAAGGCTCCTCCCTCCTCGGCGATGATGGACCAAATATGACAAGTATCTCCTCCATACTCGCCACCTTATCAAGCATCCTGGAACCTCGCCTTATTCTCCACATCTCGAACCCTTAAGCCCTGGTAGCTCGTCAGGTAGTGTCGCGACTGCACCAGTCGCTCTGGCTCCTCTTCCACTCGCTCCTTCCCAAGTCACTGGGGTGGATCCTCTTCCTTCGATGGAGTCACACGACGAGCCATGGTCGCCGTGACATCCACGTGAGGAAGGAACCCTGCGAGTATGACCCTCTCGATCCTCCGTGCGAACTAGCTCGTCGAAAACCACCATGGTCACAAAGTCTCCTCCTCCTGCCGAGTTGTCAACTATCTCTCCATTCTCGCCTGGATCTACACCTCGCATACTCGCAAAACTTTTTTCCTTGGCTACGATCCACACTCACTGTACATATTGTTTAAGCCGGAAAAATCTCAATCCCAAAAATTTGAATCAATGCAGCCTAAGGTTAGTGGTTTGGTGGTCGGACTTGACGGCTTAAGCAGACTAGAACACATAAACAGAAGGAAAAAACTAAAAGAACCCCAAGTGCTATGGTAGGGAGGTCCCACCACATACCCGGATGGTTGAAAGAAATGTCCCCTCCACAACCAAAGATGACCGAACAGAGTACAAGGTGGAAACTAGTTGCTGACTATCAGAGGATGAAGACCAAGAGAATGATCACTGTCGCACGATTAGAAGTCCAGAAAAAAGGTCCAGTCAAGATCTTTTGCTCGATTCCGAGATCCAAATCCTTGTACTCCTTGGGTCCTATTTATAGGAAAACTAGGGGGGGTCTTATCTATAGCTCAACCCCCACCCGCGACTAGACCTCTGGGGGAACTTGCCCGTCTTGGGCAAGTATTCGCACTAATCGCTTACCTGACGAGTATGCGATGAGAGATCGGCATACTCGCCCAAGCCTTCAAGAATCTTGAATGCTGACTTCTTGCATACTTACTAATCTTTATTTGTACAGATTTCATGCAAACATTATGAACCTCCGCACTTTGATCGTGCGGAGGTTCTCTTTTGTTCGTCGAGACATCAAAAATGATATTTAGGCGAGCGGATTTGCTATATCCAATGTGAGCGTTTTGTGATTTCCTAGGTGATCATTTATACGGAACCATCTTCAAATTTGATGGTGCCACATGTCAAAATCACGATGACCCATCTACAAATAAAGAGGGGCCGTATAAAAAAAATTACCCAATTCATCATCATAAATTTTTTTGTGCCCTCGACACACAAAGGGAAGGCGCGCACGGGAGAAATCTGGACCGCTCATCTACTTTTTGTTCGAATATTGATAAGTGCATGATCAAATTCCAAACTATATGGCTTATTTTGAGTTGTTAGATTTGAAATTGATGGATGGAATTTTTTTCTCACAAAAAAAAATGATGAGTGTGAAGCATCTACTTATTTGAAATTTGAATCTTCTGGAATTTGTACGAACAACTTCAAAGTAAAATTTAAAAATTCTCATGCATTAAATTTTAATCCAACACGTGAGAATCTCCATATTTTTTTAGATCTAAAATTATTTTTAGATCACGTTTTTATTTCTCCCATCATGGGAAAATTTTTCGGTCCGACGTTTGGATCGTGAAAACCGTCCGCCGATAAATACAGTGGGTCCCTCCTCCTTCCCTCCTTTCCTGAAAAGTTTTTATAGCAAAATTTCTGCTCATGCGCCATTTTTTTGGCTGAAGCTCCTTTTTCCACGCGCCTAAGGTTTCCGGTGGGTTTCTTCTTCATTGTGCGAGGCTTGCCTGAAGACATTTCCCTTCGCCGAGAAGCTCCAAAGCCCCGGTGGCCATCCTCGCAGTGTTCCCCCAGCGAGGATAATTCGGCCAACGTTCCAGTTAGCGTGGAACAGTTGTCTGCCTCCACAAGTACTGCAAAATAACTCCTGTCATCCTTGGAGATCCCGTCATCCTCGTCCCTTTTTATCTCAGAACAGTTCACACAATCCCGCTACCATGGAGGTAGCTGGAGAAACTTTGGACAACATTCCAGTTAAAGTAATAAAGAAAAAACCTTTCATTATCTGCCTCCACAAGTACTGCAGAAAAAAAACTTTCCTTATTGTATGATTTTTTTTGGTTGGGATTCATCCAGCCGTAATTTATTAATCTGTAAGCAAACTGGATGTTTCTCCGGTCGGATTTTATGTGAATCGTTATTTCTCCGATCGGATTTCATGTGAATTGATATTTCTCCGGTCGGATTTCATGTGAATTGTTATGTTGCATAGTTTTAAGGTGTAAGGGTCACTGGACACATCTGATTTTGTTTCATAGGAGGAGATTGACGTTGTTGTCTTTCCGACCGTGCATTCTGATGCGGAAGCCTACAATATGTACAGGGAGTACGCCCGGAAAGTTGGATTTAGTGTACGTAAAGAACATATTGTACACTGGACCCATACTCGAATTGTTAAGGAGAGGCAGTTTGTATGCGCAAAAGCAGATTATAAACGAGTGAATGACGAGAAGGATGCCCAAAAAAAATTCCGCAAACTTGATACTCGTACAAGGTGCTTGGCTTGCTTGCATTTTGCTGCTGATGAAGATGGCAGGAATTGGGAGGTGGTAAAATTCGTAGAGAAGCACAATCACCCCCTCGCTCAAGAGAATGACAGTCATTTGTTGAGATCTCATCGGGATATATCCGAAGTTCAGGGAAGTCTTCTTAAAAGCATGACCGGTGTTGGGATCAAAACAATTCAAGCATACAACTTCATGTCTGATGAGATGGGGGGAAACGAAAATGTAGGTTTTTGTAAAACAAATGCTTACAATTATGTTCAACGGGAACGAAGAGCTGTTATAGAAAGCGGTGATGCCACGAGTTTGCTGAAAATATTTAAGGAAAGGCAAAAGAAAGATATCATGTTCTCGTACGATGTCCAAACGGACGAGTTAGGACGTTTGACTAGTTTTTGCTGGATTGATGGTCATAGCAAAATTGATTATGATTCATTTGGTGATGTTATTATATTTGACACCACGTATCAGTTGAATAAATATAATCTTGCTTGTGCTCCTTTTATTGGGATTAACCATCACTGGCAAAATGTCTTTATCGGCGGGGCCTTCGTTGTATAGGAAACAATCGAGTCATTCTGTTGGGTTTTTGATACATTTTTGAGGTTTGGAGGGGGGAAACAACCGGGCATTATTTATACAGACCAGGATCAGGCAATGGCCGTTGCAATTGCGAGAGTTTTCACTAGCACTCGACACCGCCTTTGTCAGTGGCATATTTCAAAGAAAGCTCCGTCGAAGGTTCCAACATTCAACACCGATATGAGTGTTAGAGGTTCATTCTATCATTGCATGAGCAAATGCGATGATGAAGTCGAGTTTGATTTTCATTGGAGTGAGATGATTTCAAGAGGCTATTTGAAGGACAACAAATGGCTTTACGATTTGCATAAAATTAGAAATAAATGGTCTACTGCGTTTAATAAAGATATTCTAGACCTTGACATTCTATCTACTCAGAGAAGCGAATCTGCGAATAATGTTTTACATGGGTGCGCAAAACCAATAAGTTCCCTTGTTGAGTGTTATACCGGGATGTAGAAGATGGTTTCTTCGTGACGTAGGTCCGAACACGATGAAGATTTCAAGTGCAAGCATGGAAGCATCACTTTACGATATAAAAATTGCCCTTTATTAAAGCAAGTAGCGAAAGTGTACACAAGAAAAATGTTCTCCGTTTTCGAACATATTTTTATGGATGGAGTTATTAGCGTGTTCATAAGTGAAACAGTTACATCCGAGGATGGTCATATTTTATATGTCACTAGACATTGTGATGCAACCGCGGACGACAAGCAATGAGTGGTTAAATTTAACCCTAACACATTGGATGTTATGTGCTCATGCAAAGGTTTTGAAATAAGAGGATTGTTGTGCAAACACATTTTAAGTGTGTACAAAGCCAAGAATGTGAAAGAAATAAGTTCTTCTTACCTACTAAGGAGATTCACACTAGCTGCCAAAAAAGAATTATGCCTTTCGAAGAGCACTTCCTTGAAAGAGGTCCAACCCAATTTGGTGTTTAGAAATCATCTTTTACGGTTCACTTATGACCTAGCCCAAATAGTCGGTACATGTCATCCGGCTCAGAAACATGTCTTGGCTGCCTTAACCGATTTGCGGAGGAGCACGGAAGATATTGTAGAAAACGAACAGTGTGGTCAGAAAGGATTTAACAAACAAATTTTTCATAGCAATAGCACGTTAAAGGATCCAAAAGGAGTACGTCCCAAAGATGTCTCGAATGCTCGATTAAAGAGTTTTTTCGAAAGACCAGCAAAGAAGCAAAGTAAGTTTGCATTTCTATATTTTTTTTGAAAATTGACCTTCCATATGCTTGCAACAACCTTTAACGTAAGGTGCAAATTTTGCAGGGAAGAAAAAGGACCCTAAATCTACGATTGAACGAGGAGCTGAAGAACCAAAGGAGTTTGACTTTCTTGGAAGTGGAAACTTCGACAAAAGCACTGACAATGTTTCCCAGTCTTTGTTTAGAGAAGAAATTGAGGCTGTGTCTGCGTCCAAACCTTATAATTTTAGTGGTGTCCCTGATGTGCTTCTTTGGTAAATATACATACATTATGGTACTGTGTAATTGTGAATCGGCACAGCACATATATATGATGACACAACACCTATATTATAAAATTTTGTGGTGTCCCTGATGTACCAAGATTTATAAAACAATAGTAAGCCACGGTGAGAAGGGTACCACCCCAATAATATTTAGGAAGTTTCTAACTGTTTTACAAAATACAGCATGACGAGATCTCAGCAAGTTTCAAACTGTTTAACAAAATTCAAGAAAGTCTTCTTAAGGCTTGGTGACATACATACATTATGTTATAGTTTCTAACTGTTCTAACTGGTTGATTTATAAAACAATTGTATGTCCCAAATGCTATAGTTTCTAACTGTTTAACAAAATACAGCATATACAAATATACCATAAAACGTGCAGATTAGCTAATAGTAAGTGCATAGTCCAAAAAACCAGTAAAGAAAATAGCTGATCAAGATAGCCAATAGTAACAAATTATAACCAAATATATTGACTGTGTCCTACTTAATTGAGCAAAATAGCTTAATCATTTCCACTGCAATTTCAGCCCTGAATCTTGACATGTTCTTATGCCAGCCTTTAAATGTTGACCAAGACACTGCCTTTGTGCTGGCTATCGCCTCCATATACTTTAACACAAAAACACCACAATCGTCGCCTCCTTCCTGCGTTGGTGCTTCCCCTACCTTTAGAATCTCCCAATTATGTACCTCTGATGGTAATGAGCTGCCTGTATCCTGCTGCAAGCTTGAAATCTGTGGAAAAAAAAACATTAGTAAAAATATTAACAACACACAAAAATAATTGCACACAACATACCATTGATTGCAATGTCGATTGAGGCATCTTTTTGGACATTGAGTCATAATAGTACCACATCTCCTCTTTAAGATTGCAAGTTAACAATGCCCAATGGCTTGGGTAGTGCAACTACATCAAAATGATATCCGCGGCTTGGACACTTGTAGGAGTAATATAGTTTAGTAAGCTCTCGTACCCGACACCGCAACTCTTGAAGTACTGCATCAATTTAATTTTTTAATAGGCTCTACAAACAAACATTATAGTAAATGAAAAATAAGTGCACTATAACATGTATAAAAATTACCGCATAATTTGGAGACACGTATAAAAATTTATTCCATGCAACCGGGTTTTTGCTCCGTCGAATGTTCAGCACAACGGCATATGCATCTATATGGCTATCCATTAGCCAACCTTGGCGCAATAAATCCTCAAAAGCTGCTCTATTCATTGTTGTGTTGTCGCATTCAAATAAGCATTCGCTACAAAATATATACAGAAAAAAAGAATCACAATATAAATAGATGATCATATGTTACCGTCTAACTCAAAATACCTCTTCTCGTAGGGACTCAGTGTTGATTCTATGAGTTCTTTGTCTGCTGGAGTCAAAAATATACGCCCTGAGAAATCAATTTCTTCTTTGGATTTCCCGGTCGCTTTGGAAGCTTGGCGTTTTTTTTGTGGCTTTTCGAATCGGGGGTGGATTCACTAACACAAATTGTTTCCTTGTTTGATTTTATTTGCGTAGCCGGGACTAATGTGTCGGTAGGCGACGATGGTGTGGGGGCAGCAGCTTTGCGAACATGCACTTGAGACATCGTGTTAATCATGGAAATAAGAGAATCATATTTCTCTTGGAATTTGGTGCTCAGTCCACGGATCTCAGCAAGAATCCTTCCCTCCGATTGTGCAATCTCTCTTTTAATATATTTTTTCAAAGTCCTCTTTTTTTTTCTTCTCCTCCTCCCTTCTAATCTTCTCCTTCATTATCCTAGAGTTCTCCCTATCTAACATCTCCTCTGACCCTTCCTTTCTTTTTCTAACTTTTTGATTCTTTTGATGCCTTAATTTTAGTACCTTCTCGAAGTCAGATTCTGATTCATCAAGCCCATATGTTTCTTGATCCTCCGAACTTAAGTAAACCAAATACGGCTTTACCTACACATGAGATGTATTATGAAAAACTAGCGCAAGTCGGACAAGACAACATCAAACCACAAGTGACAAAATAGACCAAACCTGTGTCTTCGAAAACAAAAGGCTCGGGAGATTCTCACAAAACTTATGAGTAAAACCGGCTTTTGCGGCCCAATGACACAAACGCGGCTGTGCCATCACATCCATCGGCACCTGGATGTTGGTATGTTCGAAAAACCAAACCTACAAGATTGGTAATTTTTTTTTTAAAAAAATAACAATGATTCCACAACAATAACACTATAAAACCAACAAAACACTTACCACAAGTATAATTGAGCACCCTTCGAGGTAACCTAGACTGACCGGCTGTTTTTGGGAGGAGCTGAGTGCATTCAGATCATCAAATTGTTGGTGCAGAAATGCGTGGACGGCCTTGGGCCAGTTATATCTCCTAAATTGTTCTAATCCACCAAAATTTTTTAGGCACATGGGAATTCTAAGAGATTTTAACGGAAATAAAAAACGGCATAGTATGTATTTAACTAAAGCATCAACCCTTTGTTTTTCAACTACATCCGAATCATCCTCAAGATTTGCTAGTTCATTAATATGGTTCACAAGCACGGACTGTGTGACATTAGATAGTGGTAATCTTCTGAAATTGAATTCTTGACCCCTATTGGGTAGACCAAGTATAACAGACACCTCTTTCACTGTCAGTTTAACATAATATTGTCATAGCAGAAAGGCAGATTTATCCGGCCTGTACAACAGAATGATTCGGTACAAAAGGAGGATGTTCTGGGGTAGATCAGGCAAATTGAAAAAATGCATCAGTGATGCATCGATCAGCATTTGCCTTGAGCCATCAGAAATTACATCAAGCAATGACTCTGCTTGTTTCTTGAAGGTCGATATTGCGCATCTACTATTAAGAAATGTGCCGGCTGGATGACCTTCCATCTACACGTAAAAAAAAATTCAAAGATGTGATCCGGGAGTGATCCGGTCGGATTTCAAATACATCATATATAAAAAAAATGCAGTGCTGACCATACGACCTACATCCGACCGGATCATCAAGATTTTATAGTAAAAAAATTAAACCTAAACAAATATGAGCACATTCCAAACAGTACAGAAACGGGGAGAAATGAGGTTGCAAACATAAAAAACATTGTGAAATTAATACAGAAATTCCGAAATCACAAGTCAAATGTATTTAGAAAATTTTCTGTGAGCACATTCCAAACAACACAAAAAACATATCCAAACGAGGAACCTATAATCCAAACGGCGACTCCAAATTTCCAATTCGTTCACTTTCATCATACCTGATGTTTTAGGGTTTGTCGGGAAGGCGCGAGAATACTCCAGCAAACCTATAATCGAAACGGCGACAGGAAAAGCGGGCGATAAGAGAATCCAAGTCTCCGGCGATGCTTCGTGCGCAATACGTTCGCCCTAAACCACTGACACCAAACGTCCTTGCCGGCGATACGTTCGCCCTAAACCACTGACACCAAACGTCCTTGCCGGCGACGAATAAAGCGGCCGAAAGGAGAATCCTTGCTCCGGCGATGAAATTTTCTCCGCTTTAGGGCAAGGAATTTCGGGGACGAGGATTTGCTGGAGTTTGAATTTCGAAAAGGAGAGAATGAGGTGAGTCCCACAAATTAAGCGGTATTTATCAGCGGACGGTTTTCACGATGCAAACGTCGGACCGACAAATTTTTCCCCATCATGGGCACCAAACCCTCACTGGAAAGCATGACAGTAACTTTTGACGTCGACCGGCAGTTATCATTGATTAATAGTAACAGCTCACGTGATCACAAAGGCTCCCACTCCTGCCTTCTAACTTGAATATTCATTTATCCTGTTCACGAATTTATTAAATATGATTAATAAAATTATTTATAACTCATAAATAATTAAACTAATAATCAATTACGGAATCAAGTTGCTCAATAATTCAGACAGTGGGCGGGCCTAATGATCGCCGCGCAACTACTCAATGATCTTAGAGCACGCCCCTACCGACAATTTGAAGTAAATCTGTTTGTAAAATATTTTTTTTATTCTATTCAATTCATTTTTTTTTGCTCTTTGCTGTTTCACTCACCTGATAAAGAACTGAAGGATGCTGATACACATTATTTTTTAATATTCGCACTAAATATTTGATTTTTAAAATTTCTATTAGCAGCATACTCATATACTCATTTAATCGTACCGCACTGCTGAATCTTTCATCGCTAGAGGCCTGTAACTTCCCAGACTTTTATATCTCCATCGTGCATTTTATCTTAATTACTGCCGTCGTACACAATCTCTTTTAAGTCATTGTTACTCCCCTAATCCCAAAGTTCAAGTCCTGCTTCAGGAAATCATCTTTTTCCCCTTCCCATACATTAAATGTTTAAATATTTTTAGTTAAAATTTGCTAATAAAAACTTCTAAAAGTAAAAAAACAGTGGGTCTGAACTTCTAAAAGTAAGAACAGCGGGTTTGATCTTTCTGTTTTCGAAAGAAATGAAGAACAGAAGAGCATGATGCTAGTGATCCTTCAGTATTATTAAATCTTATGAAGAATGACAGAATGCATAATTGTGGATAGCCAACTTCCTAAAAATACGTTTGCTAATAGAAAACTGCTTGTGTATGCCCAACCTCTTAAAACTACGCTTTTGATTAACTATTAGTTCGAATAGACAAAAATACAGTGCTAATATCAACGTCCTTCATTAATAATAGTGAAGTTGAAGAGACTGTGACATATGTTAAACACATAAGCCATCAAATACATTTATATTAAACTGCAAATAAAACATCTTGATGACCGTGCTATACATCACTTAACCGATTATGACATTAACGAAAACTATATATATCTTATAATATATCTAAGAAATACTATTACTTCGTGATCCTGTGCTGCAGATAATCAAGACCTGATTGATGCTGCCCCGCACTTTATTTATAGCTTATTACTGGAGCATCTGAACTGAACGCGGAGAGCATTTATCAGACTTTCACTTATTATTAACAGACTGGAGCGGCCGTCAGCAGTTATCAGGGAAGGGCACTTTGCAGTAAGACGACACTTGCTTGGCGTTTGGAGAGTTGATGTAGCCCCTCAGATTGGGGTTGCTCAGGTACTGGCAGAAGCACGGCTGCTGCTGTTTAAGCTTCGCGCAGCACGCCGAAGTCGGCGTGGCGCCGTTGAAGATAGCGCTGGAGCACGGGATTAGATCTGTGACGCTGCAGCTCGCCCCCAGTATGACGGTCGGGGCGAAGCTCAGCAGAAGAGCGGCGAGAAGCAAGAGACTGATGAGATTTGCCTTCATCTTGTTTATGAACGGAAATCTGCTTGCTGCTGCTCGGTGTGTTGGGGGGTTCATAATTTATAGAGGGGGGCGGTTCGTACTGTTCGGAGTGTGGGAGGAGAAATTAGTAATTTATTATTAAATAGGGATGCTCAGATATCAATTTCTTATTAAATTCTTATGTTGAATTGAATTTTTGACTCGTATCGTCGTGACGTAGATATCAATTTCATATTAATTTCTTACATTGGATCAGAATTCTTGTCATTTGATTTCTTGATTTAGATCTCTTTTTACACTTATCAGCTGGTGTGAAATTTTTGGAGACTTGAAAATAAAATAAAACCATAAAATTACTAAAGGCTTTGAGATAAAATTTTAGGCTCCCTTTGGCATGGTGGTATCGGTCGAACATGAGCTTAAATTGTTATTTATTGACGGCCACCTAAGGAACAAAACGGTTTGATGAAACAATGGTGGTATTTCTGTTAGACTGCATTATTAAAATAAATTATAATTACATTAATTAAAATGAAGAGTTTTCTTGTGATGGGAATGAGAACTCTCCGCGTTAAAAAGGATTGTTGATCCTTTGTATTATTAAAATAAATTATAATTATATTAATTAAAATGAAGGACTAATGACCGCAAGAATTCCTTTGTGTTTCAGCACCCACGCTCGTTCCCTGTCGAGATCCACAGATCGACCAGACAGTTCGAGAATATTTCCCAAGAAGACGAAGACAAATGTATTGTTACGGAAAATTCTTCTTCGAAATCTCGGCGGAATCAGCGATGCAAGTTCTCCTTCAATGCGAGCACCTTGTGAATCACTGGAGAGCAATGAGAGAGCCTACAGTTGAAACGACCGAAAAAGATAAACACACCGACCGGAAATCAACAAGGAAGTGACGGGCCTCAACCTTTCAAAAATTGATTGGTAACCGGAGTGGGCCTCATGAACATTTCAAAAATTGATTGGTAACGGGAGTATAGCGCTCACCGTGCAGTGCAGCACCTGTATCCCGGCATGAGTGCTGACACTCTAGCAGTCGTTGGATGTGCTGCACTACATGGTGCACCCCCAACTATATTATATTATTATGAAGAAATATCAATAGTGCTTGATTTTTAAAGCAACCGGTGATAGGTGGGCGGCATGGGAAGCCTGCATTTACTACACGGATTTAATGCAGTTCGGTTGCCGACAAGTTCTCCATCATCTCGGTCAGATTAAGATGTCATTATTTAATGCTTCTCCCACTGCTTAAATAAGGCCGAGAATAAATCGGATTCCAAACCGCGCCGCACTAGCAAACGCATTCCGCATCTGTTGACAGACAGCAGCCACGCCACAACGTCTGGTCACGCGCGTATATCTGCTTATGGAACAGGAGCGACGCGCATCTTCATTACATATGCAACTTTTATTATAAAAGGAATTCAAATGTTTAAAGAGTTGATCGGAGAAATTAATGGTGAAAACCTTCTCAAATATTGACCGTGCGGTCATACTTAAAAAATTCATGCTTTTTTATGTTCAAAATTGGTGTATTTTCTTGTTAGCAGTCGTTATCTTTATTTGTCAATCATACATTCTATGATAACGATGGTTTTGACCAAACTTACTGGAGCAAATAAGCCGTGCCAAACTAACCTAGAGTCTAACAAAACTATAATAACCTTTACATGTATAGTTACTAATTTAAATTTAGTAACTATTTGTGATTAGCTATCCGCCTTCGACACTGCAACTTCGTGATCGTCCAAGATCCCTCCCCCTCCTGCACGCATGCTGCTCCACGCTCGGGAGAAACCAAAAAACAACTTCTGGGTTCTGGAGTTTCATTCCAGAACCTAGAACCAAGCAGCTCAACATCCCGCTTATCTATTGTTGAGGCTTTGCTCAAGATAGTCCACAATAGCTCATCGAATGTGGAATGACTATTTATAGTATCTCCAGCGTAGAGTCATGCCCTAAAGTGACACGAAACTCAATGGATCGTTCTGAGTTAGTATCAACCTGCGCGAACATATAATTAATTTCCTAACAATCTCCTCATATGTCCACCGTAAATCTGACGTGAGAAAATGGGTGTTGTTTGTGGTGTTCAACCAAACATGAATCACTCACAACCATATCTGTCACAATTGTCAGAACTCATTGGACGTTAAAGAAAAAACTGTATGCACGCATAAGAATTAATATAAATCACAACAGCATCACATAGCAGTCTAAAGTACGATCACAACACATGCTCAGCATACCTAGTGGCTAATGATCAATAAAAGAGCAGAAGTAATCCAAGCAACAAGTATTCGTAAGAGTTAAACAATGCTCTAAGTAGAGTTAAGCCAGAAACTAGATAACACTCTAGTTGTCATCATATTCAGTTGTGTAGTAGAGCATCCGCATAAGGATCCCAAACAATAAGTGCTCCTCCATTACCAGCATCTCTTGAAATTTTCAACAGAGAATTTCATTCAGAATGAATTAAATTTTTTGAAAATGTGCATGTATCTAGTTCTACTATAAAAACGTAGTACTTTAATTAACTAAGAACACGCCTTCACAGGGTATTATAGGTTTTACCTTAGAATCCATTATTTGTTTCCAAAGAAACGGTCTTATGGACTTCTGGACACCGTAATTATATATGTGTTCCTATGTATAATCACAGTTACCGTTCTTCTAAAGTTAACTAGAACTCATCAAGTGTGAAATTGAACCAATCAACAGAAGAAGAGTTAATTTGAGTCAGATTGTATTATCAAATGTGAAATAACACTCTCCTACAAGGTAAGGAAGACAAATTCCGATGAAGTTGTTAACAACAGATGTAAAATGAAACAACTCACCAAATTCGTACGCAGCAATCACGAACTTCAGCGGAGCACAACATGCTTGCCATGACAAAGGAAAGTGTAAAAAATCAAAACATTTGGACTAATGCTGAACTGAATCGTCTACCATTGAACTAAGGTTGAGCTAAGTCGCCTTTAGTCTCATTTCCCCCACTATTTTGATTGATCGGTATTTGGGCATTCTTTTCGTCAATGGATCAGCTAGATTATCCTTCGATCGCACATCGATCAAGGTGATAATGTCTTGTTGTTTCAGATAATTTAGCAGAGCATGTCGGAGTCGTACATGTTTTCTCTTAGTATTAAAGAGGATATTCTTAACGACTTGGACTGCTGCTTGATTTTCACAGAATAGACTCAAAGAATTGACTTGTAGTTTAGACAAAGAAATGTCTAAAATGAAATTCTTGATCCAATCTACCTCTTCACCGTCCGAAGCTAAGACAAATAACTCAGCTTTCATAGCAGACAAAGCTATATAAGTCTGTCTATTGGATTCCCAAGCAATAGCAGCTCCAGTCATAATGAATATAAATCACTAGTAGACTTACTATTATCAACTTTTGAATATCATGAGCCATCAGAGTATCCATCCACAGTAGAAGGGTAGCCAGTGTAGCATATAGTATGATCTTTAGTACCTCTCAAGTATTTCATTAGCCTGTCTAGGACATCCCAATGTTATTTGCCTATACTACTGGTAAAGCGGATCAACATACCAACAGAGAAGACAATATTTGCTCTTGTACAACTTGTGGCGTACATGAGGCTACCAATGATCTCCGAGTACTTTACTTCGTCAATATTGGTCCCAATATTCAGACACAACTTGACATTTGGATCAAACAGCGTCTCTAAAGGCCTATTTCTGTATAACCCCATGTAGAAAGAATTTACTCTATATAATGAGTTTGACTAAGAGTAACGTGACCATTGTCTACTCTAACTTTCATTCCTATAAGAGTATCAACCGGACCAATATCTTTCATGTCAAATGCTTGTTTAAGCCCATATATTGATTTGTCTAGCATGCACACATTCTCTTTCAGATCTTTATATACATAATTTTTAGGTTGTGTCATGTAGACCTCTTTAACAAGCTTTTCGTTCAAGAAGGTTGTCTTTACATCCATCTGATGAAGTATAAAGTTTTCGATAGAAGTTAAGAGAAGAAGAATCCTAATGGTAGATGAGTGACATACATGTGAATAGTTGATGAGTATAAAAATATACAATTTTGTATAATATTAATTTTGCATATTTATAAATAAAACCTTAGTTTTTATATATAAAACTAATTATTTTTATTATATTATATTTTATATTTATTTTCTAAGTTTTTCTGATTTTTTATATTTTTTTTCTTCTTAAGTCACGCCCCTAGTCACGCCCGTGACCTAGGGCGTGACAACCATTTTTAAAAAAAAATTTAGTTTCTGTTTTTACTCAGGAAAATCGAAAAATTGATGGACACGTCCCGAACACGCCCGTGACAAAATCAACACGCCCGTGCCCTATTAAAGTTCTATCCAAAATGCCAGCAAGCTGCCGCGCTGTCGCCACGCCCCATGCCGCCTGATGAATCAGCTGCTAGACACACCCATGACGTCATCTGACACGCCTGTGACCTGATCAAATTCTATCCGAAGTTTAGCCCAGCTCGACACCTGTCCTGACACGTTGGCAGTCACGCCCGTGAACCTGTCACACCCTCCCCGACACGTCCGTGTCAGGGGATGTGTCACTTGAAATTTTTTTCTATAAATAGGGGGCAGGGCTGAGTAGAATTATGGGAACACCAACAGCTTCCTTAAGAACTGTTAGGACTCCCCAACTCTCTGATATGGAACTGGTAGTAGGTTTCAAGTATTCAAAAGTTCTGTAAGTTGTAACTTTTTAGATTTCTTTTCAGCTTTTCAGAAAGTTGTAATAATTTTTGGACTTTATAAAATAGACTATTTCAAATTCAATTCTAAGTACTTTACTGCTTTTTTTTTCCAGTTTTACTTTCCTTTATTTTCTCATACTATCCCGAATGAAAGACGAAGCTCTGCTTATGTCCTGGATTAAGATAACGTGAAACTGCTTTCAAAATAATTTTCAAAACCTTATTATTTCATACTATCCCGAATGAAGGGCGAGGCGAAAGCCTATGACCTGGATTAAGATAGTGCGAAAGCTTTTCAATATTTTAGATTTTACTACCCTATCCCAAATAAAAGGTGAAGCGAAAGCTTAAGTCCTGGATTAAGATAGATAGGTAGATATTATTTTCTGTACTTTATACCACTCCCATCCTGAGAAGAGGCTAAGAACCCTTAACACTTGGTCAAGATGAGCTCTGGACTGGATATTATTTTCAACTATTTCAACTCTACTTTCTAGTTATCCTAACTAGGGTTTTCTATTAATTGATCATATACTAGGTGAAGATACACTACGTTTACGTTAACCCGTTTTAAACGCAAGCCTTCCCGGTCGCACTTTCGAGTCAGTGATGCTACCAAAGGGACCCTCTCGTTAAGTTAGGTAATTAAGAAATAAAGTTGTTCTTTAATAGCTGAATTAATATTCTCTCAAAGTACTTCGGAAATCAAGGACTACCTTCTGAGTCCTTATCTTAATAAAATCACGTATATATATTTTTCTATCTTTTGTTTTTAATTATAAACTCCACTCCGTTCGTTCGATAAGATAATAGTCCGTTCTAAAAAGTAGAATAATTAACACCGATCCCAGGAAAAATACGACCTTGATATTTTCTACAAAATACTATACTCCTATGCGATAGGTACTCTTGCATTAATTCACAGGATATAAGCAAATAAAAAAGAGATAGACTTATATACGTAAAAGATTATATAACATCAAATCTATCTTCTTTAAAACTAACTTTACTTATCAATAGTTGTCAAAGTAGTCAATTTCTCTTTGTTGTTTATAACCATTAGCTACTAGACGTGTTTTATATCTGACTATAGATCAATCATTGCATAATTTCTTCTTCAATACCCACTTGCATCTTAGGACTTTATCTCCTTTCAATATGTCAACTAAATGTCAGGTGTTATTTTGTAGTAGCGAGTTCATCTCATCATCGATGACTTCTGCCCATATTATCGAATCTCTAGATCTCATTGCTTTCTGGAAGGAGAATAGATCATCCTCTAAGTGGAAGGTGATGAAATTCTCACCAAAATTCTTAGGGATTCTATCTCTTGTAGATGCTCTAACAGGAGCAAGTTCTATCTCTAAAAGTTAGGGAGCAGTGCCAGAGGGGCCAGTTTCAGGTTCTATAGTAGATTCTGTAACCATGTTAGCAGACCCGAAGATGGTTAAGCCGTTGTTGAAACCGGAAAACCGGTCTCTTGTGGAGTTCGACCCTTGGGGAAGGGGTGGCCGCGCACCTACTTCACTCCTGTAAGAAAATGACAAAGAAAAGAAGAGACAAGGACTAGACCAAGGGCCCGGCGTGGAGGTCCCACCACACACCCGGAAGATCTCAGAGCGCTTCCCCTCCTTAGCCAAATGCCGGGCTAAGGTACCTCAGAAAGCGCTAGTAGGCCGGGGAATTAGTAAGCGTGCCTTCTGAGGTACCCCTTGGGTCCTATTTATAGGAAAAGATGGCCTGCCAATATACAACCTTCACTGTTTTCGAGGACTACAGGCAAACCAAAAGGGGCCACATAGTAAAAGTGTGCCATGGCCAAGATGCGAGCTGGACCTGAGGGGGCACTCGCTCGGCAAGGGGTCCGACTCGCCTCGCCCTGGGCCTAGGCGGGCACGGACTCGGCGGACTGTGCTCGGCTAGCGCTGGGCTCGGCTAGACTATTGCCGAGCTCGGGCTCGGCACGACGATCGCCGAGCTCGGACTCGGCACGGAGATCGTCGAGCTTGGCTCGACTATCGTCGAGCCCTGTTTCCGCACCCGAGCTCGGTCTCGGCATGCCGGGCTTCGTTCGGCCATCGCCGAGCTTAGCTCGACTATTGCCGAGCTCGGGCTCGGCAAGCTGGGTCCAAGTTGATCTGAGCCGGCCGGTTCAACCCCTGTCGACCACTCGCGGGATACGGGGTTGTACAGCCGTGATCTTTGATAAATATATGTTCAAAGAAAATATAATCTCTAAACTCTATCACTATATTATTGGATATATCCAAAAATCTGTTAGTTGCACTATCTTCTGCACTACCTAGATAAACACAGGTTGTTGTTCTAGGTCCCACCTTAGGTCTCTTATGGTCTTGTATTCCCATGTAAGAAAAATATCCCCAAGTCTTTAGAGTATCATACCTATAATGATGATTGTGCTACAACTCATACGTAGTAGAATTGGGCTTTGAGTGATGCACTCTATTTACAAATGTGATTTGTGATAACTTCACAAAATGAAGTTATCTTGTGCGTTAATTTATCTCATTTTGATCAATTTATTTCCAAAATTTAAATCAAAAGCATGTGAAAATGAGTAGATTATCTTTTGTGCGAGATTTTACGTATTATTAATATTTTAACTTATTTTATGATAGGGAGCGATGATGAAATCACTTGCATGGCCAAAAGGAAGAATAAGTAACATCCAGGAACCTATTAAAATCAGTCTGCAGTTCATTGGGAGCAGTTTTTGAGTGCAGGAAGCAGAAAACAGAATTTGTTGCAACAAATAAAAATTTGTTGCAACAAATCTGCGAATTTGAATTTTCAAATTCCGAAAATAATTCAAATTTGGAAGTTTTAAATATGAAAGGAGGCTTCCTTTCATAATTTCTAGAAATCCTTTGAGGCTCCATTACCATATAAAGAGGATTTTTAGATCTTTTCATAATCTTTGTCATTTTGGAGAGAAGGAGGCCAAGTTTAGGGTTCTTGGCGGTGGAGAAGCGGATTCCGGCCACGAGAAAGGGTAGATCTGAACTTTTGAAGTCATGAACTGTAAGATCTTTATAGTTTTGTGTGTTTCTTTTCTCGCTATGAACTAATCTCTCCAAGTCTTGTATAAGGAGAGTACTATGCGTGTTTCAATGGTGTAAAACTCTTAGTTGTTGAGATTTGTTGAATGATTTTTCATATTGTGAATTTTTGAATTAATTTATGAGATTTTTGGTTTTTGTCTTCAACTTATGTTTCGCTGCGAGAATCGAGAGATGAGCGGTGTAATATTGGTTTGACGGCGATTTCATTGCACCGCAAGATTCGAGAGAGGAGCGGTGTAAAACGTTTAACCAAAGATTTCTACTTTCACATTGTATTTCGAGATTCGAGAGAGGAGGAGTGCAATCACTCATTAGTTCACCGTAGTTTAGAGGAGAGGAGGAGACTCCATCCTTTTGCTAGCGATTTGATGTTTATGTTAAGCAACATTCTCCATTCCTCTTAAGTTAGAGATAACTAGGAGAATTTAGGCCGTTGGGATTTCCGAGATTCGAGAGATGAGGATTTCTTCTATAAAAATCATCGCATGATAATCCATTCAACATTCTTAACTAATATTATTTCTACGCACCATTTAGACGCCCATAGGAAATCTAAATACAAGACTATTTTCTCCAATTGATAAAAATATTTTTCAAGCTTTCTATTAGTCTACTTAATTTAATTCTTACTTAACCATCTTGATTAGTTAACATAAGATCTATCTATTTCGACTTGTTTGGATTTGAAGAACGATGTAGCTAGTAATTGCAAGCTTTAGGTTAACCACTTCTCCGAGGGAACGATCTCACTCACACTTTATTACTTGTTACGGCACGTGCACTTGCGGCAATACGCATAGATCATTTTCCGCGTATCAAGTTTTTGGCGCCGTTGCCGGGGAGGTGCTATTAATCTATTGTTTATTTTCTTGTAATATTAGTAAACCCTAGTATTTGGAGGTCAAACTTTAGTTTTGTTGTACTTTAAGTTATTTGTAGTTTTTTTTTAATATATAATTGCTATTGTTGTTCTGTTAGTGCATGTCCAGATTTCGATCCATTGAGTTATTGCCATTAAACTTAGAGATTGAAAGGACGTGTAGGAGAAATCGAAAGACTTTCCGTTTAGAACAAATCCAATCTTCAACTATGAATCCAAACGATAATCATTAGGAAGGTCAGGATTTAGGAGGTCAGGTAGAACATAATGGACACCCTGTTGAGCAAAGGAGAACATGTCGTGATTACAACATGCCTCTACAGGGAGGGTTGCAATTTAGTATCGCTAGGCCTGCAATCGAGGCCAACAATTTTAAAATCGATTCTGTTGTCATGCAACTCGTTCAAAATAGTAAATTTGGTGGCCTTAATCATGAAGACCCCAATTCGCATTTGAGAACGTTCATAGAAATCTGTGATACGTTCAAGATTAATGGAGTTTCAGAAGAAGCCATTAAATTGCGCCTGTTTCCTTTCTCGCTAGAGGGGAGGGCAAAGGATTGGCTAAATTCTCTACCCAATGGATCTATTACCACTTGGGCATTCTTGATAGAAAAATTTTTAGCCAAATACTTCCCCCCATCTAAAACGGCTAAGTTGAAGCGAGATATATCTACGTTTATGCAAGGCAATGGAGAGACCTTATACGATGCTTGGGAACGTTTCAAAGAGCTTCTACGTAAGTGCCACCACCATGGCTTAGTCATCCACCAACAAGTTTGGACCTTCTACAATGGTGGTCTCCAAACATCCACTATGATTCAAGTTGATGGAGCCGCGGGAGGGTCACTCATGAATAAATACCCAGAAGATGTCTATGCAATATTAGAGGATTTATCCTCTAATAATTATCAACTTGTTGATCGGCAAGGGTCCTCTTCTTCTACTGCTGGGTTATACCAAGTGGACCAATTAACCTCGTTTGCGGCTGAAATGACTTCGCAATTTAATTCAATAAATAAAAGGTTAGACGCCTTGACGTTAAACCAAAGTCAATTTCTCCCACAGGTTAATAGTGTTGTTACTCCTCTGCCTAACGCTAGCCCTACTTTAACCATTGAACAACTTATAGGACATAACGAAGACGCTAACTATATAGGAGGGCAGTACAAACAAGGTCATAACACCTACTCGAATAATTATAATCCGGAGTGGAGAAACCATCCAAATTTGTCATGGAAGAATAATTCTGGGTCTACTCCTTCGCACTTATTCAACCACAATTCCAATCACCCTCACCAACATCACAATCCTAATCAAACGGGACCTTCGCGGAAATTATCTGATGAAATCATCTTAGAGTCCATGAAGAATAACGAAGCACGTTTTTCTAGTTTAGAAGGATCCATGCGCTTAATTGAAACACAATTGGGCCAAATTGCATCAGCACTTAATACTAGAGCTCTAGGGACATTACCAACCGATACAATGCCTAATCCTAAGGGTGATAACCAACACTGTAAGGCTATTACATTGCGGAGTGGTAAGGAGTTGGCGGGTGGTTATAACAATAATCCAATGGAAACTGGTACTGCACAAATTGAAGTAGAGAGTGATAAAATTCATGAACCCGCTAGAGAGTTGAATTTTGAACCTACTAAGAGTGTGGAGGAAGAGTTAGAAGAAGTAGAAGTGAATAAGAAAGAGAAGAACGTAGAGGGAATGGATAAGAAAATAATTACCTACCCACCACCACCATTTCCTCAAAGACTTAGGAAGAGCAAGCTAGATCATCAATTCCAGAAATTCATAGAAATCTTTAAGAAACTTCAAATTAATATCCCATTTGCCGAAACCTTAGAGCAAATGCCCAGTTACGTCAAATTTATGAAAGATATTTTAAATAAAAAGAGAAAATTTGGCACGAATGAAACTGTGGCATTGACACATGAATGTAGCGTAATCCTTCAAAAGAAACTTCCACCCAAACTGAAAGATCCAGGAAGTTTCACGATTCCATGCTCTATCGGATACCAATTTGAAGGAAAAGCTTTGTGTGATCTTGGAGCGAGTATAAATTTGATGCCACTTTCAATTTATCAGAAGTTGGGCTTGGGGGACGTTTCTAAAACTTCGTTAACATTACAGCTAGCCGACAAATCGCTTACTTTTCCTAAGGGTATAGTGGAGGATGTTCTTGTCAAGGTGGACAAGTTTATTTTTCCGGCGGACTTTGTAGTTTTGGATATGGAAGAAGATAAGGAGATCCCACTAATTGTAGGGAGACCCTTTTTAGCAACCAGAAAAACTTTAATAGATGTCCACAAAGGTGAGTTGATCATGAGAGTCAACGATGAACAGGTAATCTTCAACATTCTTAAGGCCAAGTTTAGGGTTCTTGGCGGTGGAGAAGCGGATTCCGGCCACGAGAAAGGGTAGATCTGAACTTTTGAAGTCATGAACTGTAAGATCTTTATAGTTTTGTGTGTTCCTTTTCTCGCTATGAACTAATCTCTCCAAGTCTTGTATAAGGAGAGTACTATGCGTGTTTCAATGGTGTAAAACTCTTAGTTGTTGAGATTTGTTGAATGATTTTTCATATTGTGAATTTTTGAATTAATTTATGAGATTTTTGGTTTTTGTCTTCAACTTATGTTTCGCTGCGAGAATCGAGAGATGAGCGGTGTAATATTGGTTTGACGGCGATTTCATTGCACCGCAAGATTCGAGAGAGGAGCGGTGTAAAACGTTTAACCAAAGATTTCTACTTTCACATTGTATTTCGAGATTCGAGAGAGGAGGAGTGCAATCGCTCATTAGTTCACCGTAGTTTAGAGGAGAGGAGGAGACTCCATCCTTTTGCTAGCGATTTGATGTTTATGTTAAGCAACATTCTTCATTCCTCTTAAGTTAGAGATAACTAGGAGAATTTAGGCCGTTGGGATTTCCGAGATTCGAGAGATGAGGATTTCTTCTATAAAAATCATCGCATGATAATCCATTCAACATTCTTAACTAATATTATTTCTACGCACCATTTAGACGCCCATAGGAAATCTAAATACAAGACTATTTTCTCCAATTGATAAAAATATTTTTCAAGCTTTCTATTAGTCTACTTAATTTAATTCTTACTTAACCATCTTGATTAGTTAACATAAGATCTATCTATTTCGACTTGTTTGGATTTGAAGAACGGTGTAGCTAGTAATTGCAAGCTTTAGGTTAACCACTTCTCCGAGGGAACGATCTCACTCACACTTTATTACTTGTTACGGCACGTGCACTTGCGGCAATACGCATAGATCATTTTCCGCGTATCAATTTGCAGTTATGACTGTTTCCCCCCAAAAGGAATTAGAAATGCCAGTTACGAGGAGCATAAAATTCAACATATCTATTAAAGTTGTACTTGTCTGTTTTTTGTGATCTCCATCGGGTACATTGCGAAATCATGTCTCGCAATGTATGTTATGTCTTTTAAAGAAGACTAGTAATTCAATTGTAGCTTTTGTTCTTCTACTTGCTTCTGATTTATTTGTCTTGATTAGTTAAGTGTTCCTGCAACCTTCCTATGAACGCAGCAGCAGCAACGAGTGTTTCGGGTTTATGTGTCCAGTTCAAGTAACCTGAGTGGGGATTTATTTGGAAAATTAATTAGGTTTAATTTTAGTTTGGGTTTCTGGTTCCTATTATATATTACCAACCATGATTTGAGCGGCTAGGTTAATGATGTAGGCTATGTCTTATGAGATCCTACACGGATGGCGTGACTACGACTATTACAACGCTCAACGCTCTCTAACCCGCACGCTAACGAAACGCAGCAATCACAACGAGTTTTATTTATCGTTCGCGCTAACATACGGATAGCTAATCCGCAAATGGAACGGAGGATGGCTATAGGCCAAAATCCTTTTCGACTAAATGGAATAATATTGATTCCGTTCGAGCTTGGAGTTGTACAAAAATAGATCCACCTAAGAAATCACGATTCGAATAGTGGTAGGATCTATCCCAACAAAACAAGAGCGAGGATCGCCAATCCTCTCGATAAGTCTTTCCAGAAAAACCAAACGAAAATCACAAATCTATTACTAGTAATACCGCGAAAATTAATGATTCGAGAAATCACGCAAAATTCGTCCACCACAAGAACTAATCTAAGAAAGAAAATCTCTTGTGTAGGAATTTCGTTACCCCACTCGGAAGCGTAGATCCGAGATATTTGGATCCACAAAGAA
This sequence comes from Platanthera zijinensis, assembly GCA_039513925.1. Lineage (NCBI taxonomy): Eukaryota > Viridiplantae > Streptophyta > Magnoliopsida > Asparagales > Orchidaceae > Platanthera > Platanthera zijinensis. The sequence goes on along the minus strand of CM077098.1, from coordinate 130,479,603 downwards.
CGACCTCTCTTCCTTTGAAATCCACGGGAAACGCGCCACGGATGAAGATCTTGCTCGTCTCCTTCACTTCTCGCCGTGGAATATTTCCCAAAACCTTTTCTTCCTTGCACAAGAGCTCTCTCTTCCAAGTGGCCAAACTTCTTGAAGGGGTGATTTCAAATCCGTTGAGAGGAGGAAGGTGGGGGTGGAGAATGAAAGGTTGAAAGAGAAAGAGAGAGTGAGGATGGGGGCAGCCGAGAGGAAGGATGGAGAGGGGAGGCCGAAATTCTTGAGAGGAGAACACCTAGGGGGCGGCGGCTAAGAGAAGGAAGAGGAGAGGAATTAGGTTTAGGCAAAAGTCTTGTTTGATTTCAATAATAGTCTACTTAACAAATGAAAGTTTGGCCTTATATAAGGCTTACATCCAAGCGGCTATTAGTAGCCCAAAATTAAATAGTTTCAGAAATGAAATGACAGAAATTAAATAGTTTCAAATACAACATAATAAAGGATAAATGCAGACCAACTAGCAAGATAACTTTAAATCTTATTCTTGTTGCGTGGGCGAAGATTGTAGCCGTGACTGCTACGGCGCCGCAAGTCTCTTGTTAGTGGATCATCGTCATCATCTTCTGCCACTACCACAACGCCATGGACGTCGTCTTCATCACCCAGTTGGCCGTCGTGGTGGTCGTCGCCATCAGTTAAGATTAAAATCTGGAGTGTGGAACCGTGAGGAAAAAAACCCGAGAGTGCAGTAGGCGGTGCTTGGAGAGGTGATTTCGCAAAACTGGAAGAGGCGATTCTTCTTCTCTATTTTTCGGTGGAGATCTAGAGTTCCTGTGCAGATCCTTGGAGGAAGCAGAGGGGTGATCTTGAGTTCCTATGTGGAGCCTTTTGAGGGAAGAGAGAAGCAGGTGTTGAACGGCCTGTGCTAGGGTTGGATAGTGATACCACAAGGGAACCGTGAGTGTTGCTGCTGCTGTTTTGGTTTGCATTTCTCTTCCTCTCCTCCTCGCAGACGTAGGCATCTCTTTTGCTGAACTGCGTTAACAACCCGGTCTCTTGATTGTTGTGTTATTCTCTATTTTGATTTCGCTGTGTTTGCATTTTGGACTTAGTATTGCCTGTGTTATTGGGCAAATTGTTGGTGAATAAACTCTACAAGTGGTATCAGAGGCGGTTGTGGTTGTACGAGTGTCAGTGGAGGTTTGTTGTGATACTCTCTATTTATCATAATGAGTGACAATGAAAGAGTGGATGTTGCGGGGAATTCGACAGGGCACCATTCGGTCTCACATCCGGCTAGAATTGACGTTGTAAAGTTCGATGGAAAAACTAACTTTGGTATGTGGAGATGCGAAGTGATGGATGTATTGTGTGCACTTAATTTAGAGGAGGCACTTGAGTCTGAGGATTGTCCAGAAGGGATGGTCGAGAAGACATGGTCGAAGATTAACCGGAGTGCTTGCGGTTTGATTCGTAATTGTGTGACACGTGATATCAAGTATGGCATTATGACAGAAACCTCAGCGGTGAAGATGTGGGGAATCTTTGAAAGCAAGTACATGACAAAGAGTGTGGAGAATAGACTTCACATGAAGCGTCGTCTCTACAGATTTACAATGCGCAAGGGGGTTTCTATCGATGATCATTTAAATGAGTTTACAAAACTGCTTGCAGATCTATTCAATTTGGATGAAGAAGTGAAGGATGAAGACAAAGCGTTATTATTGTTAAACTCGCTACCTGATTCATATGAGAATTTCATCATGACTCTCATACACGGGACAGACATTTTGGAATATGGAGAGGTGACTACTGCTCTGTTAAATCATGAGTTCCACAGGAGAGACAAGGAGTCCTCCAAGGCGGAGTCGATCAAGGTCCTATCACTTCAGAGGGGTAGATCTGAAAAGAAGAAGAGTTGGTTCAAAAATGGGTCTAGCAACGGTAATTTTCAGAAGCGTGATAAGTCACGTGGCCGCAGTCTTGAAAAGAATTAGTGTGCTTATTGTATGGAGGAAGCTCACTGAAAGCGAGATTGTCCTAAAATCAAGAATGTGAACAAGGGGGCGAATGCCAATATCTCTCATGTGAAAATTGTAGAGGCAGAGTCAAATGTTTCTTTGTCTACTGTTGATCGGTGCTTGATTTCTGATGAGTCAAGTTGGATTCTTGATTCTGGGACTACCTATCATATTTGTAATTCAGGGAATGGTTTAGCTCTTACAAGATACTAGATTCTGGGGTTGTCACTGTTGGCAACAATCATGTCTGTCATACAGTTGGAATTGGTAGTATTTTCATAAAGATGCATGATGGTGCAGTTAGAGAATTGACTGAGGTACGTCATGTTCCAGAGATCAGGAAGAATCTACTTTCAGTTGGAGATTTGGAAACAAAGGGCTACAAGGTAGTCATTTATGAAGGAATTTTGAGAATTTCTAAGGGAGCTTTGGTATTCATGCGTGGTGAGCGTCACCACAATCTCTACTATCTCCAGGGAAAGGCAGTTACATGGTCTACTGTAGTGGTGGAGGATTCTTATGATGCTACTACTCTATGGCATATGCGGTTAGCCTATGCAGGTTAACCTTCTCTTCTCGCTTTGCATAATATGGGTTTAATTAAAGGTTCAAACACTTGTAAACTTGGTTTTTGTGAACATTGTGTGTTTGGCAAGAAGACACATGTGTCCTTTGGTACTGTCATCCATAGTACTAAAGGAATTTTGAATTATGTTCACACGGATGTTTGGGGCCCAACTAAAACAATATCGTTGGGTGGAAGTCAATATTTTGTCTCTTTTATAGATGATTTTTCTAGGTATGTATGAGTGTACACATTGAAGCACAAAAGTGAAGTTCTAGAAAAATTCATTATTTGGAAGAAATTGGTAGAGAATCAGACTGACAAGCGCATTAGATATATCAGATCAGACAATGGAGGCGAGTACACGTCTAATGCTTTCTTGCAGGAGTGTCATAAATCTAGTATTGATCGTCATTTCACTGTTAGAGAGACACCGCAGCAGAATGAGGTGGCAGAGCGAATGAACCGTGCCTTGATGGAAAAGGTGCAGTGTATGTTGTCCAATTCGGGGATGGACATAGTTTTTTGGGCTAAAGCCATGGATTATGCTTGCCATTTGGTGAACCGTCTGCCTTCTGCAGCCATTGGGAAGTTGACTCCCATGAAGAAGTGGTCAGGTCATCCTGCTAGGAACTATGAGCAGTTGAAGATTTTTGTGTGTCCAACTTATTATCATGTGCGAAATGATAAGTTGGAACCTAGAGCTCAAAAGGCAGCCTTCTTAGGATTCAGGCATGTGGTTAAAGGCTATAAATTGTATGACCATGTTGATAAGAAGATTGTGATTAGCAGGGATGTTACTTTTGATGAGGCGAGCATGTTGAAGCCTAAATGCTCTCAACAGGTGGAGAGTTCAGGGAAGACCACAGATGGCTTACAGATTATGGAGCTTGATGTTGCTCCTATTGTTCCACATGATTATTCTATCGAGCAACATGTACCTGGATAGATTCCAACAAATGAGCTTACAGATCTTGGTCAGGAGGATTTAGATGCTGAAGAAAATACTAGGGTGACTCCTATTGAGGAGTCAATTGCAAGATGCAGGATTAGGCGGACAAATGTTCAAAAACCTTCATGGTTGATGGATCATATTGCATTTGCATTATCGGCAACTGAAGCTGAAATTCCAAATCACTTTAAAGAGGCTATGGAGAGTCCCGAAGGTGAGCAGTGGAAGGTAGCCATGAATGAAGAAATGGAGTCCCTTTACAAAAATAACACTTGGAATTTAGTAAAGGTACCTCCTGGGAAGAGGGCCATTGGGTGCAACTGGGTGTATACTAAGAAGGTAGGATCTCCTGGAGAAGCTGATGTGCGATTCAAGGCAAGATTGGTAGCAAAAGGTTTTGCGCAGCGTTAAGGGATTGATTATGATGAAGTGTTTTCCCTTGTAGTCAAACATCCCTCCATCCGTGTATTGCTTGCTCTTGTTGCACAGTTTGGTCTGATACTTGAACAGCTTGATGTGAAAACAACATTCCTACACGGGGAACTTGAGGAGGAAATTCACATGCCTCAACCGCCTGGGTATGGTGCCACCCATAAAGACTTGGTGTGCAAACTGAATAAGTCCTTGTATGGGTTGAAGCAATCACCACGAATGTGGTATAGAAAATTTGATCAATTTATGCAGAGGGAAAAATTTAAGCGGAGCCAGTTTGACCATTGTGCTTATTATAAGCAACATCCAGGAGATGTGTTCATTTATCTCTTATTATATGTTGATGACATGCTTATTGCTTCTTCTAGTCAGTTTGAGATTGACAAGGTGAAGAAACAATTATTCAGAAGCTTCGAAATGAAAGATTTGGGTGAAGCCCAAAAGATTCTTGGCATGGAGATTCAGCGTGACAAATCAGCTGTTAGAGTTTGGCTTTATCAAAAGGCTTACTTGGAAAAGGTGTTGAAAAAGTTTGGTATTGATGTGTCAATCAAAGCTGTGAGTGTTCCTTTAGCACCACATTTTCAGTTGAGTGCCGATTTATGTCCTAAAGATGACACTGAAAGGAAGGAAATGCGGTCGGTTCCGTATGCCAGTGCAGTAGGGAGTCTTATGTATGCTATGGTGTGTACCAGACCGGATATAGCACAGACAGTTGGGATTGTGAGCAGGTTCATGCATGATCCAGGGAGGAGTCATTGGGATGCTGTGAAATGGATACTTAGGTATTTGAAAGGTACTGTTGATACAAGCTTGATGTTTGAGAGGCAGTCATCAATAGCTAACTTATGTGTGGGGTATGTAGATTCGGACTTTGCCGGTGACATAGATAGACGCAAATATACTTCTGGTTATTTATTCACGTTGGCAGGTGCTCCAGTTGGGTGGAGATCTACACTATAGGCCACAGTTGCATTGTCTACCACTGAGACAGAATATATGGCTTTGACGGAGGCGATGAAGGAGGCTATCTGGATGCAGGGTTTGTTGGATGATATGGGTGTGGAGCAGGAGCACTTGACAATGCATTGTGACGTCAGAGTGCAATTTTCTTGGCAACCAATCCGGTTCATCATGCTCGAACAAAGTACATTGACGTATGATACCATTTTGTTCGTGATCTGATTGAGGAAGGTGACATTCTACTTCAAAAGATTGACACGAAGGACAACCCAGCGGATATGATGACAAAAGTGTTACTAGCGCAGAAATTTAATTACTGCAAGGCGTTGGTGAACATCCGTGCTCAGGGTTGATTGCCCTTTTTGGGCATTTGGGGAACTACAACGGCTTGATTCCTTTGGGAGCTAGGGGATATGTAGGCAGCCAACTTGTTGGTGCAGTCGATGTACTTGTATTCATCCAACTTTTTTAATAAAATTGTAGGATGAGGTAGAGATTGTGAACGCAGCAGCAGCAGCAACGAGTGTTTCGGGTTTGTGTGTCCAGTTCAAGTAACCTGAGTGGGGATTTATTTGGAAAATTAATTAGATTTAATTTTGGTTTGGGTTTCCGGTTCCTATTATATATTACCAACCATGATTTGAGCGGCTAGGTTAAGATTGAAATCTGGAGTGCGGAACCGTGAGAAAAAAAACCCGAGAGTGCAATAGGCGGTGCATGGAGAGGTGATTTCACAAACCTGGAAGAGGCGATTCTTCTTCTCTGTTTTTCGGTGGAGATCTAGAGTTCCTGTGTGGATCCTTGGAGGACGCAGAGGGGTGATCTTGAGTTCCTATGTGGAGCCTTTTGAGGGAAGAGAGAAGCAGGTGTTGAACAGCCCGTGCTATGGTTGGATAGTGATACCGCAAGGGAACCGTGAGTGTTGCTGTTGCTGTTTTGGTTTGCATTTCTCTTCCTCTCCTCCCCGCAGACGTAGGCATTTCTTTTGCTGAACTGCGTTAATAACCCAGTCTCTTGATTGTTGTGTTATTCTCTATTTTGTATTTTGGACTTAGTATTGTCTGTATTATTGGACAAATTGTTGGTGAATAAACTCTACACTTCCCGCTTCACAAAATTTTTACAGCAAATATCAATCTTAAATACGATAACAAAGAATAACTAAAATATCATAGTTTGATCAAAACATTACTTAATCTTTACTTATTATTCACTAATTAATTAAACTTCTCATCATAATCACTGTTTGCCAAATGGAGCCGGGAAATTGTAGTGGCAAAATAGAGCGGTGTGAAATTATGATGGAAAATGCAGTGAAGTACTGAAGTGAAATAAAAATAAGTAATTGTTTTGAACAAATTTATTTTGGGTAGGTGCAAATCAAGTTTTAAAATAAAAATTCTAAATAATTATTTTAAATGTTACGGTATTGATAGAGGCAAATCATTTTCCCTTCACGTCGACAGGAGCGAAACATATGCGACGACACCGCCACCACCGCCGACTCCTCTCTCTTCGCCGCCGCCGCCGCCACCGCTGTCGCCGCCAACGCCGCCAACGCCTACCGCAAGCCATATGCGATGACACCTATCACACATCTGTTAGGAAATGAGATCAAGAAATCCCCAGGACAGTCAAAAATACAAGAAAAATAGCGTCAATATTTTATAACAAGAATATCAAAGTAATAATCAACGTCCGATACAGAAACGCCGCGGAGAAGCCGGACACACTCGGTCCGCGGGAGAGAGGACAATCTTGACTGCAATCCGCTAGCACAGCGGACGCACAAGGTTCACCGAACCTTCAACGTCGAGGTCAGACGTTCAACCGCAACCACCGCCGTCACCGGAGAACAACGCCGTCACCGGAGAGAAACCTCCGTCGAGGCTAACTGCACACGCGCACGGCGTCGACACCGCGTCTCTCCACTCCCTAGAATGTCCACTGCAACGCCGGCGAGAAACTCCACCAAGCTCGGCGGCAATACCTCTCTCAACGCCGACGGATGTATCCTCCAAGACCGACGACGAACACCCAAGGCCGTCGGCCTCTTCGAGTGCACGAGCGATAGAGAGAGAGAGAGAAGCAGAGAGAGGGGCTGTTTTTCTTCCTTGGCCGACTGTTGCTCAGCAAAACAGGCGGACTGGCTCCTTTAAAAAGGCTACAGGTCGGCACCCTTAATTGCTCACAGGTAGGTGTTGAGAAGATGAACAGGGGCATTTATTTCATGCAGGTGGGCTGTCCAATAATGTGGTTCCTGATGGCTAATCAAGGGAGGAATGATAAAATATATCATGTATATACCTCTCCCATTGGTCAAACCAAAATAAGAAAAAAGATTCCCTTTTTTTTTCTTCTTTCCAGATACAAGTGGCCAGCAATTTGAAAATTACTTTTCCCAAAAACAATTCGGATTTGAACCAAACTTCCAACAGTCACCACCTTGGTTCGAGATCCGGATCCACCACCTGCACTAAGCATCAGCCTGCACGAAGCACCACCTCAAGAACCTGAGGCGTCAGCCGACCTGCTCCAGTCGACTTATCCCTGCTCGGGCTCAACCTCTGAACGTTGTCGCAAACGGATCGCAAAAACTGACTCGTCGAACCCGAGTCCCTGAAAGGCGATCCACTGCACCACCACGACTGTCACCTCTGTCGGCCGCAAAAAACATGGGCTCACCACCTCGCATCGTAGTCCCCATCAGCCGATACAAACTACCGTGCTGCAAAGCTCACATGAGCACGGTGCGCCCTCGCCTCACCGTCAGAACTCTATTTCTCGCTGCAAAACTGCAACCACTGGAATCCAATCTGCCCAACGATATCAAATTTCTGCGCAACTTTGGTACCAGATGTACCTGATCAAGTCTATGCATAGCTCCGTCATACGTCCGTAAGTTCACCGTCTCAATCCCTGTGACCTTACATGCTGAGCTGTCACCCAGAAAGACCGACCCAGACGTCACCTCCAGTGAACTGAACATCGCCGCATCTGAGCAAATGTATTACGAAGCACCAGAATCCAAAATCCAGCTATCAGAGTCATTCTGACTCTCAGTGACGCAATAAAAATCGTCATCTCCTTCCAAGTCGAGTGTCACCATGCCCGCATCTTGGACATCCTTCGAAGTTCCAGAACTTCCTGCACGCTGCGGACAATTTCTCCTAATATGACCAACTTGTCTGCAGTGGTAACACGTCACTGCCTTCTTCGACGTTGACCGAGGTCGTGCACTGCTCGATCCTTTGTTAAAACTCCTCCCGCGTTATGCGCTACCAAGATCTGGTCACCCCTAGGAGTGGGGTCCTTGAACATCTGACTGGATAACAACGCAGACGTGACTTCTTCCAGCCCCACCGTATCCTTCTCATACAGGAGCGTAGTCACCATGTGCTTGTATGACGCTGGGAGCGAGGTAAGAAGCAAGAGGGTTTTGTCTTCTTCCTCTACCTTTGAGCCAACCACATGTAATTGGCTCAGAAGACCGTTGAACACATTGAAGTGTTCCTGCAGGTTGCCACCTTACCGCATCTTCAGCGCATAGAGGCGCTGTTTTAGCAACAATCTTGTCGTCACGGATTTTGCCAAGTACAGTCGCTCCGGCTTCTCCCAAAGCTCGATTGTCGTCTCTTCAGTCCCGATGTTGAAGAGCACCTGGTCAGCAACACACATCCTGATTGTGCTCGTGGTTTTCTCATCAAGATCCTTCCATTCCTCATCTTTTACTGCCGTGGTTAATTTGTCGCGCCCCCACAGGACTCGAATCAAATCTTGTTGAACCAACATATCCTTAACTCGAATCTGCCATAGGCTAAAATTTCCACTGTCTTCGAACTTCTCTGCGGAAAATCTGTTCAAAATTGCGTTCTTCCCGATGGCTAATCAAGAGAGGGATGATATAATATATCATGTACATACCTCTCCCATTGGTCAAACCAAAATAAGAAAAAAGATTCCTTTTTTTTTTCTTCTTTTCAGATACAAGTGGCCAGCAGTTTGAAAATTCCCACAGTGGTTTTAAATGTTACGGTATTGATAAAGGCAAATCATTTTCCCTTCACGTCGACAGGAACGAGACATATGCGACGACACCGCCACCACCGCCGACTGCTCTCTCTTCGCCGCCACCGCTGTCGACATCGCCGCCAACGCCTACCGCAAGCCATACGCGATTACACCTACCACACATCCTCTCTTTTGACCACTGTGGGAGCTCCAGATTTATTTGTGTCAAACATTCTCGCTCATCTTCAGCTCATTTGAACTGAAATAAGCCGTAGATTTAAACTTTTTTTTCGTATTTCTCTAGTAAAGAAAAAGAATGTCGAAAAGTTGTACTCATCGTTAAAAAAAAAATTCTATGATAAATTTGAAACTTTTGTAATACGTTAAGTTTTATAATTGTGAAACTATTTGTTCATATCTTGTTAAAGAATTTTTAAAAGAATTATATTGGATTGCACGTAACAATTTGATTCGTACATATAAATTTTTGATTTGTCCGTAAAATTGATTTGCATCTATCCAAAATTAATTTGTTCATAACAATCACCTAAAAATAATGCTTGAGAAATGAGAACTATGCTAGTAACGTTGCTCACAGTATGAAAAAAAAGGAAAACTATCTGCACAGATGAATGCATTTCATGTTAAAATTGAATAAATACAAAACATACTTCTAACATTTATGGGTGTTAATGACCAGAGAGATGATGAAACCTTTATTGGCCTGATTGAATTGAAGCATAATTTCATGAGAACAAAGTTAAGTTCTCTATGGAGCACATGACCAAAACAACGCCTTACACATTTTGTTTATTCGCTCTCAACAACAATAACTGGTAGTTAAGCACTCTTTAGGCTAGTAAATAACCTACTGACATAATGATTGGATCCATAGGGGTTGCCCAGTGCACAAAGCATCCCTGCGCAGCGAGGGTCTGGGGAAGGGTCCTGTCACAAGGGTGAAATGTAGGAAAATCTTGTCATGCATTTTTGCAAGAGAAATTGTCCGGTCATCAGGATGAACTTATTTGTTATTTTTATCTATACGAGTGACAGGCACAGGGCTCCGTCCCTACAGTCAATCGTGATAGTACCTCAACTGTGAGAGTGCGCGCGGGCCTCTTTGCCATGCGCGACATTATCCCGGCCACGACATTGTCCCGACGCGACGGCGCTCCCATCGTTTGCATTTTCCTGAGTGTTACACTCCGCTCATCGCTCATTTTTGTGATGTGCACGAGAGTTCATGAGCGCCAGAGAGAACATATTTTTTTATATGAGATCACATTTAAAAAAAATAAAATAAAAAAAAAATGAAATTTTACAATTAAGAGGGGCTAAAATAAAAAAAAATATTTAACCACATAGTATTTTCCCTTTTAATTTAGTATAGAAATATAATTGCCTTCAATGGAAGAATTTTGAGAAAGGAATTTTGGAGAACGTGGCTTTGTAAACTGCAGCACGCTTTCTTGATTTTATTTCATTGACAAGTTATATATTTATGCATGAATGAGCGTGCTACTATGGAGAGAATTTAAAAAGTCATATAATAACATTCCATGTATGGCTGTAGAGAATTGGAAAGCACTGAGGGATGTGAATAAGGACAATTCCTATAAAAGAAAGACCCCAACGGTTGTATTTGAATGCATTGTCATGATAGAGGATTACAATTTTGGACTTTCCAATTTTGGACTTTTCAATTCTTCACTCTTCCTCAAATTGGCGCATGCAAATGCAAATTTAGGATGCCCAATTTGTCTACCAAATTCATGAATTTTTCTCTTCTCAGCGCCTTTGTGAATATATCTTCAAGTTGGATGCATGTCCATATTTTGGTTGGTGCAATTTCTCGAACAACGTAACAATTCATCTTAACGTGTTTTGTTCTTTCGTAAAATACTGAATTTGTGGCAATATGAAGCGCCGCTTGGCTGTCATAAACAACGTTGTTGGCTCTAATTGAGGAGCTTGCAAATCTCCCAATAACCAGCGCCACCATACAAAGTTCACTAACGTTGGTGGTCACGACTCTATATTCCATCTCTGCCGAGTGACTAGGTTTGTTTCATTGTTCTCCATGAGATTGGTGACCCTCCCAATGTGATGAAGTAGCCACTGCGAGATCTTCGTGTCATGGTACAACCTTCCCAATCTGCATCACAATATGCCTTTACCCTAAGATCATTTGCTGTTGATAGCATTATTCCTTGTCCATGTGCAGATTTTAGGTACCAGAGGAATCTTTCTGCCCTCTCCTTATATTCTTGCTGTGGGCAATCAACAAATTGACATAATATATTTATGGCATAGGTGATCCGGTCTTGTTACCGTTGATGGGGTTCACCCGAACTGGTTCGATCGAACCTGTAGAGCCCACTAACAGCGTAACCGCCGGCAGCATAAATGCCGCCGTCGTGGCCATAGTTTTCATCACCGTCGCCGTTGCCGCCATCGCCTCAGCAACCGCGGCAGCCGCCGCCATCGCCACGGCAACCGCCATCATCGCCGGCCTCGCCGTCTCCAGCACCTCCCGTCGTTAGCCGTCGTCGTCTGCGGCACCGCATTCACCACCATCCCGACGCGGGCCACCATCGCCGGCCACCACCACTGCCAGACCCAAAGAAAAAATAAAAGGGAAGGCACAAGGTTATCCAACCGTTCGCTATTCCGGACTCTAAAAATTGCGCTGGACTACTTTTTATTGTATATTTTATTTTTTTTAAATTAAGTATTATAAAACTCATCAATTTCAATATATCATTCGTAATCGTCAATATTTTTTTTCAAATATGACATGTAATATATCAATAAATTTGTTTTTTCGAGACCTACAAAACGAGACTAATATTAAATACTTTCTAATTAGTATTGATCATGCAGATACGAAGATAAAACGTTTTACTGATTAAACGTGCGAATACAACAAAATCATGAAAATTAATATGTATTTTGGTAGAATCAAACTCAGTTCGACATTTCGTCGAGCTCATATATATATTTTAAAAAATACAAAAATAATAATTATTATAATAATAATTTATATATATCTTGTTCTTCATATTAAAATAATATCATGTTCTCAAAATATGAAGAACATGATTGGAGTTGCTCATACCATGTTCTCTATATTTTAGAGAACATGGTACAATGGAGATCTCTAAATATAGAGATTCTCATTGGAGATGCTCTTATGGATGGTCAGTTCTGTTGAAATCAACTCCACTCCATCTTTCAGATTTTTGTTTCCGTATCTGAAATATTTTTGGTCATGGAGATCAAATGACAGCTGTTATAAAAAAAGGAATTGTTAAAGACAAACCCAATTTGGATATACGCAAACACAAATCTTAAAATCAGGTCAATTTTTTCCTGGTGGTTTTTTTTCTACGCAAACCAATTTTGATATACGCAAAACAAATTCACCGCGCTCCCGCTGCATCTCTCGGCCTCTCTGTCGTTGCCTCTCCCGTCGCCCCTTCCGCTGCCTCTCTCGCCGCAACTCCCGCCGCATTTCCCGACCTCTTTGTCACTGCCTCTCCCATCGCCGGTAGGTTGCGAGGCTTCTGATGAGCGGTTTGACATACAACAACCAGATGATTTTGAAGGTTTGCATGTTGGTTCTTTTTGTTCGTTGCCTCTCCCGTCGCGGGTAGCGTTTTTTTTCGTTAATTTTGAAGGTGCGCCGCCGCTTCCCTTCATTTTCGTCTTAATTCTGCATCTGGATTTTTTAATACATATTTTATTCTTTCATCTTCAGCATATTGAGAAGTTAATTTTTCGTTTTGGATTCTGCATATTGATTCTACACGTTGGCTTTTTCGTTCTCCATTTTCGTTTTTGTTTTTGTGCGGTAATTAGATAATGGTGCTGGATGATTGATTTCTAGCATCTTATGTCCTATTGTAGCTTATGAAGAGGGGGAAACATAAGTGTATTATTTGCTGTAATAAATGAAGTTGATTCTTGTTGTTCATACTTTCATTTACCTTATAAAACTATTGTCAATTTTTTCATTTCCAAATTTCCATTTTTTTGTTCCTAATTTTAGATACTGGAATAGAACTCAGAAACTTCTAAAGATTTTCATTGTATACAGACATGTTTCACGGCTGACCTCTGAAATTTAAATTAATCAGGTTTATGAATTTTGTATGTGTTGTTTGATAATAAAACTCTTTAAATTATTACATGTTTTCATTGAAATGGATGTGACCGTTACCATATATTAAATGTCATAAATTTGGTATTTCTATATTATAAACGTGTTATTTTGTCGAACTGTTGCATCGAACTTCTCATAAAACGGTTTTTTGTCTAAAACATTAGATTATGTAATTTGTAGTGTTGGTTTGCTGTTAACAGTTTTGATTTTTGTTTAACAATTTGGTTTGCACGAAGTATTTTTCAAAATATTTGGGTTGTCATTAACAATGGTTTGCGTATATTCAAAATTTATTTGCCTTTAACAATCCCCTAAAAAAATGGGTTGCTTCAAGTTTGCACCTAAGCAGGGCCACCTCCATCTTCGCAGATTAGGAAGACAACGGCCGATCCCTGGAGAGTTTTGATGCATGCAGATCGGGCTTTGAAGGCGCCGGACTCTAGATCGCCCACGACTGCCGCTTCCATCTCACCGGCCGGAGCCGCCGCGCCCCCTTTGTCTGCCCAGGGCTGGGTGGCCTCTTTCCCTCGAAGAGAAGGCGGCGGCGAGGCCACCCCGCCCTCCGGTCAGGCTCCGCTTCCCGTCATCCAGCGCCCTTGCTCAGCAATTGGCCTCGCCGGAGCGCCCCTCCCCTCACGGGATGGGTGGTTATTTTTTTCGATGAGGGTGGTTATATTCCGTTCAGAGACGGTCTTGTCATTTTATAAAATCTGTGATCCACGTGTTCTAAACGCAGCGTTTCTATTCGCCCGGATGGTGTTTACGGGGAGAATTTATCAGCTGTCTCTCCTAAAATCTATAAATAAACCCTTTTCCTCTTCATTTGGATCCTTTCCTCAGCAGGGAAATCATCCTACAGTTTTCTTTCTCCAGCACTTGCGCGCTTTCGTGCGCGCCTCTTTTTGCGCGCTTTCATGTGCGCCTTTTCCGCGCGCGCACCCGCGCGCATCTCTTTCATGAGTGCTCGCGCGCGCGCCCCTTCCTCTTGGGCTCTCGCACGTGTCTCTTCCTTGAGCACTCCCGCGCACGCTCTCCTCCAGCAAGCGCTCTCCTCCAGCAAGCGCCCTCCTTTAGCAAGCGCTCCGCGCTCTTTCCTCTAATAAGCGCGCCTCTGCGCACTCCGCCATCCAGACCGTCCAAGCGCGCCTCCGCGCGCGCCGCCATCACGACCATCAATACCATCCAGGTGCGCCTCCGCGCGTCCCGCCGTCAAGACCGTCCAGGTGCGCCTCCGCGCTCCCCGCCGTCGAAACCGTTCCAAACGCACTGCGTCGTCCATACCGTCCCAAGCGCATTTCCGCACGCTCCGTCGGGACCACCAAGTCTTCTCAGTGTCAGCAAATCAAGCCCGCAAAAGCACCCAAAGTTCTTGTGTCCCGCACTTCCAGCAGTTTACAAGAGCAACTCAGAGCCCGCAAAGGACCGACTGCTCAGCTGCAGCTCGACGTGCAGTACGCACAAAACTCCCAGCGCCCTCGACGCGACTACACAACAAACTCGTCGGGTGGCGACAAGTCAGTCATTCCAGGCTCATCAAAGTGCGACAAGAGACAAGCCTCAGTCACTAGGACAAGAGTAGCAAGTCGTCCCCACTTCCGAGCATCAGCAAAGGGCTCCAAAGCGCATCCAGTGCATCGTTGTCCACAACTCACAAAGAAATACTTGTGTAATATCCTATGTTTAAATAATTACGTGTTACTGCAATAAATATGTTCAAACTTATCCAACAAAGCTGAATATCAAAAAAATGGATTCCACGATTAGGTTCAGAAGGTCAAAAAATCTTAAAATTGACATATTATTTATTATAATCAGATATTATTGAAAAAACGCAATTTTTGACGCAACAAACATAAATTTCAAAAAATAAAGTTCACAAGTAAATCCAGAATGTAAAAAAACATAGAAATCGATATATAATTTGCTATATTAGAGTTCGTTAGAAATTGTGCAATTTTCGATGCAATCGATGAAACGAAATCCATCATTACACTCGAAATGACAAAATCCATGAAAATCGATATTATATTTGTCAAAATCGGGTCACATATGAAAAAAGTTCAAATTAGGCAATAATCGCTTGGAATTTTGAAAAACAGAGGACAGAAATGAGTCCGGAACGTCGAAAAATGCTAGGATAGGTATATTCGTAATTTTCATAGTGTACAATCCTGCAATCACTGAGTGGGTCCCTCCGGCAGGTTCGAGGCTTTGCGGAACATTCAGGTCCAAGAAAGTCAAAGGGGGTGAGTGGAGTCACCAAATCAAAGCTCGCCCAGGGGGGAGCGAAAGTGTTCTCGCCCATAACAAAAGGGAAGGCTCCCGCCCATAACAGGCGTGAGGGATCTCGCCTATGTAGGTGAGTGGCCTTTTGATCCTGCATCCACCTTTTTGGGGAATCGCTGAGGCGAGTGCCTGGCCTACCCAGCACTCGCCCCTTTAGGCGAGTGATGCCTTCGTGGACCACTCGTCCAGTGGGGTCCAGATGCAGAATTACCTGGATGCCCTTGAAGGGCTGCAAATAGCTTTCCAGGACAGCTGAGCTATGCTGTTGGAAGACCCAATTGAGCTGCGTATAACAATTCTGAACAACGGAGTTGAGCTGTTGGCAGACCATCTTCAAAAATCTATAAGTAGACCCAAGAGGGTAACTCAGAAGGCAAGTTTAATTTCCAGTTTTCTCATTCTCTGATCTTTTTGCGCTTTCTAAGGTACCATTAGCTCAGCACTGAGTCAGTTTTGAGTTCTAAGTCTTCAATCAGTCAAGCTCGCTAGGAGAACTAAGTTTGCGGTCACCCCTTTCCTAAGGGTTCGAACTCCACAGAAGTCGGATCTCCGTTTCAACACATAGGATCAAAAACAAGAAAAAAGAGCCCAAAAAAGAACTAGACAACGTTTGGGGGCAGCCACGTGGCATTCAACGCCACATGGCGATGCAATGCAGAGCCACACAGGCGCTGTTTGGAGCAGCGCCATGCAGGCACTGCATGAAAGCAGCGCCTGGAGGCTGCTTGGCCGCCACGTGGCGGGCTGCATGGCGGCCACGTAGCGCCGCTATGCAGCGCCTCTTCATGAGGCGCTGCCACATGGCCGCCATGTGGCAGCCTCCAGTGCTGCTACAGCGCCACACAACAGCGCTGGCGCTTGAGGCGCCACGTGTCAAGCACGGAGAAGCCCAGTAATTGGCAAACAAGTATTTTGAGGTTTCTGAGAGTTCTAGAGCTCCGATTGAAGCGATTTTGGTGGCGTTGGAAAGGTATTATAAATACGCATCCAATGGAATATTCAAATCAGTTCAAATCCTTATCATTTTCTTGGAAATCAAGAGAGAAAGAGAGATATAGGAGACAGTGTCAGAACATTGCGCAAATTTAGGGGAAGTTTCAGGAGAGTTTCTAAAAAAAGATTTCAGCTTTGATTTGTGCCAAAGTGCTGCCCAAGTATTATTTTTGAGAACTGAAGCCAAAATTTCTAAAAGTGCTTCAAAATAGTCTGATATTAATTCAAGCGCCGAAATCGAGGTAGGTGGAAAATAATATAGTTTTTATATATCAGCTTTTGAATATTTTGATAAGTATAACGAAAGGTTGAATTACATGTATTCACGTGATAATGATATCCTAAGTTGTAACATTCATGCATACATTTTGAAACTCTGAAATATGTGCTATTGTGTCGTAAAACACATGATACTATGAAATCGTTATTTCACGATAAACCACTATTGTGTCGTAAAACGCACGATGCTATGAAACCGCTGTTGTGCAGGAACAATACGATGCTATGAAATGCTGTACAATATATATATATATATATATATATATATATATATATATATATATATATATATATATATATATATATATATGTATGTATGTATTGAATGCGCACATTCAACATTTAACATGCAACAATCATGTCAGAAAAAGATTTGCATACATTAAATGTTTTCAGTATGGAAGTAAAATTAAGTATTTTATTAATGATGAACTTGCACTTTATTCATTCATGCATATTATACTGTATTATTCTTTCAGGGTGAGTGAGAATGCTCACCAGCCTACTATACTTTTAGGTACTGATGCGGACCAGAGCAATTATGGGCAGTGAGGAAAATGTATTATATCATGTATGTGTGCACTATGTATAAATAAGATGCAGTATCAATGATGTATCCATGTAATCTCCTTTTATTATGAATAAAAATAATAGTTTTGTTAATTTTGTCATTTCTTTTTTTGGAATGTATAACTATAAAAAGATCCTAAACTCAAATTTACTGTTCCCGCCTCGTTAATTCAAACTTACCGGGCCAGGGTGTGACAACTTGGCTTTGAGAGCGGTGGTTTGTCACCCTTCGAGTCCTTCTCACACACACTCTCTCCTCATAATTGTAATGAGAGACGGACAGTCGCCCTCAAGTTCTTCAAGGAAGCCCTGTACCAGCGGCAAACAAATAGTGGAGGTTTGGTCGACACAGATCCGGCCACGCGTTTTTCACTCAGTTGACGAGTTTTCACGTTAAAAATGTTCGTTTTCAAGCTTTTTACTTAGTGTGATTGTTGGCACACTCGACCGCTCCCGGGCTAAGTCGATTCAATTTAATCCGGTCTACCAGAGCCTCGAGCAATCCCTAACAATAATAAGCGGCCAATGAGGCGTCTATATTGTCCCACATCTTTAATGGGCTTCTTATTATCACTACTCAGCTTGTGATTTTGCTCCATTGGCAGGGGCGGATCCAGAGGGGGGCCCGAGGGACACTGACACCCCCATTATTTTTCAAAATAGTTAGTGTATTTGAATTCCTCTCGTCGAGGCAATGGATTTTGACTACTTATACGTCAAAAGCGGTGGCCAGATGAGGGAGATACAGCTCCGATAAGATTGAAACGTTAAATTTTTTTTTTGAAATAAGTTGATGACTGTCCTCCCATATTAAAATTTTTAGAACACAATGACACATTCAAAAAAAAATTGTGTGCACCCCCATTATCAATTTTTGCACCCCCATTATTAATTTTTTGAATCCGCCACTGTCCATTGGGAAAGAGCTGGGACGGCAACCTTGCATTCCACTTTCTTCCAAAATGTGTAGCATGTATGTTTGTTGGCTAAGTATTATGTCCTGTTGCGTTCTTGATACTTCGATTCCGAAGAAATATTTTAATGGACCTAAGTCCTTTATGCTGAATTTCTCATCCAGATAAGACTTGGTTTGCTATATCTTTTCAACGTTGTTGCCGACAAGGATGACTTAGTCAACTTAAATCAAAGCGGCTACATATATTTCTTATTTCTTGTATATAAATAGGGGATGGTCTACCTTTGATTGCTCGTAACCTATTTTCAATAAGACCTCAATCAATTTATGATCCCAATTCCGAGATGCCTGCTGCAATCCACATAATGACTTGTTAAATTTGCACACTCTAGTCTCACCTTTTTGTGCCAACCCTTAAGGTATTCGCTTGTATACTTCTTCATTCAAGTCACCGCGCAGGAAGACAATGTTTACGCCAACTGGTGAACCATCCATCTTTTCTTTACGGCTACCGCCAAGAGACATTTAACAGTGACGACTTTGACTACTGGTGCAAAGATCTCATGAAAATCAACTCCTACTACCTGCGTGAAACCTTTAGCAACTAGGCACCCCTTGTATCTCTCTACTTCTCATTTTGGTTTGAATTGATTTTGTAGACCCACTTTGTGTCTATTGCTTTCTTTCCTAGTGACAAATCTTCCAAAATCCAAGTCTCATTCTCTTCTAGAGCTTGTATTTCTTTCTTCATTGCTTCTCGTCATTGTTGATGTGTAGCCGCCAAGCATGGTGGGAAGTTTTTGGCCGCCTGGCATGGTGGGAAGTTTTTGGCTCATTATGTGAAGTGATGACCGTTAAAAAAAAAGTGTTGTTACTAGCAAATCTAATTTGACTTATAGCAAACCCAAATTTCATTCAAAATTTATTTATTTCCTTCTTTTGGAAATGCCCAATTCTGCTGTTAGCAAACCCAAGTGCTAATTCACTTCCGTCACATTCGTTACTACGGCTCGCAACTCCCCTCCCTCTCACGTTCGTGATTTCAGGAGCAAACGTAAATAATTTGTTTTAAACTTAATTATTTTTTGTAAACTTAATTAATATTTCTTCTGTAAGCTTAATTATTTTTCATCACAATGACGATTGGCGTGGCGGCGACGATGATGGTTTCGGTGCGTCGGCGGCGATGACGGTTTTGGTGCAGCGGCGTCGATGGCGGTTGGCGCGGCCGGGGCGATGGCGGTTGGCGCGGCGATGGTGATGGCGGTTTCGGTGCGGCGGCGGCAATGTCGGTTGCCTTGGTGGCGGAGATGGCAGTTTTGGTGCAGCAGCGGCGATGCAGGTTGGCGTGGCGGCGGCAATGCCGGTTGGCGCCGTGGCGGCGATGCTGGTTGGCGCGGCGGCGGCGATGCCGGTTGACACGGCGACAGTGATGGCGGTTTCGGTGCGACAGCGACGATGGCGGTTGGGGAGATGACGGCGATGACAGTTTCGGTGCGCCGGCGGCGTTGGCGGCTGGCGTGGCGGTGACGATGGTGGTTTCGGTGCGGCGGCGATGACGACTTATATTGAATGAATGAATGTCTTTAAATAAATTTTTTTATGATGCTTTGCTAGTAACAAAAAGATTTTCAAATAGTCATTTTAAAATTTGAATGTTTGCTAATAGTAATGATTTGTAGAAGCCAAATCAGGTTTGTTAATAACAGCACCCTTAAAAAACTTTATGCGAGCGCATAAAATTTTCATAAGATACAAAGCGTGATAAAGGATATACCGACAAGTTTGCTAAAGGAGGAGCGGCCTGTGATGACATGAGAGATATCGACAAATCAGTTTCAAAACCATCAAGGCGTTTCGGCTGTCTTCTACTTCGTTCAAGACGACTCTCCTGATGATTTGGCTTCTCTTCGACATGCATTGCATTGATCTGCACATGTTCCTGCCCGAAACCTGGCCACCATGCGTCTTGCATTATGTAGCACCCTGCCCGTCACGAAAAATATAGCAGTAGATCCGGTCGGGCCCCCCACCATTTTCACGCGCAGACAAAGGTGGTACTAGATTGAAACCACACATCTAATAATTAATACGAATGTATAACCCGTAATTCGTCGAGATCAGAAGTATCCAAGCAGACAGCTATTCGCAGACCATTGAGCGAGCAGAGACGAGCTTGGGCGAGCAGAGGCAAGCTTGGGCAAACAGAAGCGAGTTTGGGCAAGCAGAGACGAGTATGAGTGATTACCTCACGAGTATGGACGAGTATTTCCTTGGAACTCGCTGGGTGAAGCTGGATACTCGCATATACCCCCTAGGATTTCTCTATAAATAGCCTCTCAGAGGTACTAGAAATGAACTTTTGGAAGAGTTTGAGGTCCCCCCAAGTGGATACTCGTCAAGTCCATGTCTGTCTAGTACCTCGCCCAGTCTTTTGGTTGCGGAGGGGAAGTTTCTCCCAAACTTTCGGGTACGTGGTGGGAACTCCCTGCTGGAGCACTTGGGATGTGCTTTTAGATAGTTTCTCTCTCCCGCAATCGCCATTTGAATTGTGCCGTCGGACCGCATAATCAGTAACCTTAGACTGTCTTGATTCGAATTTTGAAGTAGGAATTTTCCCGACTTCAACAACAGAGTTCACAACTAATGGAAGCATTTTATAATATTTAACTCATCAAAGGAATGTCCACTAAAAATCGATGGAATGAATATATACACAAACATTCAGCTTTAAGGCCTTACAACTGGTTAATGTTTACACAACATATGATTTCTATACTTCGGCACGCAGACCGACAACACATTAAAAATAAGACAAGCACATAGGCCTTGGAGGGCCAGCTCAGCAACAGGGCTTCAACCCGCTATTTCCTGCTCGGCTTGCCAAGACCTGCACAGATACAATCCACAAAGACGTGGAAAATAAAAAAGCAGTCAGCTAAAGCTGACCACAGTAGTGTAACGACCCCACCCCTTTCTTGTAGTGACAGTTCTCCTTCCATAAAAACAAGCAGTATATAACAGTATATATATATATATAGAGGTCTCCTCAGCGCCGCCGTCGCCGGCTGCGGGCTCACCGGGCACCGGCCACCCGGGGTTCGTCGGCGTGCTCACCGACGAACCTCGGGCGGCCGGTGCCCGGTGAGCCCGCAGTCGGCGGCGGCGGCACTGAGAAACATTCTAATTTTTTTTGCAGCGCCGCCGCCGCCGGCTGCGGGCTCGCAGGGAACCGGCCGCCCTAGGTTCGTCGGCGTGCATGCCGACGAACGGCGGCCGGCCGGCGCCCGGCGAGCCCGCAGCCGCCGCCGGCGGCGCTGCAAAGTTCTCTTCGCACGGGATCCTGTGCGAATGTATTCGCACAGGATCCCGGCCCTCTCTCTCTCTCTCTCTATATATATATATATATATATATCCACAAGAATGTGCAGATTAAGCACCATTTCATACAACCATCACAAACGCCGACACACACAACTGCGCATTCCGTTCTCTCAAGACACTTTTTCGATGTACTCCCCGAGTTCCACCACAATCCATATGCCTCAGACTAAGACGACACAATTTTGAGCATTCACGAGTCCAAGATCAAGTCAAGGACTCTCCCTCAAACCAACGACGAAAGTCAGTTACTTTAGGCAATCTAAGTCGAACGAAAAGGTGTAATTATAGTTTAGCTACACCTTGTTGCTCAAATCGTCATGCCAACGTCAAAAGTTAAGACAATCTAGGCGAACGACATGACGCGGGTTAGTCTCTCCTTACCTGTTCATCTTATAACAAAAGTTATGTTCCATAGTCGGCACTCACGACCACCAAAGCTGGGCTCAACAGGCTCAACAACTCATCATGCTACCCACCTAGACCCTAGGTAGGGGTGCGCATAAAAACCGGGCCCGGTAAAAGCCCGGCTAGGCCCGCCCCGGGCCCAGGCCGGGCTATGGGGCCTAACAAGGCCCCATATATGAGCATTTGCCCGGCCCGGGCCAGGCCGGGCAAAGTCCGGGGCCGGCTCCTACGCGCTTTTTAAAACTGCGTCTTCTAGGTGCATTTTTCGGGAGAAGTGTTCAACATAAAAGTTGTAGATCTCGACGATATCTACAACTTTCATGTAAAACACTTTTTGATTTGAAGCCGTTTAGGCCCCCGATTTGGCCCCCAAAAAGAATCACGCGGAACATTTCAAATGTTCCGCGTGATTCTTTTCGGGGGCCAAATCGGGGGCCTAAACGGCTTCAAATCAAAAAGTGTTTTACATGAAAGTTGTAGATATCGTCGAGATCTACAACTTTCATGTTGAACACTTCTCCCGAAAAATGCACCTAGAAGACGCAGTTTTAAAAGGCGTGTATTTCTTTTTTAAAAAATGTTTTTTTTAATTAAAACAGGGCCCGTGCTAAGCCTGGGCCGGGCCCGGCCCGGCCCTGGGGGCCTTAGCAGGCCCCCTCCCGAAGCCAGATGCCCGGCCCGGCTGCAATCAGGGCCCGGGCCCAGTTCGGAAAAGCCCGGGCCTGGGAGGCCCGGTTTAGGCCCGGGCCCGGGGGGCTTTTTGAACATGACTACCCCGAGGACACAGGCTTCACAACCACCAAAAGCTTTCTGGGGCTATCGCAGTGACATCACTATCGCCACGTGATATCGACAGACCACAAATCTATCCCAGGATTGGGTTCACACCCAACACATTCAATTGCTTACTAATCTCTTCCAGCAGCACTATTGCCAGCAATATCGCTATCGTGGGCGATAGAAACAAAACAACCTTTCTGTTGCAAACATGGCCCTGAAATACTCTCTAGTACTTCTGTAGTAACCTGCAGCACCCTAAAAACTCCGATATTTGCTCGTTTTCTACAGAGTCTTCTCCGACACGTAAATCAATCATCACCAATCCAGATCAACTTGTCCTGATGAGTTTCACACAACATACATATGCCCGTACAACGATCCGAGCTATATATGAAATTTCTTCCAGGAATAATTTATATCTACCTGTTGAAAGTTTCACCAACCACCAATTAGTAGAGGAACCTTCATAGAACTTATGCATATCAAAAGAACGAGCATGTCCTAGTAATCAGGAGAAAGATCGTTACCATTGTCGATTGTTTTAGAGCCATGAGTTTGTAATTGATCTGGATGGAATCACTCGACACGCTTTACTCTCCGCGGATCAAGCCTCGACTCGCAATTCCAACCGCAAGTCCGGCCTCCTCCAAAACTTCTCTAATGGTTGGACCAACAACCCTCTTCTTATTCATTCTCTCCTTTCCTTTCTTCTTTACTTAGCTTGAAGAGAGGGAATGAGACAGAAATAATAAGAAGAGAAACTCAGTCAGAGGATGTTGATAACTTCTCAACTGAAGTTATCTTTGCCTATTATTTCTACTTATTAATTAATAAAAAAGGAGCATATATGGTAATAAATTTGATTAATTATTGTTTTAATGATTATGGTACTAAGTTGATCTTATTCCATAGTTTTTATGCAAGGTTTGTTAAGGAAATCAACTTGGAAGAGTGATGCAGAATTTTTATTTTCGGCCTGGCCAGATACTACAACATCCAATTCTGAAACTGCAACATGTGTCTGTCCGAAATTTAAAATTTAAAATTTGAATTCCCACCAATTTTAATTATGGAAGGATGCGTCTCTTCAGGAGGATGAGTGTTTTTAATGCCAAAAACTGATTAGAGGATCATGATTCATCATTAATTTCGAATCTAAGGAGGAGAGCATCATCTAGGGTTGGCTTGGGAAGAAATACTCCATTGGAGAGCGACAGCAAGAGGAAGAAGAAGGAGATCTTCGCACGGATCGAAGAAGCGACTCTAGGAAGAAATTCCTGCAGCGATTAAGCGTGAACCATGATGTTTTGTAAGATCTATTTCAATATTTTGAGTGATTCCTCCAACGCCATGAACTAATTCTTCCTTAATCTTGTATTATGAGAGTACTAGGTTGTGTTTGATGGATATTTTCTAGTTTATTTTGTTGAGGATTCTTGGTGAGTGTTCTTTATCAAAGTTATGATCTTTATTTTCTGAAATATTTGGCCAATGTTTCACTTTTATGCTACGCTTCATAAATCGAGAGAAGAGTTGCGGTAGTACATCATAATTTTGATATAGCATTTGAAGAGAGAAGGAGACTTCCTCTTGGTGTTAGCAACTTAGGTCTTTGTTCTTTGAGCGGTTCTTATTTCACCCGAGGGGAAATATAGAACTAGGGATTGCCGATATCGAGAGATACGGTTATCTATTTTAAGACCGTTGCAAGGCACGCTCACCACGCATTTTCACAATGATACATTCACTTATCCGTCATACTAAACCTAGGAAATCATAATATAAGATTATATCTCTACCTTGATAAGAAAAGTATTTCTCCTAAGATTCGTAGTAATTTCATTTAGAAGACTTTATTTTTAATTTTAGTAGTTCAAGAAAATCACCAATTTTGTCTAACTTGGATTTAAGGAAAAGGCCTAACTGGTATTTGCAAGCACTGAATTCATCACCTCCCTGTGGAGACGATTCATACTCACTTTTTATTACTTGTCACGGCACGTGCACTTGCGTTTAAATACGTAGACCATTTCGGACGTATCAGATGTCCAAGACAAAAGCAACAGACAGACTTGATTTCATGGGGAAATCTTAAAAAAAATGCTATCGTCGGGCGATATCGCTATCGCGATGAGATATCTCCAGCGGTGGCCGCTTGACCAAGTCAGCGCCGCTTAACAACCACCTCTTAAGCAACTGACATGTAGCAGCATGCCACGTGGTACACTATCACTAGCAAATATCAAGCTATCGTCAAGCGATATCAAATCGACTTCATCAACTTGATCACGATCGACTTTATCACTATCGCCAGCGGTATCACTATCGTCAGTAGTATCACTATCGCTAGCGGTAGCAAATCGACTTCATCGACTTGTCGATTACATCATTCTGAACACTATCACTGGGCGATATCGCTATCGCCAGTGATAACTCCAAAATGCAATTTTGTTATTTTTCAACTGTGGGAAACCTGAGGTGTTTCACTTTATGTCCTCAATCAGCAACATTTCCACTTCCTTTCACTTGTTTCAGTGTCTCTTGATTTTGCATCTCTTCTCCCCTCTTCTTGTAGGGATATACATTTTTAAAGAAAATTACGCCTCTAGACATATATATCGTGTTGTTTTCAATATCACAAACACGATAGCCCTTCTGTCTAAATGGGTAGCAAACGAAAATGCAAGGTCTCTCCCTTTCACCAAAATTATCTCCCCTCTTTTTATTATCACATGCATACGGTAGACGCCGAAAAACCCTTAAGATGATTATATGTCAGTTTTCTTTGTAATAGAAGTTCATAAGATGTTTTATTCACTATGACTTTTGAAGGCAATCTATTTATGAGGTATGCGGCAATGAGAACACATTCACCTCAAAATTTATTGGGAGATTGGCTTCAAACCTTAATGCCCTTGCCATTTCCAATATGTTTTTGTGTTTTCTTTTCACAACTCCATTTTGTTGTGGTGTGTCAGTGCATGAGGTTTGTAGAACAATTCCATGATTCTTATAGTAGTCGAGCATATAATTTGATTGAAATTCAGCACTGTTGTCGATTCTTATTTTCTTAACTTTTTTGTCAAATTGAGTTTCAATCATGTTGCAAAATGTGGTCAGACAGTGACTAAATCCAGATTTATGTTTCATCAAGTATACTCAAACACCTCTACTATAATCGTCCACAATGGTGAAAGTAATGCGCCCTAGAAAATGATGTGGTTTTATAGTTTCCCAAAATAACACAATGGATTAGATCAAAACACGAAGTGGACTTTATTGAACTAATGGTAAAAGAAATTCTGGTTTGTTTAGCTCTTAAACAAGAATCACAATGCATGATATTCTTACATATAATATTATCGAACACTCGTTGAATTTCTTTATTTTCTCTTTCGATGCATGACCAAGTCTCTTGTGTCATACTTCTAAAGTGACTCTTCCTTTAACTAACATTGTCATACCTCCATGCTTAATGAGCTCAAGGTAGTACAAGCCATCATAATGCCTACCCGCTCTAATTAGGTTCTTGGTAGATAAGTCATGTAATCACACAAAAATTCGAAATGAAAGTTAGTGCACAATTAAAATCCTTTGTTAGCTTACTAATAGAAAGAAGGTTGCATTTAAAATCAGGGATGTTCAACACATGATTTATTTTCATCCCATTAGGAAGACTCATTTTCCAATATTCTTTATGGGTATAACGTCTCCATTTGAAATTCTGACAAAAAGCTCATTTGCGTCGTCCACCTTTTCTTCCAGCATTTCGCCATCACAAGTTATGTGTTCGGTGGCACCAAAATCAATTATCCAGGACTTGTTAAAATCAAGCTTACCAGCCATGTTTGCAACCAGGTCGATATGTTGATTTGTTGCCTTTGATGTTTGTGGCTCAATGTTCAACTGCTGCATCAATCACGCATATTGTTCTTGTGTTAACCCAGGTATTAGGCTTGTGGAGGATTTGACTTGTGCCGCTCCTGGCACAACTTTGTGTTCCACCCATCCTCAATTCTCCCGTTTGCCTCCTTCACATGCTTTTCTATGCCAGTCGGGTGGATATCATATTATCTCGCAGTACTGATCTGTGTTGTGTCTTATCTTGCCGCAATGTCGGCATTTTGGTTTCTCCTTCCTCCACCGTTTTGATCTCCAGCATCCTTGTTGCCTTTATAGCTTTGTGCCTGAAAAGCTGCTGCCTCCATGGTCGGCCTCCAAGCTCCTGAAATTGGCTTTTGTTGTTCATCCTCAGCCACAAGGTGATCGATAGGCATTTCCCAAACTTAAGATGGGCTTCATGCTCAAAATCTGAGTTTTATGGTTCCATGAGAAAATCATAGAGTTTTTCTTTCTCGTTCATTGTTCTGAGTTGCATGTGGATGTTGATAGAAATCGGTAAAAATGTTTTACTGGTTTTGATTTGAACAGGAATAACAAGTGGGGATTACAAAGGCAAACGGCAGTGCAAATCAGATAAGTTTTACTTTTTTTCTACTAAACTTCTCAAACAGAGATTACATTATATAGTGGTTACATTAGCATTAATTTTAAAACAGTTAACAGATACTCAATAAATTCTTAATCAATTCTCCTCTTTTCCCAGGCGGGTTAGGGCAGGTGCGTCGTTCTCCTTGGGAAGCAGATTGCAGCGCTTGTCTTCTTCACGAGGCAGATTTCCTGATTTCAACACCCCCTCTAAATCTGCTCCGTCTCTTATTCCAAGCATCCTTATGAGCTCCAGGAAGCGGCTTCTGTGCATCGATTTTGTGAGTATGTCGGCGGTTTGATCATGAGAAGAACAAAACTCTAGTTGAATGAGTTTCTTCTCAACAGCTTCTCTGATAAAATGAAATTTTATCTCTATGTGTTTGCTTCGTGCGTGATATACTGGATTCTTTGCTAGAGCGATGGCAAAAGTGTTGTCGCACAGCAGTGTCACTGTTGTCGCTTCGTCTTTCTCGTTGCTATCTCTGATTAAATCCTTTAAGAGTCTCTGCAGCCAAATTGCTTCACAAGCGGCAGAGTTTAGTGCCATAAATTCCGCCTCTGTTGTGGAGAGAGCTACCGTTGGTTGTTTTCTGGAACTCCAAGAAATGATATTAGCTCCAAAGAAAAATGCAAATCCTCCTGTACTCTTACGATCGTCCAGGCAGCCAGCCCAGTCGGAGTCGGTGTAGCCTCTGAGTTCTGCTTCTCCTTTGTCTGTGTACATTAGTCCAAAGCCCTTTGTTCCCTGCAAATATCGCAAAACTCTTTTTCCTGCAGCAAAATGATTTTTAGAAGGATTACAGGTGAACCTGGAGAGGATGTTGACGGCATACTCAATGTCTGGTCTGGTGTTTGTGAGATAAATAAGTGATCCCACAAGACTTCTGTATTCCTCCATATCTGCTTGTTCTTCTCCATCTTTCCTTGTAGTCAGCTTTTCACTTGGGCACATAGGTAAAACAGTTGGATTACACTCTTCCATATGATACCTTTTTAATAGTGAGTTGGTGTAGGCTTCCTGGGAGATAAGAATTCCTTCTGTGAAGTATTTGATCTGGAGCCCAAGAAAGTATTTTAGGGCCCCTAAATCAGTCATTTCGTATTTCTCCTTGACATTTCTTCCGAACTCTTCTATTAAGCTTGGGTTTGTTCCTGTTACAATGAGATCATCAACATATATACTAACTATAAGACTTCCTTGTTCTTCATGCTTTATGTAGAGAGTGGGTTCACTGGGACTGCGTGTAAACCCAGTAGACAAGAAGTAGCTATCAATATTTTGATTCCAGGTCCGGGGCCCCTGTTTTAGTCCATACAAAGCTTTGAGTAACTTGTAAACCTTCTCTTCTTCTCCTTTTATTTCAAATCCTGGTGGCTGAGCTACATATATGTCTTCTGTTAGAACCCCATTCAGAAAGGCAGAAATTACATCAAGTTGAATGATTGGGAGGTTGTGATAGGCGGCAATGGCAATAAGTAAACGAATGGTGGTCATCCTGGCCACAGGTGCAAATGTCTCATCATAATCTGATCCTGGCTTTTGTGTAAATCCCTTAGCAACTAACCTTGTCTTGAATCTATGAATGCTCCCGTCTTCATTCTGTTTTACTTTGAAAACCCATTTCAGGCCTATTATAGTTTTATTGTCAGGTTTGGTAACAAGGGTCCATGTGTTATTCTTCTCAATAGCTAGTAATTCTTCTCTCATTGCTGTGAGTCATACATGTTGTGTTGTTGCCTCCTTATAGTCAACAGGGGTTGCAATAAACATTGCTCTTTCAGTAGTTTTATAGATGTCCTGGATTGATTTCATTTTTCTTGGTGTTAATGGTTCTTGCTCTTCCCTCTCAGTTTGAACTTCTGTTGGCTGAATTGAATTATCATAAGTTTCTTGGCAGATATCAGATGGAACTGGTGGTACATGCTCTAGTTGAGGTGCAGGTGGGATAGGAATGGCTTCATTGTAATGGATGGAATAAGGGGGAGCCCCAAGTTCAACCAGCAGTGAAGAAGGTCCAACACCAATAGTTGCTTCAGCTGCCCAATTATAGCTCTTGTGTTCATGAAACGTGACATCTCGAGAGATAATGATGCTCTTATTTTTGTGATCATAGATTCTATATGCTTTACTTTCACTGCTATATCCGGTGAAAACACATTCAATTCCACCTCCTACTAACTTGTCTCTTCCTGGTTTTGTGGTGTGGGCAAAGGCAATGCAACCAAATGTCCTTAAATGTGCAACAGATGGCTTATGGTTGAAAATAAGTTCATAGGGGGTTTCATTATCTAATGCCGTGGTTGGGGATCTATTCAAGATGTGGACAGCAGTAGCAGTGGCTTCTCCCCATAAATTATTTGGACAATTGGTATGTTCCAACATTGTTCTTGCCATTTCCATCACAGTTCTATTGCGCCTCTCTACTACTCCATTCTGCTGAGGTGTATAAGCAGTGGTAAGTTCTCTTTTAATCCCTTCTTCTCGGCAAAACTGGTTGAATTGCTGTGACACAAACTCTCCTCCCCTATCTGTTCTTACTGCTTTTATATTTCTCTCCAACTGTTTCTCTATTTGGGTTTTGAAGTATTTGAAATAGGTGAAGGTTTTAGATTTGTTGGTGAGATGAAAAATCCACATAAATCGATTATGATCATCAACAATGAGTAAGTAGTAGAGTTTTCCACCTAGGGAAGGTGTCTTGGCTGGTCCCCAAAGATCTAGATGAAGAAGATCAAGAGGGGCAATGGCTTTTCTGTAGGCAGAGTGAGAAAAAGGTTGCCTATGGGATTTGGATTTTGCACAGGAGCTGCAGTCATGGGTTGTTGTTTTAAGAACTGGTAGGCTGTCAACCAAGTGTTCTCTTTGAATTGTATTGATTGCAGGAAAATTGAGATGGCCTAGCCGATGATGCCAAAGGAGATCAATGGGTGTGGGGGGAAGCATGAGTGCATGAATATGCAAGCATCCTAGCTGGCTCTAGATGGATATAAAAAATGTTGCTAGCATTCATATGTGCTGAGGCAATGATGGCCCTGCTCTTAATCTCCACAATATCACAAGTGTTAAGCTTGAACTCTACCTGAAAGCCTCTTTTGAGTAACTGTCCTACACTCAAGAGATTTTGTGTTAGGGTGGGAACAAAGTGCACATCTGATATGACTTTGGTTGAACCATCAGGTGCTGTTACTGCCACATTTCCTTTTCCTTCTATGGTTTTTCATTTTCCATCTCCCAGTGTTACTTCTGATTTTATGGT
This sequence comes from Platanthera zijinensis, assembly GCA_039513925.1. Taxonomy (NCBI): domain Eukaryota; kingdom Viridiplantae; phylum Streptophyta; class Magnoliopsida; order Asparagales; family Orchidaceae; genus Platanthera; species Platanthera zijinensis. Next base: position 130,449,142 of record CM077098.1, on the reverse strand, counting down.
TTCATCAAGTGTTACAAAATAATTTCTGTTGTTGGCCATGTGATTGGAGCAGCCACTATCAATAAACCAATCGAATAAGTTGTCAGATGTTGAGGATGTGTTACAAGTAAATAAGAACTGATCTGGGTTGATTTCAGTGATATTTGCTTCTTGTTTGGGTTTATGCCAACATTTTCCAGCAGAGTGGTTGGGAATTTTGCAGTTTTTACATCTCCAGAAGCAATCTTTTGATTCGTGATTTGTTTTTTTGCAAATGATACACCCTTTATTGCTAGGGAAGTTTTTTTCTGGTCTTTGTGTTGGATTATGATTTCTGTTTTTGTCAAACTTATCATCCTTCTTCTTCTCTCCTCCCATGTTCTGAAATGATAGCTTTGTATGGAATGCTTTTTCTAGGTGTGACTCCTCATGGCTAAGCAAGTCTTCATGGGTTTGCAGTGAGGCCATTAAGTCATTGACAGATAGAGTGTCCAAATCGTGGGCTTCCAAGATAGCAGAAACGATGTGTTTATGTGTATAGGGCAGTGATCTTAAGATCTTTTCTACGATTTGTTGTTCCTCTATAATACCACCAAGAGTTCTAATCTGATTCACTATTGTAATTACTTTGGCAAAAAATGTTTGAACCGTTTCTCCCTCAGTCATACACACTGTATCAAAACTGCGCCTTAATGAGTAGAGTTTGAGTTTAATTACCTTTCGAGACCCTTTGTATTCAGCTTCTAACCTCTGCCATGCTTCTTGTGCTGTTTTTGAGCCCATTATCCTTGGATAGATAGTGGGGGCAATCCCTTGTTGGATGAGGTGAAGTGCCATAGCATCCTTCTTAAGTTCTTCCTTTTTGTATACTATCTTATCTCCTTCAGCCGCTTTGCCATCAGGTTGTGGTCCTTCACATACAATGATCCAAAGGTCTTGGGATTTTAGTAGTGTCTCCATTTTGTCACTCCAAAAATCATAAAGCTCTCCATTAAAGATTGGGATACTGGTTTGGGCATATTGTGGTAAAGAAGGTAGATGATGAAGCCATGGTTGAGAAAGGTGATCAAGAACAGATCTCAGAAAAGGGGGAATGGCTCTGATACCACTGATAGAAATCGGTAAAAATGTTTTACTGGTTTTGATTTGAACATGAAATAACAAGTGGGGATTACAAAGGCAAACAGCAGTGCAAATCAGATAAGTTTTACTTTTTTTTCTACTAAACTTCTCAAACAGAGATTACATTATATAGTGGTTACATTAGCATTAATTTTAAAACAGTTAACAGATACTCAATAAATTCTTAATCAATTCTCCTCTTTTCCCAGGCGGGTTAGGGCAGGTGCGTCGTTCTCCTTGGGAAGCAGATTGCAGAGCTTGTCTTCTTCACGAGGCAGATTTCCTGATTTCAACAGATGTCACAACTGCAGCCACCGCAAAGACACTTTGGCAAAGATGATATGGATTGTGTCTCGTCCCAAAGTCCTTTGAGTTTTGTGTAGTATGGAGACACTGACATTTTTTCTTGTCGTAAGAGAGCTATTGCTCGCTTTATTTCATAAGCCCTTGGAGCACTTCCCTTCCCGAACTATTCTTCGAGATCAACCCATATTTCTCTGGATGTTCTCGTGTGGCGAACTCTACTTTTGTTGTCTTTGTCCATGACACTCTTTAACCAGCCTTTCACCATGACATTACAGCACATCCAATAAGTTAGATCCGGTGAATCCACCGCTGGCATTGTGAGAGTGCCATCAACAAAAGCAATCTTGTTCTTTGCGAACAAAGCGTTGCTCATGTCGTTGACCCATTCACCATAGTTTCCATCATGTAGAAGTTCATTTACGTAGACTTGGCGTGGATTATCTGATGCATGAATGTAGTATGGAGACATCACATCCACGCCTTGGATGATGGCCTCGACGGCCGTCTTCTCAGCCATCCTACCAAAAGTTGGCGAGAGGAGAGTAACACCAGATCACCAACCTAGCTCTGATATCATGAAGAATCTTTAGAAAGGAGTTTTGGAGTACGTGGCCGTGTAAACTACAACTCGCTTTCTTGATTTTATTTGATTGACAAGTCATATATTTATACATGAATGGGCCTATTACATAGCCATATAATAACATTCAATATATGGCTGTACAGAATTGGAAAGCATTGATGGCTGTAAATAAGGACAATTCCTATTACAGAGAGACCCCAACAGTTGTATTTGAATGCATTGCCATGATGGGGGATTCCAAATTTGGACTTTCCAATTCCTCATCAATAATACAGTTTATGGGCTGTACTAAAATCTTTTTTTATTTTACATATTTTCATCGTTACTTTCAGTTTAGGGATATAGTGTAATTATTTGAATGAGCATTGTATTTTAATTTTTTTTTCTAAATAAATTATAATCTACATTAAATTATTAGTTTAAAATAGTAGAGTTATAATTGACATTTTTGAATGTTTCACCAAAAATAAAATTTTCCTTTTAATAATGGAATCGTCGTCCCAGCTCATCATGTCCAAGCCGATTCCTACTCAGCGTGTTCAAGCCGTCCGGGATTCTAGATGTGAAACTTCGCCTCTTCAATCCTTCTTCCGAAGATTGGTATGAACTCCTCACCTCAATGTTTTTAAAGCTTTTGCACGGCCAATGCTTTCATTTCCCCCATTTCCATGTAGGATTATAAAGGATTTCTTCTAACCTTATTACAAAGTTTTTTTTTTTTTTTGCATTCCTCTATTACTTTTTCCCACTCTTTTATTTTGCATTTCCCTGTTAATTATCTCTTTCTAAACCTTAAAAAAGAAGAATTTTTTTTTAATTTGATTCAAATTACCATAAAAAACATCGTTTTACTATTATCTTGCCATATGAATAATATGCATTGCTAGTTGAAATCAATTTTTTTAACCAGGAAAATTATATATGCACTTTTTTGATGCAGCAGCCCCGAGCTGCCCCTCTCGGTCGGCCCTCCTCGGCCTAGCCAGCGGACCACGAACTGGCGACCACTGCCGGGCTGCAGCCCAAGCACCCCACCCATGACCGCGTCTATTCTCAGCGCGGCGGGATGTTGGTGATGAGAGCTGTTAGGAAAGCTCTTTATCAAGGGGGCTGGGTTCGAGACCTCGCCTCAACATCCCGCCGCGCTGAGAATAGGCGCGGTCATGGGTGCGGTGCTTGGACTGCAGCCCGGCAGTGGTCGCTAGTTCGTGGTCCGCTAGCTAGGCCGAGGAGGGCCGACCGAGAGGGGCGGCTCGGGGCTACTGCATCAATTCCACTATATTTTTTTCTATCGACTTTGCCGACTTATTACCTCCTCATTAACATCTCAATCGAAGGAGACTTTGAAGACGCATATCTACCCATTGCTGAGGTTTCTGAGCCATTTGCTTGCTTTCCCATCAGGAAAACCTCTCATGAGAGGTTTGAATTTCCATGTTTCTTTCTTATGTGTTGACAATTAATTTTTATTAGTCAAATTTAAGTTGACGGTCCGAATTAATTTGATTGTGTGTTGTCGATCACGGGCTTCTTTGAATTATTAATTTTATTTTCATGTTGTGTTTAAATCAATGTTGCTCTCATGATGTATTTAATATGTACCCTTAATTTTAATTTTGTTTTGTAAGAGTCGGGTATTGTGCACGTGAATCCAATACAAAGTCTCTACATTATGCATAGTCTTTAAATTTTGCTCTTAATTTTCATTTTGTGTTCTTCTCTTTAGTTGTTAAGTTGTTTAAGACTTGGGATTTTTGACAAATCAACTAATGGGAGCGTGGAAACTATTTGCAATTGGTTTGTGTATTATCACGGTCTAACCAAAACACGCGGGCTTGACCTACTAACCGCTCTCGGGCGATGACAACCTTTTGGTGGTCGTCCCATACGTGGCAATCAAAATAAATTTCTATCCCCTTAAGCCAGTCTCAAAAATTTTGGGAACTTCCATAACCGTCATAAGTGGGTGTCTGTCTTCTAGTGTCAAGATAAGTGTGGGGACGGTTGGTATTCCTCTGATATGTAGGCAAGACTGGGGTGTGATTAGCCATGACTTTAGCAAACAAATAGTCTAAACGAGAAGCATACACGTCATAGACCATTTTCTAGTGGTGACGGGATAGAAAATTCTACTCGAATCTGGTGCACATGCAATGAAATAATGACTCTGATCCTATAAAATTGTAACAGATGGAGTTGTTCCCGCTAAACAACTAAGATAATAAATATATTTTTTTTGTATTTTCTTGCTGATAATAAATAGGAGATTATTAAAAAATTTTGATTTTTTTGCAGAAAAATAAAAGTTTTAGGGCGCTATTTGCATACCAAAAATAAAAATTTATTTTTTTTGTTTTGGCAATGAATCATGCAAGTGTGTGTCGGCGTACTAATAAAAGGGGGAGGGTGCCAATTAGAAAATTAATGTGAACCTCCCTCTGATATCAAATTGATGCAGGCCAATGGTTCCGACGGAAATAAAGCTACGCTCTATTAGGTGCGGACAATTTAATTAGGTACGTAGCGTGCGGGATCTCCCTAAAAATACTAACGATGATTCAACCACTTTAACAACACACAAAAACAAAGAGTCATTATCCCTTTTAGAGATTAAACAAAAGGCTATGCGCCAATGTTCGCTCAAGCGAATAGGACCTACCCGTTAGATCCGGACAATTAGCAATTCAAATTAAATTTACCCGCAAGCATTCATAAAACCAACACGAGAGGATCCAGACTAAAATAGCGATTTAAAGAAGTCCAAAATCGATCCCAAATTAATTTATAACGAGGTAGACCAAATCACTTGAACTCGAGGGAAAATCAAGGATAATGAATCCGATTTCTACAAGCGTTCACGAGATCTACCTGATCCTAATTATACGAAAATATTTGAAAGAAAACACGCTTGAAAATTCAGATTTAATTAAGCACTAATTTCAATATAAATCAGGTCTAATTACTAGCCTTATATTCCACCAATTCTCACAACAATATTGAAGAAACACACAAGAGATGGTTTAGTAAATCGTTACCAAAATCGCAAGAAATCCGTCCACAATAATGAGTGGAGGAAGCGCTCACGACGATGGTTATTCTATTTTCACGCAAATCCACGGATCCGCATCGGACGATGAAGTCGCAAGTCGTTCTTCCTTTGCAAAACCCTAGGAGAGGGAAACCTTGATGGCCAAAATTATTCTAAAGAGGAGAGAGAAAAGGTGGTGGGAGTATTGCAAAATTCCAAGGTGGGGAAGAATAGGTTTGGTCGGGTTGAGGGATTGATGGTGGTGGTCAGGGTGGCCGAAACTTTGAGAGGAGGGTTAGGGTGGCCGGTTTTGCTTAGAAAGGAAAGGAGGGGGTCGGGTTTCCTTAGGGATGAAGAGGAGAGAGAGAGGATGACCGAGAATTAGAGGAGAGAGGGGTGCTCGGGTGGGTGGTGGAGGAGAGTGGCCGAGAGGCTTGGGAGTAGAAGGAGGGGCCGGGAAGGTAGAGGGGAGGCCAAATACAAGAGAGGAGGGAGAGAATGGCCGGCGGCCAAGAGAGGGGAGGAGAAAGGGAGTGGCCAAAATCCAAGAGGGAGAGATGTTAACCCCCAAAAATCGGCGACCCCTCCCAAGGTCTCTAGCTCGCAAGTCGCGGTCCACTCAAGGGAACCCCCCCGAGGATCGCGACCTGCCTCGGCTTTCCCTTTTTGGCCCAAGCGTTTTGGCCAGGCTAACATGCAGCATTGCTTTCTTGCAGGAGGCAAACCTATATCAGTTCGCAGGTTCGATCTGCCGGTGTCGGCACCCGACCGAACCATCGCAAGGCTCGGCTCCCCTGTCCAGCCTGGCCCCAGGCTTCCGCCGTCAGGCCGCCCTTCCCTTGGGGGCGGCCTGGCCTCAGGCCGCCCCCCTTAGGGGCGGCCTGGCCCTCAGGCCGCCCCCCTTAGGGGCGGCCTGGCCCTCAGGCCGCCCCCCCCCCCTCTAGGGGCGGCCTGGCCCTCAGGCCGCCCCCCTTAGGGGCGGCCTGGCCCTCAGGCCGCCCCCCTCTAGGGGCGGCCTGGCCCTCAGGCCGCCCCCCTCTAGGGGCGGCCTGGCCCTCAGGCCGCCCCCCTCTAGGGCGGCCTGGCCCTCAGGCCGCCCCCCTCTAGGGGCGGCCTGGCCCTCAGGCCGCCCCCCTTAGGGGCGGCCTGGCCCTCAGGCCGCCCCCCTCTAGGGGCGGCCTGGCCCTCAGGCCGCCCCCCTCTAGGGGCGGCCTGGCCCTCAGGCCGCCCCCCTTAGGGGCGGCCTGGCCCTCAGGCCGCCCCCCTCTAGGGGCGGCCTGGCCCTCAGGCCGCCCCCCTCTAGGGCGGCCTGGCCCTCAGGCCGCCCCCCTCTAGGGGCGGCCTGGCCCTCAGGCCGCCCCCCTCTAGGGGCGGCCTGGCCCTCAGGCCGCCCCCCTTAGGGGCGGCCTGGCCCTCAGGCCGCCCCCCTCTAGGGGCGGCCTGGCCCTCAGGCCGCCCCCCTCTAGGGGCGGCCTGGCCCTCAGGCCGCCCCCCTCTAGGGGCGGCCTGGCCCTCAGGCCGCCCCCCTTAGGGGCGGCCTGGCCCTCAGGCCGCCCCCCTCTAGGGGCGGCCTGGCCCTCAGGCCGCCCCCCTCTAGGGGCGGCCTGGCCCTCAGGCCGCCCCCCTCTAGGGCGGCCTGGCCCTCAGGCCGCCCCCCTCTAGGGGCGGCCTGGCCCTCAGGCCGCCCCCCTCTAGGGGCGGCCTGGCCCTCAGGCCGCCCCCCTTAGGGGCGGCCTGGCCCTCAGGCCGCCCCCCTCTAGGGGCGGCCTGGCCCTCAGGCCGCCCCCCTCTAGGGGCGGCCTGGCCCTCAGGCCGCCCCCCTCTAGGGCGACCTGGCCCTCAGGCCGCCCCCCTTAGGGGCGGCCTGGCCCTCAGGCCGCCCCCCTCTGGGGGCGGCCTGGCCCTCAGGCCGCCCCCCTCTAGGGGCGGCCTGGCCCTCAGGCCGCCCCCCTCTAGGGCGGCCTGGCCCTCAGGCCGCCCCCCCTCTAGGGGCGGCCTGGCCCTCAGGCCGCCCCCCTCTAGGGGCGGCCTGGCCCTCAGGCCGCCCCCTCTAGGGGCGGCCTGGCCTCAGGCCGCCCCCTCTTCCTGCTCCGGATCCGCCTGCTTGCTCCTCAGGTCGCACAGCTTGCCTGCCCTCTTCCAGCTGCCAACAGGAAGACTGCCCCAGCAGAGGAAGGTTCCAGTCCGCGGAGTTCACCGAGGTCGTCGATCTAATTTTCTCAGTCCGCGGAGTCCGCCGAGGTCGTCGAGGATGACGTCACTGGGCCCCGCTTCAAAGATTCTCCCCGGGCCTATAAATACCCCCCAGGACCTCTCATTCAAGAGGATCAGGAGGAGAGCTGCAACCTTGATCAAAGGCTGCGGACTCGGTTTTCTCAGTCCGTCAAGGTTGATCAAGCAAGGTCGGCGGACTCAAATCTCCAGTCCGCCCAGGTCGTCAAGGGCCGTGGACTTAGCTTTTTCTGCTCTCAGCAGCTTGCGCAGCCTCCGCAGCCTCCGATTTCCAGGTCTCCCAGGTCGTCAAAGCTGTGGACTTAGTTTTTTCTGCCATCAGCTGGCAGCTTGCGCAGCCTCCGCAGCCTCCGATTTCAAGTTCTCTGCAGCCTCTTTTGCTTGGTTTCTGGCACCTTCTTCCTCAACCGCCAGCTTCCCCCATTGTACCCTTTACTGCCCTTATATGTAATGGTGCATTAGCAAGTTGTAACTCTTCTTGATTAAAGGAAAAGCCCATCGCAAGAGTGGCATTCAAGCCGCGGCGGGCGAAGTCTGCTGTTGCCGCTGCTAGCGGCCTCCTCTCTTCTTCTCTCCTCTCTCGGCATCAACCTGCAAAGCTAACCATTCAAGTAGCTGTCTGCTCGACAGTTCCAGATCAAGCTCCCTCTCTGCTCGAGCAAGCTCTTTCCTCTGCTCGAGCAAGCTCTTTCCTCTGCTCAAGCAAGCTTCTCCTCTGCTCAAGCAAGCTTGCTCCTCCATCCCCGCAACCCTTCTTCCTTCATCTTTAGCTTGTGAGATCGAACACCCGTTAACTGGTCGGTGTCATTTTCGTGCATCAACAGTTAACACGCGACCTTCAGATCTCGATTAGACAGTGAAAGCAGTGGTTACTCATGACAGACCATCAACCAGCCGAGAGTCTTTCTCCAAGTCCCAGTGATGATTCTCTTTGGGAGGCCTTAGAGCAATCTCGCAGAGAAACTGCCCAACAGTTTCAAGCCATCAACCGAACTCTAGCAGCTCTCACGCAGCAATTGGCCGCTCAATCTTCAGTAGCGCCAGCTCCTCCAATCAATCCAGCACCAACATCAGAGACTCCTCAAGTCTATCCACCGGCTTATCCGCCGGTCTATCCTCCCCTTTATACTCCAACTTTTCCGCAAGGACCTGCAGCTCCTTTGCGATCTCAAGATGATGAGTTTGCAGCTCGTCAAAACTTCTTCCGGGAAGCTGCCCGGGGAAGTCCAGCCAGATTTTTGAACTTTCAGGGAAGTCACCCCTCCTCTTCAGCTCCTGCCTTTGCTCCTCCCGCAGCAACCTTTTACTCCTATCCTCCTGCTCCTTTTGCTACTACTGCTCATGCTCCTTACTTTCCTTATGCAGTAGAGCCAGAGGAGCCATCGCCGTTTACGGAGAGTGTTCGGTATGAACCAACTCCAGTTAACTTCCGAGAGCCACGGTTGCCCATTTACACCGGGGAGACTGATCCTGTCAAGCATCTTCAAGCTTTTGAATCAGCCGTTGCTCTCAAGACCCTCTCCGATGCTACCAAGAGCAAGCTCCTCGTAACGACCTTTGATGGTCAAGTAAGAGACTGGTTCTATGGACTGCGACCTCAGTCAATCTCTTCCTTTACGGATTTGCGAAGGGAGTTCCTGCTCAGGTTTTCTACCTCTTCAAAGAGGAAGGGAGGCCCGGAAGCCCTCTTTGAGATCAGGCAGCGAGATAATGAGACTTGGTCTCATTTTGTGGATCGTTTTCAGAAAGAAATCCTAGACATTGAGATCGTTGATCAAGAAATGTATCGAGTAGCTCTTATTCACGGCCTGCGTGAAGGTCCGCTAAAGTTTGAAGCTAACGTCCGAGCGCCAAGAACTTATCAAGAGTTGATTGGTTTAGCCAACTCGTATATCCGCGGTGAAAAGAGCAACCCCAGCTTCGTCTCCAGGCTTGTATCAGAGAAAAATTCTTCTTCTTACAAGCAACCTCCGAGGTCTCCTCGGAAAGACTTTTCATCTCTCTCTAGGAAAGCAAGAAGATTTCAGCATCATCAACACCCCTTCCAAGGCCATGATCATACCCAAGAGCGGCTGCTGCCATTATCAACATCATCTTCGCTAACAGCTGCAGTTCATCAGCAGCAAGAAGGTGATCTGCCAGAATTTGAGCTAGATGAGGTCATGCAAGAAGTTAGCCAAATCATGAAGGATAAGGCATATCCCAAAAGGCCTTACCAGCCGGCGAATCAGAGATCAAGAAATTCAGACCCATTCTGTGAATTCCACAAAGAGAAAGGTCATTTAACTGAAGATTGCAAGGCCCTTCGGCGATTAGTTGAAAGATTACTTATCGAGGGCAAGATCGATGACCTGGTCAAGAGAATTGATTCTGCAAAACCTTCCACCTCCAAGGGCAAGGAGGTGGCTGAGAGGCAGCAGGAGTGTATAGAGATACATGATGAGGGCCGGTTGGGGCTCGTTGATATTCCAGGTGAGTGCATCGATGTCGTTGACGAAGGTCCCCTTGGAAGGCTGTTTTGAAGCAAAGAAGACACAGTTCTTGCGTCATCAGCTATGAGCGATCACAGTTCCTCAAAGCCCCTCACGATCATGACTGGTTGCCTTTACTTTACTCTTCAAACATTTTACTTTTCAGCACTTCTAAGTGTTTCATTTTTTCATTAAATAAAGCTTACGTCAGAGATCTCATACTAACACAGCTCCCTTTTTGTGATGCTTCTTCTCCATATTTTTCTCTTTGTCAAAGAGATCACTGAACCACCGAGATATCGCCAAGTCTTGCTCAGTGCCCCCTCGAGATTGTCCTCAGGCGTAAAACCACAATGACCACATATGATGAGGAGTTTTCTCATATGTGTGTAGTGGGGGCCGTTCAACTCTCGTGCGGAGGATGACGGGGCTTTGGATCCCGGCCGATGTCTAGAGCAGTGTGAGTGCCTAGGGGAGGCCTCCTGTGATAGTTCTATCGTGCTCCGTTAGGGATACGTTACAGTTACGATGATCTTTGCGTGACAAGCAATGGCGATCAAGTGTAACCTTGTCTCTTTGATCATCTCACAACTGTGACGGCCGAACACTCTATGATACTCTCAATCCGTGCCTCCGCGGGACTCACAACTCCGCTGATCAATCCGCAGACAAGCAATAGGCCACTTGGCGCAACTAGTCTAATTGATCAGCGATGCTTGTAACCCGAGGCAAGAGAGCAGTGCATCTGTCGATCCTTCTTAGGATTGTTTCTTGTTTATTTGTGCCCTTCTAAAGGATGCGCGGCCAGCCCGCTTTGGTTAGGACTACACCTAGGATGACTTTGGCAAGTGATGCATAACGCCCACGGGGAACACCTGTGGCAGCATTCAAACTTTTAGTTCATCCTCGGGATGTAGCCCCTCTTCTCTCCTTTCTTATCTTCTTGCAGGTTAGCAGGTTGAATACAACCTATTCTAGAGATCTGCAATATCTCTCTTGGGTTATGATCATCCTATATACACTACCTGTATAAGCTCTTATCAGATGATGGTAAAAAAGTTCTCCTATCAGATGATAATCACACATCACTCAATGCATATGGATCTTCTGGATTGACGAACCGTGCCATCGTGAATCTGATTTTAGAGTTTCTTATCTCGCTGATCTAGGTTTTCATGTCGACATTATACCTTGATCACACAAGATGATCATCATCGCAGCTTAATCATTACTCAATCGATAGCAGAGTGCGTCAGGTATCTATTCTGTTATCTGATTATGTCTTATCATACCAACAGTTAACAGCCAACATTCGCAGGTTCCGCCTAGGTACTTGTGAACTTAGTTTTCTCTCCTATCATATCTGTTGCTTACTCTTCTTTTACAGAGACCAGCAGATAGTAGCAAGTTCCCCCCAGGTACTTACACCTTACTCTCCTGTCATATCTGTCTGCTTACTCTCCTTTTGCAGAAGCTAGCAGATAGTAGCCAGTTCCTCTCAGGTACTTGCAGCTTATTTTCTTTTTCTGCTCACTCACCCTACTTTGGCAGAGACAAGCAGGTACCAGCAAGCCCCTTTCAGGTACTTATAAGATTACTATCCTACTATGTTATCTCTCATCTGTACTTTGGCAGAGTTCAATAGAAGACGGTTATCCTCTTCCTCATTTACAAAAGCAACTCAGGTACACGCAAGATGTACCTCTTTGTGCCTGCAATAATTTTTTCTTCGCAGGTAAAAGATAGGCGCTGATAAATCTTTCCTGAGAAGGGACATCAGGTTCTATCTCTCCTGACCCCTAATTTTTTCTCTCCTTATTATTGAGGGGAGGATTACGATTTTTGTGGGTCCTCTACTTTTTCGAAGTTCCTTTCAGAACTTAAAAAAAGTGCGGGGATTATGTTAACCCCCAAAAATCGGCGACCCCTCCCAAGGTCTCTAGCTCGCAAGTCGCGGTCCACTCAAGGGAACCCCCCCGAGGATCGCGACCTGCCTCGGCTTTCCCTTTTTGGCCCAAGCGTTTTGGCCAGGCTAACATGCAGCATTGCTTTCTTGCAGGAGGCAAACCTATATCAGTTCGCAGGTTCGATCTGCCGGTGTCGGCACCCGACCGAACCATCGCAAGGCTCGGCTCCCCTGTCCAGCCTGGCCCCAGGCTTCCGCCGTCAGGCCGCCCTTCCCTTGGGGGCGGCCTGGCCTCAGGCCGCCCCCCTTAGGGGCGGCCTGGCCCTCAGGCCGCCCCCCCCCCTCTAGGGGCGGCCTGGCCCTCAGGCCGCCCCCCTTAGGGGCGGCCTGGCCCTCAGGCCGCCCCCCTCTAGGGGCGGCCTGGCCCTCAGGCCGCCCCCCTCTAGGGGCGGCCTGGCCCTCAGGCCGCCCCCCTCTAGGGCGGCCTGGCCCTCAGGCCGCCCCCCTCTAGGGGCGGCCTGGCCCTCAGGCCGCCCCCCTTAGGGGCGGCCTGGCCCTCAGGCCGCCCCCCTCTAGGGGCGGCCTGGCCCTCAGGCCGCCCCCCTCTAGGGGCGGCCTGGCCCTCAGGCCGCCCCCCTCTAGGGGCGGCCTGGCCCTCAGGCCGCCCCCCTTAGGGGCGGCCTGGCCCTCAGGCCGCCCCCCTCTAGGGGCGGCCTGGCCCTCAGGCCGCCCCCCTCTAGGGCGGCCTGGCCCTCAGGCCGCCCCCCTCTAGGGGCGGCCTGGCCCTCAGGCCGCCCCCCTTAGGGGCGGCCTGGCCCTCAGGCCGCCCCCCTCTAGGGGCGGCCTGGCCCTCAGGCCGCCCCCCTCTAGGGGCGGCCTGGCCCTCAGGCCGCCCCCCTCTAGGGGCGGCCTGGCCCTCAGGCCGCCCCCCTTAGGGGCGGCCTGGCCCTCAGGCCGCCCCCCTCTAGGGGCGGCCTGGCCCTCAGGCCGCCCCCCTCTAGGGGCGGCCTGGCCCTCAGGCCGCCCCCCTCTAGGGCGGCCTGGCCCTCAGGCCGCCCCCCTCTAGGGGCGGCCTGGCCCTCAGGCCGCCCCCCTCTAGGGGCGGCCTGGCCCTCAGGCCGCCCCCCTTAGGGGCGGCCTGGCCCTCAGGCCGCCCCTCTCTAGGGGCGGCCTGGCCCTCAGGCCGCCCCCCTCTAGGGGCGGCCTGGCCCTCAGGCCGCCCCCCTCTAGGGCGGCCTGGCCCTCAGGCCGCCCCCCTTAGGGGCGGCCTGGCCCTCAGGCCGCCCCCCTCTGGGGGCGGCCTGGCCCTCAGGCCGCCCCCCTCTAGGGGCGGCCTGGCCCTCAGGCCGCCCCCCTCTAGGGCGGCCTGGCCCTCAGGCCGCCCCCCCTCTAGGGGCGGCCTGGCCCTCAGGCCGCCCCCCTCTAGGGGCGGCCTGGCCCTCAGGCCGCCCCCCTCTAGGGGCGGCCTGGCCCTCAGGCCGCCCCCCCCCCCTTAGGGGCGGCCTGGCCTCAGGCCGCCCCCTCTTCCTGCTCCGGATCCGCCTGCTTGCTCCTCAGGTCGCACAGCTTGCCTGCCCTCTTCCAGCTGCCAACAGGAAGACTGCCCCAGCAGAGGAAGGTTCCAGTCCGCGGAGTTCACCGAGGTCGTCGATCTAATTTTCTCAGTCCGCGGAGTCCGCCGAGGTCGTCGAGGATGACGTCACTGGACCCCGCTTCAAAGATTCTCCCCGGGCCTATAAATACCCCCCAGGACCTCTCATTCAAGAGGATCAGGAGGAGAGCTGCAACCTTGATCAAAGGCTGCGGACTCGGTTTTCTCAGTCCGTCAAGGTTGATCAAGCAAGGTCGGCGGACTCAAATCTCCAGTCCGCCCAGGTCGTCAAGGGCTGTGGACTTAGCTTTTTCTGCTCTCAGCAGCTTGCGCAGCCTCCGCAGCCTCCGATTTCCAGGTCTCCCAGGTCGTCAAAGCTGTGGACTTAGTTTTTTCTGCCATCAGCTGGCAGCTTGCGCAGCCTCCGCAGCCTCCGATTTCAAGTTCTCTGCAGCCTCTTTTGCTTGGTTTCTGGCACCTTCTTCCTCAACCGCCAGCTTCCCCCATTGTACCCTTTACTGCCCTTATATGTAATGGTGCATTAGCAAGTTGTAACTCTTCTTGATTAAAGGAAAAGCCCATCGCAAGAGTGGCATTCAAGCCGCGGCGGGCGAAGTCTGCTGTTGCCGCTGCTAGCGGCCTCCTCTCTTCTTCTCTCCTCTCTCGGCATCAACCTGCAAAGCTAACCATTCAAGTAGCTGTCTGCTCGACAGTTCCAGATCAAGCTCCCTCTCTGCTCGAGCAAGCTCTTTCCTCTGCTCGAGCAAGCTCTTTCCTCTGCTCAAGCAAGCTTCTCCTCTGCTCAAGCAAGCTTGCTCCTCCATCCCCGCAACCCTTCTTCCTTCATCTTTAGCTTGTGAGATCGAACACCCGTTAACTGGTCGGTGTCATTTTCGTGCATCAACAAGAGAGGAGGAATAGGAGGGAAGCCAATTTAGGGTTTTCAATTTTCTTTTCATTCATCAATACCAAAATCCTTCATAAGCATGACCTTATATAGCTTACACCACTCCATCTCCATCCTTCATGAAAATAAAAAATAATTGATAGTTATAAGCACTCATCATAATACATCAAATAAGAAAATACAATAATTGATGGTTATATGCACCCATCAACATGAAATAAAAATACATTAATCAAATGCTTGAAATTAAAATGCTAAATAAATAAATTGCTTAATATTATATAATTATAAATTAGAAATTTTTAATTATATAATTTTATTTGATGGTAATAACGGACGTCGTGGAAAACATGTAACGACGTTGGCGAAGAACGTCATGGTAGAATCTCATCCTCGAGCTTGCGGCAACGTTCGTCTCAATCAACTAACTCTCTATATCGGGGATCAACGGTTGCATCAGCAACGTCGTCATCAAACACTCAACCACACTTAGTCCAAGTAAACAAAAAAATACCAACTAGAAGTGCAAGAGTCTTGTACTAATCAAAAATACCTTTACACAGCGAGGCATACATGACGAGACATGATTGCCAATGTATCCGAAGGAGCAAGAAAAATACAAGCTGAAAACAAACCACGCGGCCTCAAGAAGAAACCACCGGCTCTACTGCTAATCGCTAAGGGTCCGCTGAAGCCGTCTGATCGCAAGACCACAACAAGCCGCGCAGACTACCCATTATTCCAGTGTTGATGAAGAACTCTAGCCGTTGAACTGCAAGCCGCCTGACCGCGAGGTCACCTAGCCGCCAGAACACGCGGACTGCTGCCACCGAACTGAACAAGCCGCCCAGAGGCGGACAGCTTATTGGATCAGAGAAGAAGTTGCAGAAGAGAAACCGCTTAGTCGCAAGCCACGACCTGCTAAAAATCGCTGATTGTTACCCGCAGAGTCCGCACTCAGTCAGAACCAAATTCCTAGCTCTTCAACGCTATCCGCACAACCTACACAGCACAAACCGGTCAAACTTCTTCAAACCAAGTGAATAGAAAACTTAACCGCACCAACTTTCTGGGAGTTGACTTACTGCTCACTCGGTACTCTATCATATGACATGGGGGTCCTAGTTATAGACGCGGAGAGGAGTGTGATCACCGCCCTAGACGATAGGATAACCGCCCTATCCAGTGCAAACACCAAGTGTATCCGCAAAGACTGCGGATACACACCAGACCGCTGCGACTTGGCCAAGAGCGAGTCAGCCAAGGTAGAACATCCAAGGCCAGAAACAAGCCTCTGACAAGTCGCCAAGCCTAGCCAGACAAGACCACCAAACAGGCGGACTCAGCGAGTACCACCTCAGTCCGCCACATGCGGACTAAGCTCCAGATCGCAGAAAACAAGCTCGTAGCCAAGTCGCACAAGACACTGCCGTCGAGCTAGGAGGACATAGAAAACAGTCCGCGCGACCTCCTGTACTAAGCCGACCTGGACTCGGTCCAAAACAAACCAAGTTTACACGACCAGACATCCCTGATGCAAGCACAACACCAGTGGATACAAAACCAATCCGCACAAAACCAGCGAACTCCAGAGCCAGCTGCTCAAACCGGCAACTGAGCGGATAACCATCCTATCCGCCCGAAACAACCTGGGGAACAAGCCGCAGAACACTGACAGACCTAGCTAGTCGCCAGATCAATCCGCACAGACCGCCCGGTCTGACCACCGAAACCGCCAAGACTGTCCGCACAGTCCGCCTGGACAGACCGCCCAGGTTTCCACTTTCACTTCAACAATTTCAACAAATCGGACTCTCCTATCCCTCTGTCTGTGTCGCTTGTCGGTCTTTGAGAATGATAAGAATAGGGTGTCCACGGTATAAACATTAAATCGTGACTTATATTTTTTTAAGGAATAAGGTATTAACCATGATTTAAACTGTGCCTAATATTATTATTTTTTAAATGGTATTAGCTCTACCACGGTTTAAACCGTTTTAATACAATTAGTTTTTTTTAAAAAAAAATTGAGTGTGAACGGACGCGCACACTCACCCCAAGATATATCCATGACTGTAAAAATATATCCTTCCCGCTCGTTATATGCAGGCCACTCCCCCTCCAGACTACTAGACAAGGATGTGTGAGGATGTCACACATTATTGCTATTACTGTATAGAAAACAAGAGTTGTGATCAAAATAATATAATTAGACGTTGACTACACGCAAATACTAATGAAAAAATGTATTATCAACGATCTTGACTTTAGTTGCAACTTGGAATTAGTTGACCAAGGATTGTTAGAGGGCATTATTTTAAACACATTAGGGCTCTTTTGGCAAGGTGCCGGTTGATGACTTGATGCCCACCCAACTTCGTCTAAGAAACTTATTCGTTTTTATGTTCAAAACTATTTTTCTAATCATTGTTACGTCTAAAATATATTTTATAATGATGATGTTTTTATCTAAACTGACAGGACCAAAAAAATCACCCCAACTGAGCCTAGAATTTTGTCCCCCTGTATTTGCAACTTATATTCTCCCAACTCCCCAAGGAAAATAGTTAAAGTTTTGGATCTGTTTTGGAACGATTTGCTAAATATAAGTACATATGGATTAATTAAGGCACCGTTTGTGGGATTTATTTTCACCGATCATAATCGCTTGACAGGTAAAAATAAGTCTCTTCAATCGAAACCTAAATAATAACTTGTTAGGTTTTTAGTATTAGTAAAGAAGATGATAACAATATAAAAATATGAAAAATAACTACCCGTGGTTAAAATAAGAATTAATAAACAGTAAAATAATATCACTTAGTGCTCTAAATGTTTTTGAAACTGCATATACTTGATTTCATTGACTTCATGAAATTTTATAACAAATTTTGTTAAGGTTATGAAATCCAATGGACGGGAGTGCTTAATTAGATCATCTTCACGCAAAGAAGACTATGTGAATTATTGTGGAAGCATTATATATTTATTTAAAATTTGTCTACTATATATTTATATATATCTATTGGTTTGCTGTATGTACATTTAACGTGCATATAACGAAATACACGCCTTTTTGAACTGCGTCTTATACGTGCATTTTTATGAAAAGTGTTCAAAATGAAAGTTGTAGATCTATTTTTAAGCCTAAAAAAACTTGAGTTGGTTCTCCCCAACTCCACGACCATCGTCGTCGTTCGTTTCTCCCGCGGCCGCCGCCGTCTCCCAACGCCGCCACTACCGCCGTTGTCTCTCAACTCCACGACTGCTGTCTGTTGGGGTTGTGGAACACTTCCGGTTCTCTTGTTTCTCACACCGGGTTAGCCCACGTGAGCTTAGAGGAATCGAAGTGTGATCCCCCTCCGACATATCTGGCGCCGACGCAGCTCGACGTTCGACGCGTCGAACGCAGCTCGACGTCCGACGTTCGGGCCGAGTTCGACGATCGTCGAACGCCGATCGGGCCGAGTTCGACGATCGTCGAGCGCAGTTCGGCGTTCGACGATCCTTTCATGTTGAAGCCTATTTAAGGTGTATTTCTGTTCTTTTTAGGGATACGGACGAAACAACGGCTGGCGGTGGCGTATTCTTTTGGAGGCGTGTACGAGGTGTTTCGTTGGCGTCGATCCAGAAGGTTTTCTTCTACGGCCTTTTCTTGTCCAGAAGAGGAAGAAGGTAGGATCGGTTTTTTAGATCCTTGTAACCTTTGTTGTTATCTGTAACTTTCTGGTGAATACAAGAAGGGAGAAGAAGGGGAGAGAGGACGTAACCCGGTTTGGGTGAACCTCTGTATATCGCTGTGTTTGTGATTGTTCTGTTTTTGCTCTCTGTGGTTTGTTATTCGTATTCGAATTTCTTCTTCTCGGCGCTCCAGATTCCTTACACTGTCGTCGTTCGCTTCTCCCGCAGCCGCCGCCGCCACTGTCTCCCAACGTCGCGGCCTCCGCCGTCTCCCAACGCCGCGGCGGCCGCAGCCGTTATTTCCTGACTCCATGACCGCCGCCGTCGTTGTTCCCTGCCGCCGCCGTCCGCTGCCGTCCGTCATGACTTTCCTCCGCCGTCTGATCGCGCTCCCACAATCGCCGTCATCGATTACGTGGGTAACCACCCATGTAACTACCCTCCATGATCTTTCGTAGTGGGAAAATGCGCGGCTAAAAATAAACTGGTCTACGGTTAGTATAATTATTAAATATTATTTGTGCATATTATGTCATAAGTGGACCTATTAATAGAACTCATAGTGGTTATGGGCTGCGAATAACCACATGACCTCCATAACCACCCAAGAAGCCTATAAATAGGACCCCTCTTCCCCCCTTTTATTCATTCTCTCCTTCCTCGGGAAATCCTCCTACGGATTTTCTCTCTCCTTCCTCCTTCATCTTCTCCTTCCTCGAAGACCTTCAAACGCTCTTTGAAGATCTTCTTCGTCTTCGACGCCTCCTTCGAAGATCTTCATCTTTTTCGTCCCGGAAATCCTCATACGGATTTTATCTCACCTCCATTTCTCTTCCACGCGCGCTCCCACGCGCGCCGCCTCCTTGCGCGCTCTCGCGCGCATTTCTCCCTTACACGCTCCCCCGCGCGTCGAGTCCTTGCCCGCACGCGCGCGCCGCCTCCTTGCATGCTCTTGCGCGCATTTCTACCTTGCGCGCTCCCACGCGCGCCGCCTCCTTGCGTGCTCCCTTGCGCATTTCTCCCTAGCGCGCTCCCGCGCGCGCCACCTCCTTGCGCGCTCTCGCGCGCATTTATCCCTTACGCGCTCCCCCGCGCGCTTAGTCCTTGCGCGCACACGCGCGCCGCCTCCTTGCACGTTCTCGCGCGCATTTCTCCCTTGCGCGCTCCTGCACGCGTCACCACCTTGTGCGCTCTCGCGCGCATTTCTCCCTTGCGCGCTCCTGCGCGCGCCACCTCTCTCTCGCGCATTCTTGCGCCTGCCTCTCCCCTGCATGCTCCTGCACGCTATCACACGTTGCTCCCTTGCACGAGTCTCTTCCCTCAGCGTTTCACGCACCCTTCTCCAACAAGCGCCCAGCGCGCTCTCGGTACAAAATCCCCGCTATTTGCGAGCTTCCACGAAGGTCGGAAAGAACCATACAACCCCGTATTCGATGAGTGGGTCACCCTCCGGGATCAGTACTTTGCGAGACCTTCAGGCGAGATGTCACTCAAGAGGCGAGTCGGGCCCCTGACATCGGGTTCACTCGACGCCTTCCATCTTGGCATTGAGTGAGGCTTGTTCACCTGACGCCTTCTTTCCCTGGCGTCGGGTCCACTTGGCGCCTTCAATCTCGACGTTGAGTGAGGCTTGTTCACTCACCTTTTTCTTGGCGTCGAATGAGATCTCTTCATCCCTATCGGCTCTCCCAGGTGGGGTGGAGCAGAATAGGGGCGAGTGGAGCAGCAGGCTCGCACTCGCTCATGGCTCTCGGCAGACAGTTGGCAAGTGGGGCGAGTCTGGCCAGCACTCGCACATTTTGGCGAGTGGGGCATTTCTGGCCCGCACTCGCCCAGGGATGTAGGGAGGCGGCGAGTGCTAGCGCCATTGAGCACTCGCCACCCAATGCGAGTGGAGGTTTTTGAGGGACTCGATCTTCCGAGTGTGTGGTGGGACCTCCGTGCTGGAGCCTTGGGTCCGTTTCTTGTTCCAAGTCTCTAGCTGTTTGAGTTTGTGAGAGAGAAATAAGTGTGCGATCACCCCTTCCTCAAGGGTTTGAACTCCACAGAAGCCGAATTTCGATTTCAACAATGTCAACCGCCTCCGCGAGACCGCTCTCATCTAGGCTCTGAAGACTTAGTTGTTTTTCCTTATTTACCGTACTTGTAACGGAGTAGCGGCCTGTTGATAACTTCTCAAATAAAGTTATCTAGTCCCATATTTTCTACAATAATAGTTGTGATAAATAGAAGAAATTTTTTAAATTAGTATAAATATTCATAAATTAATATTTATCTTATTCATGCGTGATTAACCTACTTTGCTTATGTTTTTCTTATTAGAAATGACGTAGAAATCGAATCGGAGAAGCAAGTGCTGGAATTATATTTTGGATGTGCAGTTGTTACAGAAACCTATTTTTAGTTGTTATAACAAGTCTGGGCGGTTTTAAAATTCGAATTTCAAATTTTGCGCCAAAACCAAATATGGAAGGAGGCATGTATTGGGAAAGGGCTGCTCGTTTTTAAGAGGGGATTTTCATACCTAAAGGGCACGAAATTGGAGAGAGGAGAGAGACCTTAGAACCATCATCTTAGAGAAGAAGAAGGAGAAGAACGGCTAGGGTTTGGACGCACCGGCGAGAAGGAAGAAGGGTCTAAGCGAGATCTACACGCATATTCCTGCAACATTAAAACTCATTAAGCATGTCTAGTAAGACCTTCTTTTTGTGTGGTTTCATTCCTCTATCATGAACTAATCGTATGGATCTTGTATGATATGAGTACCTTGTTCTATTGTGATGATTTTACTTTAAATTTATTTTATGGTTGATTGAATCGCTATCTTTATTGAGTTTATGGTCTTTGTTTGTGGAAATTTTTGAGCAAGTGTTCATCTTCTAATTAGCATGGCGAGATTCGAGAGAGGAGTTATGCTAATCTAGGGTTGAATCCGTTTTCTACGCGGCGAGATTCGAGAGAGGAGTTGCATAGTTTTTTAAATCAAAATTCCATCTTTTTACTGCGCTGCAAGATTCGAGAGAGGAGTGGCGTAAGTGTGACATAAACTCCAATATAGCGTCAAGAGAGAAAAAGATTTCCTCTTGAGTTAGCATCATTGATTTTTGCTCGTCATGTTATTTACTTTCCACCTAAGTTAGAGATAACTAGGGGAAATTAGGTAAACGGAATTCTGAGATCAAGAGATGATGAAATCCACTTTAAAATCGATGCAAGATAGCAATGAAGAGAACCATTAAAGATCAGTAGAAATCTCGTCACAATAGGTAAAGGAAAACAACATGCAAGATCGTTTCTCCAACCTTGATAAAAGTATTTTCCAAGAATCGTGTTTAGTTTTATCATTATTTGTTTAAGTTATTATTATTATTAGCAATTAAATCCACTAAAAAAGTATTCCACTTGGATTCAAGGAACGAGTAAGGCTAGTAATTACGAGCACTAACATTGCAATTCCTCTAGGAACGATAACTCAACTCATCATTTTATTACTTGATTTGACACGTGCACTTGCGTGATTACGTAGATCAATTTTTGTCGTATCAAGTTTTTGGCGCCGTTGCCGGGGAAGCGCAATTGGTTTAGTATTTTATTTCTCGTAATATTAATTAAACTTTAGTAGTTGGAGATCAAGTATTTTGTTTTTAATTATTTTCTTGTCTTAGCACTTATTTCGAAGCTTTGTGGTGTATGTCAAGGTTTAGAAACCCAGAATTATTGCCACTAAACTTAGAAATAGAGCGCACCTGTAGAAAAAAATCGAAGAAACCTTAGAACGGAAAACAGTAGTCATCCTGAGATGGATAATAACGAACAACAAGTTATCGACAACGTTGAGGGTCACGTGAACCATAACGGGCAGGCTAATCCTAATAATCAACACGTGCCGCCCCAAATGACATGTAGGGATTACAACACACTTTTTAGGGGAGGTTTGCACACGAGTATAGCCCGACCACCTATAGAAGCCAATAATTTCAAGATGGACCCTTTCATTATGCAACAAGTTCAACTAAATAAATTTGAGGGTCTTAGTCATCAAGATGCAAACTCCCATTTAAAAACCTTCTTAATAATATGAAACATGTTTAAGGCAAATGGTGTGTCCGCAGACGCAATTCAACTAAGAGCATTTCCTTTTTCCTTAGAAGGTCGAGCAAGGGATTGGTTGGACTCTTTACCCGATGATGCTATCACCACATGAGCCCAATTAGAAGATAAATTTTTAAATAAGTATTTTCCACCTTCTAAGACGGCTAAGTTGATTAGGGATATCACTACATTTATGCAACATCATGGGGAGACTCTTTATGACGCATGAGAGCGTTTTAAGGAGTTGTTAAGAAAATGTCCACACCATGGGTTAGCACAACACCAGCAAGTATCCACGTTTTACAACGGGTTGCAAACCGTAACCATGATCCTAGTAGATGGAGCCGCGGGAGGTTCCCTAATGAAAAAATATCCGGAAGATGCGTACACCATTTTAGAAGACTTAACGTCTAATAATTACCAAGCGTATGAAAGACAAGCAACAAGTAATCCAGCAGGGGTGCATCATGTAGATCAAATCACATCTTTAGCTGCCGAAATGGCATCACAATTCAACTTGATTAACAAGAGGCTAGATTCATTATCTAATCCTGCGCCTAGTGCACCACTGACGGTGGAACAATTAAATCTATTAACGGAGGAAGCCAACTATATAGGAGGACAACAAAGGCAAATTCCACCGGGCTTTGCTAATCATTATCACCCCGAGTGGCGACATCACCCTAATTTCTCTTGGAGAAATAATCAAGGAGTGAACCAATCGCCGGGATTTCATCAAAATCTGAATCCAAACCAAGGGAATCCTCCAAACAATCATAACAATCCTAGGAAGTTAACTGACGAAGTAATTATGGGGATGTTCCAAAAGAATGAGTCTAGGATTGGAGAGATTGAGTCATCTCTAAGATCTTTAGAGACCACATTGGGGCAATTAGCAACCACGTTAAGCCAAAGGCCGATTGGATCGTTACCATCAGATACCATGCCTAATCCAACAAGAGAGGAACCTCATAATCATTGTAATGCAATTGCTTTAAGGAGTGGGGGTAGAGATTCAAAGTGGAGATGGACGGTTAGAAAAAGCTAGAGATGACGAGAGGAAGGAACAAGGAAATGGACCAAGGGGGTTGCAAGAAGAGGAGCCCGTCGAAGTTAAGGAACTGGAGGTAGTTGAAGTCCAACCACTAAATAATAAAAAGAAAGAAATCATCTATCCTCCACCTCCTTTCCATCTAGACTAGCAAAGACAAAGATCGATAAGCAATTCCAAAAGTTTATGGAAATCTTTAAGAAATTAACTATAAATATTCCATTTGCCGAGGCTCTTGAACAGTTGTCTAGTTATGTCAAGTTTATGAAAGACATCTTATCCAAGAAGAGGAAATTCGTTGAGAGGGAAATAGTCGCCCTAACTGAAGAATGTACTGCAATATTACAAAAGAAACTACCTCAAAAATTAAAAGATCCAGGTAGTTTTACAATACCATGTTTGATAGGAACGACGTTTTCAGGGAGAGCATTGTGTGACTTGGGAGCTAGCATCAATCTGATGCCCTTATCTATTTACACAAAATTAGGCCTGGGAGAGATTACGCCAACATCTCTTACTCTACAGTTGGCTGATAGGTCTTTAGCTTTTCCTAAGGGAATTGTTGAGGATGTATTGGTTAAGGTGGATAAATTCATCTCTCCAGCCGATTTTGTGGTGCTGAATATGGATGAGGATAAGGAAGTTCTTATTATTCTAGGAAGACCATTTTTAGCCACAGGACGCACCCTTATAGATGTGCAAAAGAGAGAGCTAACAATGAGAGACAACGAAGAGGAGGTAACCTTCAATATCCTTAAGGTCATGAAATTCCCTGAAGATAAAGAAGAATGCTATTTAATTAAAGAAGTTGAGGTGCCCTCTAGGTTGACACACGAGGAATAAGATTTTGATCATAGATTGTTAGACATCTTAGTTAACGACGAGGGTGAAGAAGATAAAGTAATGTAAGAAGTTGTTCACATACTCAATTCATGTGAAAGGTTGCCACCATATAAGAGTTTTGAAGTGATAACTAGGCTAAGCGAACCAAGAATGATAAAACCTTCTATCATTGAACCACCTAAATTGGAACTAAAACCATTACCTGAACACCTTAAATATGTATTTCTAGAGGAAGATAACACTCTTCCGATCATAATCAATGCATCATTAAGAATGGAAGAGGAGTTAAAATTAATTGAGTTACTAAGGGAGTTTAAGGAAGCGATTGGTTGGAATCTTGCCGACATCAAGGGGATTAGCTCATTCATCTGTATGCACAAAATTCTATTAGAAGATGGGGAGAAAGGATCCATCGAACATCAACGAAGACTTAGTCCTCCAATGAAGGAGGTGGTGATGAAGGAAATCATTAAGTGGCTGGACCGGGCATTATTTATCCTATTTCAGATAGCAAGTGGGTAAGCCCAGTGCATTACGTACCAAAGAAGGGAGGGATAATGCTGGTTAAGAATGAAAATAATGAACTTATACCTACTAGGGCTGTCACAGGATGGAGGATATGTATTGATTATCAAAAATTGAACAAGGTGACTAGAAAAGATCATTTTCCGTTACCATTCCTTGACCAAGTCTTAAATAGATTGGCAGGTGGCCAGTATTTTTGTTTCTTGGACGGATATTCGGGATACAACTAGCTTATGGTTGCACCAGAAGATCAAGAAAAGACAACATTTACATGCCCCTTTGGTACATTTGCGTTTAGGAGACTGCCATTTGTATTATGCAACGGCCCCGCCACATTTCAGCGTTGTATTTTGGCAATACTAGCCGATCTCATCGCTCGAGGCATTGATCCGACAGAGTATGGAATTGAGGTATTCATGGACGATTTTTCCATCTTCGGTAAATCGTTCGATGCTTGTTTGGCATGTCTGGGGAGGGTATTGGCCCGTTGTGTTGAGACTAACTTAGTACTGAACTGGGAAAAATGCCATTTTATGGTACGTGAGGGCATTGTATTAGGATATAAGGTGTCGAGTCAAGGACTAGAAGTGGATCGAGCAAAGATTGAAGTGATTGAAAAACTTTCTCCGCCAACGAATGTCAAGGCCATTCGTAGTTTCCTAGGCCATGCCGGATTCTATAGGTGGTTCATTAGAGATTTTTCAAAAATCACAAAGCCCTTATGCAATTTACTCGAGAAAGATGCACCTTTTATTTTCAACGACGAGCGCTTAGAAGCGTTTCAAATGTTAAAGTAAAAATTAATCTCGGCTCCCATTGTCAAGGCACCCGATTTCTCATTACCTTTCGTTCTCATGTGCGATGCGAGCAACTATGCGGTGGGAGCCGTGTTGGGGCAAATGCACGACAAAGTTTTCCACACCATTCATTATGCTAGTAAGACTCTTATAAATGCCCAAGTAAACTATGCAACTACAAAAAAGGAACTCCTAGCTGTGGTTTTTGCTTTCGACAAATTCCGTGCTTATTAGATTAGTTCTACAGTCATAGTTTACACGGGCCACGCGGCAATCCGATATCTAGTGGAGAAAAAGGATGCTAAACCTAGGCTTATTAGATGGGTTCTACTCCTCCATGAGTTTTATTTTGAGATAAAGGATCGTAAGGGAGCAGAAAACCCGATTGCCGACCACTTATCGAGATTAGAGAATGGGTGTGAGAAAGACGTACACGTTGAGATTAAGGAAAGTTTCTCAGATGAGAGTTTACTTACAGTTACAGAAGGGAGCATTCCATGGTATGCAGATTTTGTTAACTATATAGTCAGCAAGGTTTTTCCACCGGATTTTAGCTACAACCAAAGGAAGCGATTCCTTCATCAGGTGAAGTTTTACCTATGGGATGAACCGTATCTATTTAAAATTTGCACTGATCAAATTATTCGTCGGTGTGTGCCCGATATGGAAGTTCATAGTATTCTAGCAAAGTGTCATGCATCACCTTATGGAGGACACTATAAGGGAGACCGGACAGCGAGGAAGGTTTTAGAGTCAGGATTCTATTGGCCAACCTTATTCAAGGATTCTCATCACTTTGTAGGACAGTGTCACCGTTGTCAACATGTTGGAAATCTTCAGCGGGGAGCAAGCATGCCCATGAATGGAATCCTTGAAGTAGAAGTCTTTGATGTATGGGGGATTGATTTCATGGGCCCCTTTGTCAACTCCGATGGAAATTTATATATTTTGCTAGCCATAGACTATGTGTCGAAGTGGGTAGAGGCGATAGCCACCCAAAGGAATGATGCCAAGGTGGTGCTAAAAGTTCTAAGGTCTAACATCTTCACTAGATTTGGTACACCGAGGGCAATAATTAGTGATGGAGGGGCGCACTTTTGTAATTTACAATTTAAAACTCTACTAAAGAAATATGGTGTAACACATAAAGTAGCCCTTGCCTACCATCCACAAACCAATGGCTTAGCCGAGGTGTCAAATCGTGAGATCAAGACCATCTTAGAGAAAACGGTGAATGCAACGCGCAAGGATTGGTCACAAAAGCTAAGTGATGCATTATGGGCCTATAGAACGGCGTTTAAGACCCCGATAGGATTAACACCATATAAATTGATCTATGGGAAAGCGTGTCACCTACCGATGGAGTTGGAACATAAGGCGTATTGGGCAATTAAGAAATTAAACTTTGACTTCCAAGAGACGAGCAATAAAAGGCTACTGCAAATTAATGAATTGAAAGAAATTCGGTCCAACGCATACGAGAGCGCCAAACTTTATAAAGAGCGAACAAAAAAATGGCACGACGCAAGATTAATGGTGAAAGATTTCAAGACCGGGCAATTAGTATTGTTATTTAACTCAAGACTTAAATTATTCCCGGAAAAACTAAAATCGAGATGGTCGGGACCATTTATAGTGAAGAAGGTGCACCCGTATGGGGTAATCACGATTTACAACGAGAAGGATGGCTCCGAATTCAAGGTGAATGGCCAAAGACTGAAGGAATATCATATAGATATTGATCGTCGGGAGTCGATGGTCATGAATTTGCAATGACGGGCGACGAGGAGAAACGTCTTGCCGAGACGTTTAAATGAGGCGCTTGGTGGGAGGCTACCCACCGTATCTTATAATTTATATATACATATGTGTTTTATATATTTGAATAAATAAATTTCGTTGGTGTTCATTAGTAGAGTAATAATGTTAGAGGAAGTGAAATCACTTGAACCTAGTTGACCATGATCAATTATCAGGAGAAGTGAAAAATCTGGAAGAGAAAAATTTAACCAAAATTGTGAAGAAAAATGAATTTGTGAAACCATAGATGCCAATTGTTACAATAGCCTAAAAACATGCGTAACAGGTTTATAGTTTCTGTCTGGGCGCGGTTTAGCGGCGGTTCGGCTGAACCGGTTCACGCTGCCGATTTGTTATTTAAGGAAAATCGATTTTGGCAAAACAGAAGGCCGTTGTTATAATAATCCGAAAACATATGTAATGAGAATTAAGTTTCTGTCCAGATCTTCATAAATAGTGCTGAATCAAAAGCAATTGTTATAACAATCCGAAAACATATGTAATGGGAATAAAGTTTCTGTCCAGATCTTCATAAATAGCGCTGAATCAAAAGCAGTTGTTACAACAATCCAAAAACATATGTAATGGGAATTAAGTTTCTGTTCAGATCTTCATAAATAGCGCTGAATCAAAGGCAGTTGTTACAACAATCCGAAAACATATGTAATGGGAATTCATTTTCTGGTTGCTTCTTCAAGGATTGAACCGGTGCGCGCGAATCGTCACTTCGGAGGTTAGAATGGAATTAATTTTAACTAATTACATTTTATTATTAATAAAATATACAATTATACATTTCCTAATCTGTCTTAATCTAATTACCGCTCTAATCTCTTAATTAAAATACCTATTATAATCGGCCTTTTTAAAATAAAGCCCTCCAGTAATTTGTACCTTTGTGCTACACTTGGAATGTATTGTGGTGATCTATTCTGTGATATGACATTTTGGATGATGCATGTTTTGCTTCACTTAGATGTGTTTTGATATTTCATGATGATTACTGCACTACTTTCATATTATATTTTATCCGTCACTAGTTGAAAAATGGGTATTATGATATGCACCTTTGTGCGTCTATTTTATTTTGATATTGACTGCACTACTTATGATACCTCTAGATGAACACTCGTATACTAACATATCACATAAGTTTATCACTGCACTCTCCCTTGACATATTAATTGAGCGACTTAATTTGGAAAATTGTCTAGTGTTATTTGTTCACAAGTTTTACACTAATTTTAATGATGACACTTGGTAAGAAAAGGGGAATGAAATACGATGAAACCAAAGTCACTTTAAGAACAAATGAACAGAGTTGCTAGCACTGCAATTTTAGGGAAGTTGTTTATATTTAAATTACTTTCTTCGGTATGATTATATACTTATTAGTAAAAATTATTTTTGAGTATTTTCATGGTAGAAATGTATCTTTGCTAGAGACTAGCAAAGGACTTAAGTGTGGAGGTGAGGGTGTTATGACCCCTATCATTTGGATGAAGAATAATTCATTAAACCATGATTTGAATGATCTTAATTCTTGTTTCATTTAATCAATAAGTTATTCTAGATATATTTAATGATAATTAATTGGTATGGCTGAACAATCCAAAGTGTTTAATTAGTGAATTTGAAATTAGTAAAAAAATTTGTGATAGAGCTCACTTAAGCATTTTTATTTTTATGCATAAAATTTTTGCTTACTTCCATGACAATCTTTTGATATTGACCTCTACAATTAACGGGAGGGGCGAGCAAGAACTAAGTCAGCGGTGTAAGCCAATACATGAGCTTATGTAGTTAGTCCATTTTTGATCTTCATTAGAATAGTTGAGTTTGAACTTTTTCATACTTATTATTTCATGCCTAAATTCCTTATATATTTCTACTAGTTGTACCCTAGTAAGTTAGCCATTTATGGGTGTTTAATTTTTATAAGCAAATGATTGAATTTCATGGTGATATGTAGTCTAAGTATATGCCCACATACTTGGAATGATCCCAGCTATGATGGTATAAAAAAATATAGAGAAATTTATGTCATTGTGATATGTAGCCTAAGTATATGCCCACATACTTGGAATGATCCCAACTATGATGGTATAAAAAAATATAGAGAAATTTATGTCATAGTGATATGTGGCCTAAGTATGTGAAAACATACTTGAAATGATCCCAACTATGAGTAAAAAAAGGAGAGAAAAAATGGTTGAACATCATAGTGATATGTGGCCTAAGTATGTGCACTTGTACTTGGAATGATTCCTACCATGAATTCGTATTTATTAAATAAAAAATATATGTTGATAAACCCCATAATATGGTGAATTACTAAGATTACTAACTAGGGAATGACATTCAGCTATCAAAGTTTATCCATAATTCCGAATCAAGCCAAAATCTATCATATTTTCAATTACAATACTAACTCATGTGGAGGCTAAATCGAAAGACTAAAATATTCTCCCCCTTTCCAATAATTGTGGAGGTTCAATGTGGAAATTGCATGAGAGTAAATTACTTTTAAAAGAGAAGCACGCACCGTACTAAGATACTTATTTGAGCTTTATCTTCTATCTAACTAATGAATTTGTGAATTTTGAGCTCTTATTGATTTCTAAGCCTATCAGTTAAGTAAAGTGAATTTCTTGAGTAAGTCTTGATTAAGTTATTTTACAAGAAGGATCATTTGAATTTGAATCATGATAGTATTTCTTCATCCAATCCATTGATAAGATTTATCTTTGCTAGGGACTAGCAAAAGTTCAAGTGTGAAGGTGTGATAACTTCTCAAATGAAGTTATCTAGTCCCCTATTTTCTACAATAATAGTTGTGATAAATGAGAAGAAATTATTTAAATTAGTATAAATATTCATAAATTAATATTTATCTTAATCATGCGTGATTAACCTACTTTGTCTATGTTTTTCTTATTAGAAATGACGTAGAAATCGAATCAGAGAAGCAAGTGCTGGAATTATATTTTGGATGTGCAGTTATTACAGAAACTTGTTTTTAATTATTATAACAAGTCTGGGCGGTTTTAAAATTCGAATTTCGAATTTTGCGCCAAAACCAAAAATGGAAGGAGGCATGTATTGGGAAAGGGCTGCTCGTTTTTAAGAGGGGATTTTCATACCTAAAGGGCACGAAATTGGAGAGAGGAGAGAGACCTTAGAACCATCATCTTGGAGAAGAAGAAGGAGAAGAACGGCTAGGGTTTGGACGCACCGGCAAGAAGGAAGAAGGGTCTAAGCGAGATCTACATGCATATTCCTGCAACATTAAAACTCATTAAGCATGTCTAGTAAGACCTTCTTTGTTGTGTGGTTTCATTTCTCTATCATGAACTAATCGTATGGATCTTGTATGATGTGAGTACCTTGTTCTATTGTGATGATTTTACTTTAAATTTATTTTATGGCTGATTGAATCGCTATCTTTATTGAGTTTATGGTCTTTGTTTGTGGAAATTTTTGAGCAAGCGTTCATCTTCTAATTAGCATGGCGAGATTCGAGAGAGGAGTTATGCTAATCTAGGGTTGAATCCGTTTTCTACGCGGCAAGATTCGAGTGAGGAGTTGCGTAGTTTTCTAAATCAAAATTCCATCTTTTTACTGCGCTGCAAGATTCGAGAGAGAAGTGGCGTAAGTGTGGCATAAACTCCAATATAGCGTCAAGAGAGAAAGAGACTTCCTCTTGAGTTAGCATCATTGATTTTTGCTCATCATGTTATTTACTTTCCACCTAAGTTAGAGATAACTAGGGGAAATTGGGTAAACGGAATTCTGAGATCGAGAGATGATGAAATCCACTTTAAAATCGATGCAAGATAGCAATGAAGAGAACCATTAAAGATCACTAGAAATCTCGTCACAATAGGCAAGGGAAAATAACATGCAAGATCGTTTCTCCAACCTTGATAAAAGTATTTTCCAAGAATCGTGTTTAGTTTTATCATTATTTGTTTAAGTTATTATTATTATTAGCAATTAAATCCACTAAAAAAGTATTCCACTTGGATTCAAGGAACGAGTAAGGCTAGTAATTACGAGCACTAACATTGCACTTCCTCTAGGAACGATAACTCAACTCATCATTTTATTACTTGATTCGACATGTGCACTTGCGTAATTACGTAGATCCATTTTGGTCGTATCACATGTCGCCCTCCAAGATCAAACTAATCTTTGTAACACTCCAAGAAGCTAGTGGATTTTGGCTCGACACAGTTCCAGCCACGTGATTTTTCACCCTTTCCGGGTTTTTTACGTCAAAAACGTCTTTTGTCCATTGCTGTGATGTTTTTAACTAATTGCGCGCCCGACTCGACTTTGAGCTAAGGCGGTCTGATTCTATGAATCGGAGAAAAGGTCGGGTGTCCCGCAATAGTTTGAAGCCATCTGTGGGAAGGTGTTCCCAAAATCTCTAAAAAATTTCAAGATCGCAATACCAGCGATAATGGAAAAGAGGCGCACACACAACAGAACGTGCGACTTGCAAGAGATATGATTATCAAGCCTCAAACAACTCACCCGCCAGCAACATGCCACAGTGTGAGGGGATAAGCACCACGCTAGCCTCATCGAGGAAAGAATGAAAGCAACATCAGGGCCCGACGCTCGCCCCACCAAGACACTTAGGGACTTCTAAGTCCCCGGGGGCATATCTCATGACGGCAAACATGCTGTCATTACCTTCAAGTCATGGCTTGCTCAGCGGAGTGACCTGCGAAACGTACTATGCATGCACTCGGAAGGAGTCGGCCGTGGAAGGCATCACTCCCAATGTAGAACTTTGTCACCATGAGCAAGAGAGGAAGAAGGAAAATAATCTGAGTCTAACATCCGGAGAAGGATCCAGACGCAATGCGCGCCTCGGCGAAACCTCGCAACCAGGAGAAAAACCACACAATACATTTTCCACTCTGCTTTACTTCTCATGCGAAAGCTCCATGTGCCAAACAAGCCACCACCAACTCGCCCACAGGCAACGCCTCGCTTCAGGTAGGGTCCACCATCAACGCATCCCCAGCATCGGGGGAAGAATGAAAGCACCTGTTAAGGGAGCATCATGCTAGGGCGCTCAACCTTCTAGGGAGCTTGAGGGCTCATCGCGCTCCCTATGCGGATATCGCTCCTAAAGGTCAACCTCTGCAGGTCCCGAGCCAGATAATGCCTAAAGGCACAGTTCGCTCCAATGATCACATCGCAGACAAATCATCTGTCATTAACAGCTCCGCACACCCCGCAATCGCAAACGAACTTCCCTGGCATTTGCGTGAAAACTTTCAAACAATGAAGGAGGTCACCGCTCTGACCAATAAAGGACTCACTCGTGAAGAAGTATGGTGTGTGATCAAAAGTAGTGTGGACGCGGGGGGGGGGGGGGGGGGGCACCAAGACGCAAACGCTCGGCGCCCCCTCCACCTCATCTCCCTGCTAGCTCCATCGATCCGGGCATATCCGTATTTGCCCGGGATCGAGTTCCTCACCTTCGAGATATTTGACGGGAAAGGTGATCCTCTATAGCACATCAGACACATTGTAAACGTCACGCGCATGTACAATGCCCCCGACCTTCTCTTATGTCTAGCATTTCCAACAACTCCGAAAGGGGTAGTACGTACCTGGTTCGGCTACCTAAAGGAGGGGCAAATCAAGAACTTCGCCTAGTTAACCCAGCTTTTAAGGATCAGTTCATCACCAACCATTGGATAGTTCGGGACTTCTCACACCTCACAGGAATCCGACAGGCCGTGGGAGAACCGCTCAAGGATTTATTTCGTCGCTTCACCGCAGAGGCACTACTAATTCCGGGGGTTAGCTCTGAGCTCCTGTGCGGAACCTTCCTCGGAGGGCTCCGACCAAGAAAAATTCACTCCATATTGATGAGCGAAACACCATCCAGCTACCGTCATCTCATCCACCGAGTCAAGGATCAAGTCACAGCGGACGAAACGATCAAAGCGCATCGACTACAATTTGAAGGAAGATTGAAAAGGAAGAGGGATCAGGAATCGTTGCCAAGTCCCAGGGGAAGCCGCAAGCGCCACGGAAACTCTCAGCGAATTGGGGGCATCACCACGATCAAGCCTTAGCTCCCCTCAACACTTCGCGAGCGAAAGTACTACTCGCCATCCGTGATCATCCCTCCCTTAAGAGGCCAATGGCTCTCGCTCCCAACTTTGAAGATCAATCAAAATACTGTGACTTGCACCAAGGATGTGCGCATAGCACGAAGATTTGCGCGCGATTGAAGATGGAAATTGAACGGTTTCTTCGCCTATGATTCCTTGGAAAATTTCTATAAGGCAAGAGCCCCGAATCAATCAATCCAGAGTAAGCCCGCATGGGGGCTATCCTTAGGGTGACTGTCCCATTAGAAAACTTATTCCCAGGTTGAAAGACGTCCAAGGCATCTAACGTCTGTACTTGTAGCTCATTTTTTCAGCATCAATGAAATAAGAATCGAGTTTCTTATCGTGTGCCCAAATAACAGAGTGTTCCGTATTCACGGAGTGGGGTCTCCAAGCAAGCGGAAGGTGTAATCCAGAGAATGGTCTGGGACAAGTAAGCCCAAAGGCAAAAGGGCAAAGGGGGGCGGGTGCGGAGGGAGGCCGTCACCCGTCCCGGAACTATCTTAGGGGGCGGGTGCAGCGGGAGGATGGCACTCGCCCCGACCCTATCTTAGGGGGCAAGTGCGGCGGGAGGACGACACTCGCCATGGCCCTATTTCAGGGGGGGGGGGGGGTGCGGCGGGAGGTCGGCACCCGCCCCGACCCTATTTTAGGGGGCAGCTGCGGCGGGAGGTCGGCACCCGCCCTGATCCTATTTTAGGGGGCGGGTGCGGCGGAAGGCCAGCACCTGCCCCATCCCTTCTTCAGGGGGCGGGTGCGGCAGGAGGCAGGCACCCGCCCCGGCCCTATTTTAGGGGGCGGGTGCTGCGGGAGGCCGGCACTCGACCCGACCCTAATTCATGGGGGCGAGTGCGGCGGGAGGCTGGCACCCGCCCCAACCCTATTTTAGGGGGCGGGTACGGCGGGAGGCCGGCACCCTCCCCGGCCCTTCTTCAGGGGCGGGTGCGGCGGGAGGCCGGCACCCTCCCTAGCCTTATTTTAGGGGGCGGGTGCGGTGGGAGGCCGACACTCGCCCCGACCCTATTTCAGGGGGACGGGTGCGGTGATAACTTCTCAAAAAGAAGTTATTTAGCCCAAGTTTCGGACCTTTTGCTCGTTGATCCGGGAGAAAAACCGTTTAATTGAAGTCTAATTGCAAGTAAATTTACTTGTATTTTTATTAATGACTAATGTAGTCTTTTTCCTAGGTATTTGTGTAAGAGATGCCAAAGAGAACGACTTGGAAGAAGAATTTTATCAAATATGCTGTCCTGGAGAAAAGGTTACAACCTCTGAAAAAAAGGTTGCAACCTATGGACGAATTTCAAATTTCAAAATTCAAAAATTTCGTCATTTGCAAAAATAGAAAGAGGGATTCTTTGGGGAAAGGATTGGACGTTTTTTTATGAGAGATTATTCAAGAGTCATTATTATTCATCATCTTGAAGAGAGAGGGAGTTCTTCATCTAGGGTTTTCAAAAAATCCTCATCCTTCAAGGGGTTGGCTAGAGAAAAAGAGGAGATTTTTCTGGCTGATCGAGCGAGGGACGTCGGAAGGAGAATCCTACAGTGTTTATTTGTCAATTTCATCATATATTGTAAGATCTATTCAACCGTTATGTGTGATTTCTCCGCCGTCATGAACTAAACATTTTTAATGTTGTATTGTGAAAGTACCTTGTCTTTTGTGTTGATGGAATCTTAAACTTTTTTTTGTGAGTGTTTGGTGTATGTCTTTATCGAATCTATAATCTTAACTTTGAAACTTTTGGCCAAAGTTTCGTCATTTTACTACGCTTCATAATTCGAGAGAGGAGTTGTGTAAGTGTGTTATAGATGTGGTATAGTATTTGAAGGGAGAAAGAGATTTCCCCTTGATATTAGCAACTTCGATTTTCGATCTTTATGCAGTACTTGTCTCTCCCGAGGGGGAAATAGAGGCTAGGGATTTCCGATATCGAGAGATACGAATCTTCTACCTTAAAATTGTTACAAGACGTGTAACCACTCACTATCACAAAGTCATCTTCACAAGATTTGTCAAACTAGGGTTCGGAAATCATAATACAAGATTATTTCTTCGATAACCAAGTACTTTCTCTTAGTGAATCGTAGTCTATTTTCATTCGTAGTCTTTGTTATTCATAATTATAGCATTTAACAAATCACTATTTTTATCTGACTTGGATATAAAGAAAAGGAATAACTGGTAGTTGCGAGCACTAAATTCACCACCTCTCCATGGAAACGAACTTTACTCACTTTTTACTACTTGATCTGGCACGTGCACTTGCGTGTAATACGTATATCTGTTTTGGGTGTATCAAGTTTTTGGCGTCGTTGTCGGGAAGGTGTGACTAATTTAGTGTATTTCTTGCAATATTAGTAAACTCTGAGTATTTAGAGCTCAAGTTTCCATTTTATTTTTATTTGTAATTTTGTCTAGTACATGTGCTTATTTATAAAATATTAAATAATTTTTTTTCATTTTTTATCCTAATCTATTTTAAAGGATTATTAAGCAGGTTATCCGTGTCTACAATAATTTTCTTATGTAGTTTTTTTTTTGTAAATAAAATTTGGATTTTATTTCAACCGCATCCGTTCAAAATAAAATGTATACACATATGAGATGCGAGTGGTGTGATTCGTTTAGTCATACTAGTAATGCGTGTTATATGGAGACTGCTAGGTATCATTCGTGGCTCGCAAAACATAGAGAATATTTAGGTCCCCAATATTGTGTGGCAAATCATTATAATTTTATGTCCCCACGTCAAATAGTTCCCCGACCTTATGACTCGACTCCTTGGTTATCGAGTATTCATGTTAGGGAGTGTTTATTTTGTCATAGTATGGATCACGTTTTGAAGGATTGTGTCGCTTATAAAAGAGAGAGGGAGAAAAATTATGAATCGGACATCCAGACCATATCTACTGTTGCAGTACCACCATTTTTGCGTGGGACTATTGTGGGCCCGTATATTGATAATGATCCATCACCTCCCCATCAACATTCATCACCTAATTTTGATCCACCCGCAAAGGAACCTGAGCATACATATTCTGAATTAGATACTAATAGTGTTCCTCTATTTTCTTTGCAAAACTTTTCTACACCTATTTTTGTCGATCCCGTCGAAAATATTGCGCAGGGTGATGATCTAGAACCTAAGGTTGCGCCAAAGTGGGAAGAAAATATTGTTATCTCTGATGAGGGGAATGATTCTTTGGAGCACGATGACGCGCCAACATGGGATGAAGTTGATATCCTTTATGAAGAGGAGGTTTGTACTTCTTCATTGGAGGATGAAGTCCAACTCACCACAGAAGACTTTGAGTTCTCATGCCCCCCTTATTATGATGCTTATGATACTTGTTGAAGCCAAAAATAACCCCAACGAATGTTCACAAACCAAAGTGCAGCCGACGCCTACTTCTCTCTTACCTCGACCCTTGACTGGCTGCTAAGGTCAAAAGACTGACCCAAAGCCTCAGCTGGGAGGTCCCACCACACACCCGGAAGATCTCTGAGAGCTTCCCCTCCAAAGCCAAATGCTGGGCTGGGAGCTCCTCAGAAGGCACTAGAGTTGGAGAATAATGAAAGGCCTGCCTTCCAAAGAGCCCCTATGGGTCTTTTTATAGTCTTCCTTTGACCTGAAAATACTGAAATACCCCTGAGGGGTCTGCCAATAGCCAAATCCCGCTGTCATCCCAAGGGCATTTGGATAATTTTACCTCAGGATAATAATAAAATAATCCCCTTGACGAGCGCCGGGCCCTACCACGTGGGCCTACTTGGCGAGAACCCTGGCCGTGAAGGCTCTCGCTGGACCCCCAACTGCGCCGACCTTGGCGAGACCCCTTGCCAGGGAGGTTCGCGCCCTTCCCGGTCTTGAAACTATCGCGACTGAAGGCATACTTAGGGCCTTCTCGCCTGCCCTGGGCGGGAGCTTTTCCTAAGGCGGAAGCTTCCGTGGTCGAGCCATCTGCTTCGGTCGGTCGACGATCTCTCCTGCCTAGAGCTCGACTATCTGCTTTGGTCGGTCGACGATCTCTCCTGCCGAGAGCTCGACTATCTGCTTTGGTCGGTCGACGATCTCTCCTGCCGAGAGCTCGACTATCTGCTTTGGCCTCTCCATCTTTTCCCTGCCCTTGGCGAGAGCTCCTACAGGACGAGAACTCCACAAGTATGTCTTAGGGTTAACCCGAGGCGAGCCTGAGACTAGCCCAATCCTGACCACTAAAGCATCTGGGTCCCTCCCAGCGAATATGGGGTTGTACACAATCCCCGCTCTTTTCGAGCTAGCCCTGCGCTCGACAAGACAAGTCCAACCCCCGAAATATTCGCTTGACACGTGCCCGCCTACCGAGGGAATCTTTTGGGGGGCCCCACTACGGCTATAAATATGCACCAATAGGCGTCCCTACGCCCTGCCCTTGAAGTACGGTTTTCCAGCTGAGCTCTCGCCTCAGGGATTTTTGCACGAGCTTACCATGCATCCCAAACGTGTTGCCAAACCACTTCCGCAAGACCTCCAAGACCGGTTAGCCGCTGCCCAAGCGCGGGCCTTGGCTAACTGTGCGGCGGTGGCTCCATGGCTAGCGAGAAAGACTTCAACCGCCGGACCTTCCGAGCCGAAGAAGAAGGAAAAGAAACGGGCGAAGGTGGTCCGGCGGGACCTTTCTCGCGAGAACAGGGATCCTCCTTCCCCCACTCCCAATCCTGCGGGGGATCCTTCTCCGCAGAAGGTAAGCCTTTCAACCGTTCCTATCGAGCTGATCGTGTACTAGATCCGATGGTTAAAGTAAGCTTTCGCAGGAATCCGCTCCTAACGATGACGCCGAGATCCCGCCAAGTTCTTCGAACCTGCCCGCTCGTTCACCCAAGGACCAAACGCGGGTCTCGGAGAGGATTCCTCCGGCCGAAACCGGAACGATAGGTACATTTTCCCTTGTCAATATTTCAACTCGACCCTTTCTTTTCTGAACCGTCTTCTCGCAGTGCCAACTCCCGCCGACCCGGGTCTAACCACCCGGGAAGATGAAGCGAGGACCGTTGAAGTGCCTCCTGCGGTGGCCAATCCTATCCTGCAGGCGGGAGGGGCGGCTTCTGAACCTTCCGCTACTCTCAAGGATGCTGATCGTCCCTTGAGAGAAGACAACTCCCCTCATGCTTCCGGCCAGGCCGGGATCATCGTGCGCGAGCCCTTCCGCCCGGGGCTGGGCAAGCCTCTTCACCTCCTTTATGGAACCAACGGAGGGGCCGGGCCTTCTCGCCCAACCTTGGTTGACGGCTCTCGCCCAGCCGCAGGTACGCGAAAACTTTTCTGGACTGTTGATTGTCATGCCTTGACCAAAATTCTCGTGTGTTTCTTTCGCAGGTGATCCTGGTTTGCGGTCGGGAGTCAACGAGGAGGGAGAAGAAGAGGAAGAAGTAGAGGAGGAAGAAGAGGATGAAGAGTCCCCTCTCCCTTCGTCTGGCGAGATAGAAGAAACTTTTAACAGCGCTGGGAGCGCGAAGGGGAGACGGAGGAAGATCTCGGTCATTCTGGCCAAGCTTATTCGGCGAGACCGTGCCCATACTGCCGCGGCGAAAGCATTCCGCGAATCCGTGGAGCAAAGGCTGGAGGCTCTGGAGCGGGATTTCTTCTTGGGCGAGACTGATTGCCCGGGAGGGCCTTCTGCCGAGTCTTCGCCAGGGAGGTGCATCTCGCAGATCCGGGATCACGCCAGGCGGATCAACCTTGGGTGTACCACCCTATCGTCCTACTTCAACCCGTTGGCGCCCCCAAGAACTAGGCGGCGAGAACGAGGACGATGGAGCTGGAAGCCCTATTAGCCTTCCCGCTCTGAATCTCAATGTACCTCTTTTATCAGTGTATCTCTTTTCATCGATGTATCTGTAATAAACATTACTGTTAATTAGGTTTATCCAGCTTGCGCTAGCGAGGATCTCGCTTCTACCCATGTCTCTTTTCTTTTTCTTTTTATTGCTCTGCGAGGCTTTTAAATTAAGACGCTTACACCAATCTAGGATGCTTGCGCCAATCTAGGAGGCTTGCGTCAATCTAGGAGGCTTGCGCCAATCTAGGAGGCTTGCGCCAATCCAGATAGTTGCGTCGAAACCCGGAACGACCGTTGACCGCTGCCATCCCGAGGGGGAAAATCGAGGCGCCGTTAGCCCGGATTCTGACAGCTGTACTCCGCTGTCACTTTCTCTCTCTATCGGGTGGATTCATGATGATTACGGTTCTCTATAAATAGAGAAGTCTACCAACCGCATTTACTTCTTCGATCCGGAACCTCAGCCTTCCCTCCTTGCTCTCGCGTTCTTGCTTCCGCTTCGACCTCTTTTCAGCTCTCGCTCTCACTCGCAAACCCACCATGCCTGGCGAGAACAAGGGTCGCGCCCACTGTGCGGAAGCTTTCCAAAAACATCTCTTCCCTTCCTGCAAGCTCACCCTCGACGAATATAACATGATCGTCGACCGCTACATCCCCGCCGGCTTCTCGGCGCGGAACCCGGGGAATCACGATAGGGTGAATACTCCGGAGGCGGGAGAGCTTGCCATCCCCCTCGAGCATTTCGAGGTGGGCTTCCGCCTCCCCCTTTGGCCGGAGGTTCGGCTAGCTCTTCGTTATTATGGGGTGGTTCCCGCCCAGCTAAACCCGAACTCAGTCGCGATACTTATAGCATTCATATGCTATATGCGATCCGAGAGGATCGAGTTTAGTCTGCCCATCTTCCGGAAGCTATTCAACTTCCGCGCCAAGGGGGGGGGGGGTAGTTTTCTTCTCCGGGCAACTGCTCGAGGTTACCGGTCTCGCCAATAAGCACCATCACTGGGGCGAGAAGTTCGTTTATGTCAGCGGAGACTTCGGCAACGTCCCGCTTCAGCCCGTTCAGTACGAGGACGCTGCCTACAAGCCGCCTACTCTGGGATCGCGCGAGAGCGCAATCCTGGAATTCTTTGGGACCAAAGAGTTCGATGTTCCCTACCTCAGGCGAGACGTCGACTCCCTCCCACTCGTTCGCTCGGGCGAAGGTATGGTCTCGCCTCGGATTCCCTCTTTTATCGAAGATCTTCTCGCGCTGAAGTGTTTTAACTTTGTAGGAGAGCGGGAGGTCCCTCTGCGCCAACCCTTCGCTGAAGGCCGGAGTGTCGAGGGTCTGGCCGCGAGAGGCTCCCTTGCGCTCGCGGAAGCTAGTGCCAGCGCCTGCCGAAACGAACCAGCCCCTCCCTTGCCGCCACCAGCCAAGAAGCGGAAGGTCACCCTTCCTCCTCTCCGAACGCTGAAGAGGCCCAAACCATCTGCTCTTGAGAAGGGGAAAGCCCCGGCCGTCTTGCCTGTCCAACCTCCTCCCGAGGGCAGGTCCTTTGAAGCGATCCTTCAGATGGCCAGCGAGATGGATGCCGCCGCCAAGAGCCGCGCCGAGGCTTCTACCGGGAACCCATCGGCCGCGAGCGAGGCTGGGGGAGAAGTGGTCGCCGCCGAAACCTCTGCCAGCGCCCCGCCCCGGGAGGTGCCGAGAGGGCACAGGAACTTTGGCTTCGGCGTGAAGTACGTCGACGCGGAGGGGAAGCCTCAGATGGAATGGGACCCTGAGTCGAATCTGATCAAGTTTACGACGCTCCTTCCCAGCTGGGCGGAGGGGGAAGATGTGACTGGCGAGGCCTTCTCGCTTGGATACGGCCTTTACAGCCGGGAGGATGCCAGCGTATTTGACCAGATGTCCACCCGCCTTATAGCCTTCGATGCCATCCAGGCTCTATTGCGTGGGTTCGAGCTTGCGCATATGTGTGCGCGCCGAAGCATCACCCTTGACAAGAATTTCACCGATATGCGCAAAGCGAGGGAGGACGCGATGGCTCGAGCGCACACCGCGGGAGAAGAACTCGCGAAAGCTCAACAAGAGCTTGCGGATGCTCGACTGGCGCTGTCTCTACGCCCCGCGACTGAGGTAAGCGAGACCCTCCTGAACCCTTGCTTTCGTTTTTCAAAGTTATGATGGTGCGATGTTTCCAGACTGAACTCTTTTTTTTCACAGGATTCTGTCCAAGTCAGGGAGCTTCGCGCAGAGCTGGCCAACGCGCGCTGCGAGAGCGTCCTCTTGAGGGAACAGCTTCGCGCAGAGCTGGCGAAGGTCCCGCCTCCGGAGCTAGATGCGAGGCTGCGGAGTCGTTACCTCTCGGAGTACGATGTTGACAAGCTGCTCCAAGCCAATGCTCAGGCAACCGTCAAGCTGACGCTCGAGACGCTGCGAGACGTCAAGCTGCTTCGGGAGGACGGCGCGACCATCGACGCTCGCCAACTTCTTCCTTGGCTCTACGATCCAGTTCCCAAACCTCCGGGTGTAACACCCCTATCCGTCACATAGCATTTAACAGTAGGTCCGGCCGGGGCCCGACGCCATATACTACGGACAGACCGGTTGGTTACGCGTTGAAACCATACAACTAATCAGAGCGTCCTACACAACACCTAGCGGAAGCAAATTTAATTAAGTTGCAAAAGAATAAGAACCCTGCCAAAAAACATGAATGTCCACTACAACCCAGGAATGAGTACATACACAAAAGAGAACTGGCCTTAAGGCCTTACAATGTTCACTTAACAAAGTAGTGTCTTCCAAACCTCGGCACGCAGGCCGGCCACACATGAGTACAAGAGGTAAAACACTCAAAACAAGGCCTTCGAGGGCCAGCACAGCAACTTGGGCTTTAGCCCGCTATTTACCTCTCGGCTCCGCAGCACCTGCAAGCAACAACCCACCGCACGGTGGTAGACAAAGGCAACGGTCAGCAATGCTGACCAAATTATAACGATTCCGCCCCCAAACTGGGGCGGCAAAGCTTCTTCCCTGCACTTGTTAGCAAAACACACAACACAGCCAAACAAGCATCTCAACATAGGTGCACGCTCTCACGGCCGTACACCCCGTGCTCTCAGGGCACTTACTCGGCGAAGCCAGTCCGAACCCCGTCCGGTCCTCGACTCCACCACCACCCCCAGGATGGCAATCTTTGTGAGCATTTAGTCTTCTCAGCCGCAGCCTAGACTCGATCTCCAAATCTCAGTAAGTCCCACGTAAACTTTAGGTCGCTTTAACCGAGCAGGTGGAGCGGGTAGAGGGCTACTAGTCCGTTGCTCACTCCGCCACTGCCATTTGGCCCTTTGGCGCGGACTAAGCTTTCCCCAGTCCCAAATAACGATCAAACACGGTACTTAGCCCTGCTAAGTACCCGGTTGGCTCCCAGGCCACCGATATGACAGAACTACATTTCCGTCCAAGATTTCCGGGTGCACCTCGGGTTTCATCCCTAAGGCTCCCTGCCGCAATCAAACATGATACATAGCCCCGCTATGTTCCCGGCTGGCACCCAGGCCACCGAGATGGCAGAACTTCGTTTCCGCCCAGATTTCCGGGTGCACCTCGGGGTTAATCCCCAAGATTCCCTGATGCATTCTACCGCATAGCAACCCGAAAACAACCACAACGCTCGGAGTCTTCTCCGGCTAAAATATGCATAGCAAAACATCACCGATCCGGAACACACGTCCGGGTAGGCTTCACACAACATGCCTATGTCCGTACTACGATTCCGGACTCTAACAAGGGGGACTTTACTTATCTACCCCAAGGAATACCACGATCTCGCCACACACTCGCGGGAGAGGGGTTTTCCCATGCAAAGGAAGAAGAGCTTCACATGCTCAAGAAGAGAATCGTTACCCTCGCATTTTTCCGCGGCGCCATGAAGATGTAGCCGGATGGAAAGCTTCGCCTCGCCCTTGCCTTCGAGGATCCGGACTCGGATCGCGAATCGGTGCTCCGGTGCTCCGCCGGCGGCCGGAATTTGGGCTCACACCACCAAAGGAGTTCTCCCCTCTCTCTAAGATGAAGAAAGAGAAACTCAAAGTGAAAATGAGGGTTTCTCCCCCCATTTCCCGACTAATAACCCCCCAGGAGCATCCCCCACCATCGGATCCAGATCCAAGGGAACGAACGGCCGAGATTAGATCCAAAATCCCAAAAACTGGGCCGAACACGGCTTGACACACGGCCGTGTGTCTGGCCGTGTAGCTCATTCGCCGATCGACACGGGTCTTGACACGCCGTGTTCGAGGCCGTGTGCCCCACACACGGCTTGAGACACGGCCGTGTGTCTCAGGCCGTGTCCTTCTCTGACTCGAGACTGCACAAAAACGCATTCGACCACTGAACACGGGTAGGCACACGGCCGTGTGCCTGGCCGTGTGCCCCTGAGATGACCTCAAATCGAAAAGTGGTCAACATGAAAGTTGTAGATCTCGTCGAGACGAACAAAATTCATGTTGACCATTTTTCCACCCGACACCGTTTTAACCCTCAAAACGGTGCCCGAACGCGATCATGTCCGAGGTTGGGGTCTTACAACTCCCTCCCCCTTAAGAGAATTTCGTCCCGAAATTAAGAACAGAGACTACACAAAATAAACATAACGAGTACCTGAGGGGAACAACTCGGGGTACTCCTCGCGCATTGCCTTCTCTCGCTCCCAAGAGAGCTCCTCGCGTCCGCAGTTATCCCAACGGACCTTCACCATTCTGATTTCCTTGTTCCGAAGCCGCTTGACTTCGAAATCCTCAATAGATATGGGCTTGACTTTCGTTGTCAACCCTTCCTCAACCGGCACCTGATCAACCGCGATCACTTGCGAAGGCTCTTGCACCGCCTTCCGCAACACAGAAATGTGGAACACATCATGTAAACCACTCAATTCCTCCGAT
The DNA here is from genome assembly GCA_039513925.1 of Platanthera zijinensis. Classification (NCBI taxonomy): domain Eukaryota; kingdom Viridiplantae; phylum Streptophyta; class Magnoliopsida; order Asparagales; family Orchidaceae; genus Platanthera; species Platanthera zijinensis. Next base: position 130,405,330 of record CM077098.1, on the reverse strand, counting down.
AGCCTCAAACGGTAAGCCGCTTCGCCGACTCGCTCCAGAACCTCAAAAGGTCCAAGGTATCTTGGGCTCAGCTTCTTCAAGCGTCTCACCCGCGAAACCCCCTTGAACGGCTTCACTTTCAGATATACCCAATCGCCTACCGCGAACTCCACGTTCCGGTGCTTGGCATTGTAATACTTCGCTTGCCGGTCCTGAGCGATCAACAAGCGCTCCTGAATGATCCGCACTAACGAGGTAGCACTCTCCACCTCCTGCTTCTTGTACAACTTTGCCTCACCCGTTTCAAGCCATGATAACGGCGTGCGACACTTCCTACCATACAGGGCCTCGAAGGGCGCCATTTGTATACTCGCTTGGTAGCTGTTATTGTACGCGAACTCCACCAAATAAAGGTGGTCTTCCCAATGCTTACCGAAATCCAGAACACACATGCGTAGCATGTCCTCCATCGTTCTATTGACCCTCTCGGTCTGCCCATCCGTCTGCGGATGGAAAGCTGTACTGAACTTTAACTTTGTCCCCAGCATCTGCTGCACCAACCTCCAATCATTTGACGTGAACCGCTCATCGCGATCACTCACAATGCTACGAGGCACTCCATGCAGCCTGACAATATTGTCAACGTACAACTTTGCCAATTTCTCCACTGGATCATCCTTCCTATGCGGAATGAAATGCGACACCTTAGTTAGCCGATCTACGATCACCCAAATGGCGTCGTTCCCCTTCTGCGATCTTGGCAACCCGTGCACAAAGTCCATGGATATATCGTCGAATTTCCACTCCGGTATAGGCAAGGACTTCAGAAATCCTCCCGGCTTTTGGCACTCCGCCTTCACCAAGGCGCACGTTTGGCATTTAGCCATGTACAACGCCACATCTTTCTTAAGCCCCGGCCACCAAAACAACTTTTTGAGATCACGATACATCTTCGTGCTCCCTGGGTGGATTGAGTACTTGGTATGATGAGCCTCGTACATCAACTCCGCCCGGAGGTTACCCCCACTTGGGACGCACAAACGATGATCCTTCCTTAATAACCCATCTTCTACCGAGAATTGGGAATTTGACCCATCCAAAGCGGCCTCCAAAAGCTCTTTCATGGAGTCATCTAACTCCAATGCCTGCCGAACCCGGTCAGCCAGGTCATACTGCACCTCTGTCCAGTTTAACATTGCTTTGGCGCTCGTCTGCTTGTCCACACAACAGATCTCAAGCTTCTCCAACTCCCGCACTAGCCGCTCATCATGCACCGACAACCAGTTGGCTCGGGCGGGAGCCCTGCGGCTCAGCGCATCCGCAACTGCGTTGCCCTTCCCGGGTACATAATGTATTTTGAAGGTGTAGTCCCCCAGGAACTCCATCCACCTCCTCTGCCTCAAATTGAGATCCTTTTGATCCAACAAGTATTTTAGGCTCTTGTGATCGGTGTATATGTCGACCCTTACTCCGTATAGGTAGTGCCTCCACAACTTGAGTGCAAATATCACGGCCGCCAACTCCAAGTCGTGCACCGGATAATTTCTTTCATGCACCTTTAGCTGACGCGATCCATACGCTATCACGCTACCATGCTGCAACAACACGCAGCCCAAACCGCTACCCAAAGCGTCGTTATACACCTCAAAGCCCTCGGTCCCACTCGGCGAACTAAGCACTGGCGCCGTGGTCAACCGACTTTTCAGCTTTTCAAAAGCTTGCGCACACACATGCGCCCACACAAAACTTCGATCTTTCCTTGTCAAAGTCGTGAGAGGTAGTGCCATCCGCGAGAAGTTCTCCACGAAGTGCCTGTAATAGACGGCAAGCCCCAGCAACTCCGGACTTCCTCTACCAAAGACAACACAGGCCACTCTCGTATCGCAACAATCTACGCCGGATCCACCGCAACACCTTCCCCACTAACTACGTGACTAAGGAATGCCACTGAGGATAACCAAAACTCGCCTTTGGAGAACTTTACGTATAGCTCGTTCCTCCTTAGCGTCTCCAAAACCAAACACAGGTGCTTGAGGCGATCTTCTTCGCACTGCGAGCACACCAATAGGTCGTCAATAAAGACGATCCCAACATGGTCTAAGTACTCCCTGAACGTTTTGTTCATCAAATCCATGAACACCGATGGCGCATTAGTCAGCCCGAACGGCATGACCGTAAACTCGAAATGCCCATATCTTGTGTTGAACGCTATCTTTGGGATAACACTTCCCTTGATTCTCATCTGATAGTAACCAGACTTAAGTTCCAACTTTAAGTACACCGATGACCCACCCAAATGATCAAACAGATCGCCAATACTTGGGATCGGGTACTTGATCTCTTTTAACGACTTGCTCAGTTCTTCATAAACGATTCAGAGCCGCAAACTCCCGTCCTTCTTCTACACGAAGAGGGCCGGTGTGCTCCAAGACGACAAACTTGGACGCACAAAACCTTGATCCATACGCTCTTCAAATTGAACTTTCAGTTCTGCCAACTCTTTAGGCGTTAGCCTATGAGGAGAGCATGACCCAGATTTGGCACCTGGCGCCAGCTCACTCACGACATCGATTGCTCGCTACGGAGGGACTCCAGGGAAACACATCAGGAATATACCCGAGATACTACCCAATGTAGGCTCAGGCTTCAAAGCCTCCCATGATGGCAGTAACGACGCTTGCACGTCGAATCCCTGACCCCTAAACCGTAACCTTGCAACACAGAATCTCTTTTCGCGCGCATTGAACATCCGTAACGCCACAACGCATCCAATTTGTCCTTTGCCATCGAAGAAGGTACTTCAATACATGATATAAACCCCTTGGACAAAAGGTGCGCGAATCTCCCGTATCGAACAATGCTCTCGCCAGATTGCTAATAATCCAAACAAAGCCTAGAACCTCCAGTCCTAAGCTAACACGCAAAAGGGTGGCAGGTATAAGAAGCTAAATTGCTATCAATTACACCATACCTGTCTTCCCGACGGTTGGCCATACGGCCTCCTGCAGGCCAAGGCTGTCCATTCCCAGTTGGACCGGAGTAAACAGCGGTGTGACGAACGCCACCGCCTTTCCCTTCTCCTCAGATATTGCCCCTGACTTCTCTTTGGACATTGGGCGTCCAAACCAACAATCCCGGGCATAGTGCCCCGGCTTTCCACACACAAAGCATTCATCCAGGGTTTGGACTGTAGTCGCTCCGGATGTGCTAGAGGAAGGGACTAGACCCGACCTCCTAGCCTTCTTGTAACACCTACGGTACCCAGATTTTGAAGTTGTCCGCTTCACCACCGAATCTTTTGCCACAGGATCTCCGACTTTTCCTGCCAAAACTTTCCTTGCCTTCTGAGCACTCTCCCAACACTCTCTAGCGAGGTGCCCTTTCTTGCCACAAGAATAACATTTGACGGTAGTTTGGGTAGTAGATGACCCAGCCTCTTCTCTCGTCATCTTTCGATACGCAGTCCTTATAGGATCTGTAAGGTTTGGTACCCTATTCACCGGTACTCGGTGGGTTTCCCCCCACTCCACTTCCAAAGCTCTGGCCGATTCCACCAAAGCTCGGAATCCCAATAACTTTGGTCCTAGCAGTAAGATACGCAACTCGCTGCGTAGACCGTTATAAAATCTATCCACTATAGATTGCTCGCTTTCCCATTCAAAGCCTGGGTAGCGCCTTACCATGAGGAACGTCTGCAAATATGCGTCCACCGAATGCGCTCCCTGCGCCACAGTTAGGCTCCTCTGCTGCTCTACATGACCCCCAAATGCCCTTTGCTCCAACATACCACCCGATGTTGGGGCCACCTCAGGGACAAATGGTTGCACATTACTCCCATGATGTGCATTGGTCACAGCGAACACCGCTTCAACCACCCTTCTTATGGTTTCCAAAGACGTAGGGGTCTCCGACACGTCGCTGGGTGCAGTACTTTTCCCAGAAAGTGTGCATTCAGACTGCCACGCGCCACACTTGTACACCTACAATCGTACAGAACACCAATAAGGGACCGAACAAAATTGCAAAAAGCAATTATAGGAACACGCAGGTTCCCCAAACATGTGTATTTTCATTCCTAAGTGGACATTCATGGGTTCTTTTCATGTTATAACGATGACGCACATACATGTGCTCACCACCCCTTAAAGTGAATTCGTCCACGAATTCATTTAAGCTTGACCGAAACCAGTAGTCTGATACCAATTTGTAACACCCCTATCCGTCACATAGCATATAACAGTAGGTCCGGCCGGGGCCCGACGCCATATACTACGGACAGACCGGTTGGTTACGCGTTGAAACCATACAACTAATCAGAGCGTCCTACACAACACCTAGCGGAAGCAAATTTAATTAAGTTGCAAAAGAATAAGAACCCTGCCAAAAAACATGAATGTCCACTACAACCCAGGAATGAGTACATACACAAAAGAGAACTGGCCTTAAGGCCTTACAATGTTCACTTAACAAAGTAGTGTCTTCCAAACCTCGGCACGCAGGCCGGCCACACATGAGTACAAGAGGTAAAACACTCAAAACAAGGCCTTCGAGGGCCAGCACAGCAACTTGGGCTTTAGCCCGCTATTTACCTCTCGGCTCCGCAGCACCTGCAAGCAACAACCCACCGCACGGTGGTAGACAAAGGCAACGGTCAGCAATGCTGACCAAATTATAACGATTCCGCCCCCAAACTGGGGCGGCAAAGCTTCTTCCCTGCACTTGTTAGCAAAACACACAACACAGCCAAACAAGCATCTCAACATAGGTGCACGCTCTCACGGCCGTACACCCCGTGCTCTCAGGGCACTTACTCGGCGAAGCCAGTCCGAACCCCGTCCGGTCCTCGACTCCACCACCACCCCCAGGATGGCAATCTTTGTGAGCATTTAGTCTTCTCAGCCGCAGCCTAGACTCGATCTCCAAATCTCAGTAAGTCCCACGTAAACTTTAGGTCGCTTTAACCGAGCAGGTGGAGCGGGTAGAGGGCTACTAGTCCGTTGCTCACTCCGCCACTGCCATTTGGCCCTTTGGCGCGGACTAAGCTTTCCCCAGTCCCAAATAACGATCAAACACGGTACTTAGCCCTGCTAAGTACCCGGTTGGCTCCCAGGCCACCGATATGACAGAACTACATTTCCGTCCAAGATTTCCGGGTGCACCTCGGGTTTCATCCCTAAGGCTCCCTGCCGCAATCAAACATGATACATAGCCCCGCTATGTTCCCGGCTGGCACCCAGGCCACCGAGATGGCAGAACTTCGTTTCCGCCCAGATTTCCGGGTGCACCTCGGGGTTAATCCCCAAGATTCCCTGATGCATTCTACCGCATAGCAACCCGAAAACAACCACAACGCTCGGAGTCTTCTCCGGCTAAAATATGCATAGCAAAACATCACCGATCCGGAACACACGTCCGGGTAGGCTTCACACAACATGCCTATGTCCGTACTACGATTCCGGACTCTAACAAGGGGGACTTTACTTATCTACCCCAAGGAATACCACGATCTCGCCACACACTCGCGGGAGAGGGGTTTTCCCATGCAAAGGAAGAAGAGCTTCACATGCTCAAGAAGAGAATCGTTACCCTCGCATTTTTCCGCGGCGCCATGAAGATGTAGCCGGATGGAAAGCTTCGCCTCGCCCTTGCCTTCGAGGATCCGGACTCGGATCGCGAATCGGTGCTCCGGTGCTCCGCCGGCGGCCGGAATTTGGGCTCACACCACCAAAGGAGTTCTCCCCTCTCTCTAAGATGAAGAAAGAGAAACTCAAAGTGAAAATGAGGGTTTCTCCCCCCATTTCCCGACTAATAACCCCCCAGGAGCATCCCCCACCATCGGATCCAGATCCAAGGGAACGAACGGCCGAGATTAGATCCAAAATCCCAAAAACTGGGCCGAACACGGCTTGACACACGGCCGTGTGTCTGGCCGTGTAGCTCATTCGCCGATCGACACGGGTCTTGACACGCCGTGTTCGAGGCCGTGTGCCCCACACACGGCTTGAGACACGGCCGTGTGTCTCAGGCCGTGTCCTTCTCTGACTCGAGACTGCACAAAAACGCATTCGACCACTGAACACGGGTAGGCACACGGCCGTGTGCCTGGCCGTGTGCCCCTGAGATGACCTCAAATCGAAAAGTGGTCAACATGAAAGTTGTAGATCTCGTCGAGACGAACAAAATTCATGTTGACCATTTTTCCACCCGACACCGTTTTAACCCTCAAAACGGTGCCCGAACGCGATCATGTCCGAGGTTGGGGTCTTACACCGGGCGCGCCGGACTCGCCTCCCTCAGATATCCCGAGGTCTTCTACCGCCGCTGGCGAGACATCTGAAGAGGGCTCTGGCGATGATTCAAGCGAGAGCACCAGCGGGAGTTACAGCGCGTCCCCCTAAGCTTCTTCTTTCTTTTTGTTTCTTTTGTAATGAGCGAGAGGCTCCAACTTTTTGTAATTAATTTTATGTAAAGTAATGTTTCATCTTTCATTTTCAGTGTGTGCTTGAAAGTATGTTGTTCTGCCGAATGGCTTCCGCGCGAGCTTCCGCCGAGACCCTTAGTCTCTTTAGGATAACCTCTTAGAAATCCGTTAGGCGGGAACCTCGCGTCGTCAATTAAGTTGTCCTGCTCAGGTCCGTCGGGAGCCTCCTTTTGCGAGAACCCCCCTTTGACCGAGGCCTTTACTGGCCGAGACCTTTGAGCCGAGACCTTTGAGCCGAGACCTTTGAGCCGAGACCTTTGAGCCGAGACCTTTGAGCCGAGAACCTTACTGGCCGAGACCTCCAAATCGAGGCCTTTACTGGCTGAGACCTCTGAGCCAAGGCCTTTGGGGTCTTGCCTCCGGTCTAGGTCAGGGCCCTGCCCGCATATTTTTTTCCAACCAATTAAACCCCCACCCCACCGGCGAGCCGTCGGACCTGCTAGCTTATATGAGAGCCTGCGCAGCGGGTCTACTGGGGTTCGTGCCGAGCTCGTGGTGTCGTAGAAGCGGCTAAGAACAAAGTATCACAAGAGCCAACCTTTCCCCCACAGGCGAGCCTTCGGACCTGCCAGCTTGATGAGAGCCTGCGCAGCGGGTCTACCTGGGGCCGAGCCGAGCTCGGGGTGTCGTAGAAGTGGCTAAGAACAAAGTATCACAAGAGCCAACCTTTCCCCCACAGGCGAGCCTTCGGACCTGCCAGCTTGATGAGAGCCTGCGCAGCGGGTCTACCTGGGGCCGAGCCGAGCTCGGGGTGTCGTAGAAGCGGCTAAGAACAAAGTATCACAAGAGCCAACCTTTCCCCCACAGGCGAGCCTTCGGACCTGCCAGCTTGATGAGAGCCTGCGCAGCGGGTCTACCTGGGGCCGAGCCGAGCTCGGGGTGTCGTAGAAGCGGCTAAGAACAAAGTATCACAAGAGCCAACCTTTCCCCCACATGCGAGCCTTCGGACCTGCCAGCTTGATGAGAGCCTGCGCAGCGGGTCTACCTGGGGCCGAGCCGAGCTCGGGGTGTCGTAGAAGCGGCTAAGAACAAAGTATCACAAGAGCCAACCTTTCCCCCACAGGCGAGCCTTCGGACCTGCCAGCTTGATGAGAGCCTGCGCAGCGGGTCTACCTGGGGCCGAGCCGAGCTCGGGGTGTCGTAGAAGTGGCTAAGAACAAAGTATCACAAGAGCCAACCTTTCCCCCACAGGCGAGCCTTCGGACCTGCCAGCTTGATGAGAGCCTGCGCAGCGGGTCTACCTGGGGCCGAGCCGAGCTCGGGGTGTCGTAGAAGCGGCTAAGAATAAAGTATCACAAGAGCCAACCTTTCCCCCACAGGCGAGCCTTCGGACCTGCCAGCTTGATGAGAGCCTGCGCAGCGGGTCTACCTGGGGCCGAGCCGAGCTCGGGGTGTCGTAGAAGTGGCTAAGAACAAAGTATCACAAGAGCCAACCTTTCCCCCACAGGCGAGCCTTCGGACCTGCCAGCTTGATGAGAGCCTGCGCAGCGGGTCTACCTGGGGCCGAGCCGAGCTCGGGGTATCGTAGAAGTGGCTAAGAACAAAGTATCACAAGAGCCAACCTTTCCCCCACAGGCGAGCCTTCGGACCTGCCAGCTTGATGAGAGCCTGAGCAGCGGGTCTACCTGGGGCCGAGCCGAGCTCGGGGTGTCGTAGAAGTGGCTAAGAACAAAGTATCACAAGAGCCAACCTTTCCCCCACAGGCGAGCCTTCGGACCTGCCAGCTTGATGAGAGCCTGCGCAGCGGGTCTACCTGGGGCCGAGCCGAGCTCGGGGTGTCGTAGAAGCGGCTAAGAACAAAGTATCACAAGAGCCAACCTTTCCCCCACAGGCGAGCCTTCGGACCTGCCAGCTTGATGAGAGCCTGCGCAGCGGGTCTACCTGGGGCTGAGCCGAGCTCGGGGTGTCGTAGAAGCGGCTAAGAACAAAGTATCACAAGAGCCAACCTTTCCCCCACAGGCGAGCCTTCGGACCTGCCAGCTTGATGAGAGCCTGCGCAGCGGGTCTACCTGGGGCCGAGCCGAGCTCGGGGTGTCGTAGAAGCGGCTAAGAACAAAGTATCACAAGAGCCAACCTTTCCCCCACAGGCGAGCCTTCGGACCTGCCAGCTTGATGAGAGCCTGCGCAGCGGGTCTACCTGGGGCCGAGCCGAGCTCGGGGTATCGTAGAAGCGGCTAAGAACAAAGTATCACAAGAGCCAACCTTTCCCCCACAGGCGAGCCTTCGGACCTGCCAGCTTGATGAGAGCCTGCGCAGCGGGTCTACCTGGGGCCGAGCCGAGCTCGGGGTGTCGTAGAAGCGGCTAAGAACAAAGTATCACAAGAGCCAACCTTTCCCCCACAGGCGAGCCTTCGGACCTGCCAGCTTGATGAGAGCCTGCGCAGCGGGTCTACCTGGGGCCGAGCCGAGCTCGGGGTGTCGTAGAAGTGGCTAAGAACAAAGTATCACAAGAGCCAACCTTTCCCCCACAGGCGAGCCTTCGGACCTGCCAGCTTGATGAGAGCCTGCGCAGCGGGTCTACCTGGGGCCGAGCCGAGCTCGGGGTGTCGATGAAGATAACCAAACCTCTCCCCCACAGGCGAGCCTTCGAACCTGCCAGCTAGATGAGAGCCTGCGCAGCGGGTCTACCTGGGGCCGAGCCAAGCTCGGGGTGTTGATGAAGATAACCAAACCTCTCCCCCACAGGCGAGCCTTCGGACCTGCCAGCTAGATGAGAGCCTGCGCAGCGGGTCTACCTGGGGCCGAGCCGAGCTCGGGGTATTGATGAAGATAACCAAACCTCTCCCCCACAGGCGAGCCTTCGGACCTGCCAGCTAGATGAGAGCCTGCGCAGTGGGTCTACCTGGGGCCGAGCCGAGCTCGGGGTGTTGATGAAGATAACCAAACCTCTCCCCCACAGGCGAGCCTTCAGACCTGCCAGCTAGATGAGAGCCTGCGCAGCGGGTCTACCTGGGGCCGAGCCGAGCTCGGGGTGTTGATGAAGATAACCTTCAACCAGGCCTATTCCATCACTGAGATGAGAAATCATAGCCAGTTAAAACAAAAAATATAAAGATTGCATATTCAGCGGCAGTCAACATTTTGAAATAAACTCATTGAAAATACAACAGTTGTTTACAACATTACAATCCTTCTTTCCCTCTTACGGGTAGAAGCGCTTCAGGTCATCACCATTTCAGGTGTGACTCAAGGTCCTTCCCTCCGCGTCCTGGAGATAGTAGCTTCCGTTAACCAGAGCATTCTCTACTATATAAGGCCCTTCCCAGCTAGGGTTGAGCTTACCAACCGCTGCCGACCTTCCCGCAGCGTCGACCTTTTTCAGTACTAGATCCCCCTCGGCGAATTGCTTGACTCTGATGTGCTTATCGAAGTACCGAGCCATTCGCCGTTTTATTTCTTCTTGCCTGATGGCGGCAACATCCCGCAGCTCTTCCACCATATCTAATGAGAGGCGCAACCCTTCCTCATTCTCTAGCCTCCAAGCTTCGCTTCTCTCAGCTGCGGCCGCGACCCTTGGGGACCGAACCTCGAACTCCACCGGGAGGACAGCCTCACACCCATGAGAGAGCTTGACGGGGGTCTCTCCTGTGGCCGTGTTCGGAGTTATTCGCAAGGCCCACAGGACGGAAGGGAGCTGTTCCACCCAGCTACCCTTCAGGTTCTCCACCTTCTTTTTGAGCAAGTTGACGATGACTTTGTTTGCCGCCTCCACCTGGCCATTGCTCCGAGGATGATGGACAGAGGCGAACCTGAGGTCAATCCCCAATTGGGTGCAGAAACTGATGAATTCTTCACTGGCAAACTGAGGACCGTTGTCTGTCACTATCGCTTGGGGCAACTCGTGCCTGCAAACGATTTCCCCCCAAACGAAGTTCCTGATGACCTGGGAGGTTACCTTGGCTAACGGCTTGATCTCCATCCACTTGGAGAAGTAGTCAATCATAACTAGGAGGAATCTCCTCTGCCCACTAGCTAGAGGAAAGGGTCCAACCAGGTCCATTCCCCAAATGGCGAAGGGCCATGGCGCCGTGATGCTTCGAAGCCTTTTGGCGGGCAAGAGCTGGAGAGGAGCATGTACTTGGCACTTCCGACACCTCCTTGCGAATTCAGCTGTATCCTTCCTTAAGGTCCGCCAGAAATATCCTTGCCTTATCACCCTTGCTTCCAATGTCCTTCCCCCTGAATGACTGCCGCATTCTCCAGAATGCACCTCTTCCAGGATCCTCGGGACTTCCTCCTCGGTTACGCATCTCGCGAGGAGCCCTGAGAACATCTTCCGATGCAAGCTCCCCTCCAGCATCAGGTAATGAGCCGCCTTGTGCCTGAAGCCCTTTGCATCCTTGACTTCTTCCGACAGTTCTCCTGTGGTCAAGAAGGTCACCAACGGATCTACCCATGAGGACCGCCGATTCACCTCCATCACCTCCCCCTCTTCAATGGCTGGACGAAATAGTTCGGTTAGGGTACTGTTGAAGCCAAAATTGACTTCCGTGGAGTTCGACCCTTGGGGAAAGGGGTGACCTCACACCTACTACACTCGGAAGAACGTCACGGACCGAAGACTCAGGAAGCTATGAACTGACCCTCGGCTCTAGCGTGGAGGTCTCACCTCACACCCGGAAGACCTTTGAGGTCTCCCCCTCCCTAGCCAATGCTTGAGCTAGGTGCCTTGGAGGAAGAAAGCCAAAGAGATTTGTGGCTAAGGAAAGAATGACAAGTCCCTCTCCAAGGCACCCCTAAGGGTCTATTTATAGTTTTTCCAAGTCTTAGGGGTAAAATGACCAAAACGCCCCTGGGGCCAAAATGCCTCCAGCCAATAGAAAACCTCCACACCGGGGGGCAAAGAGGGAAAAACCACCTCGAGGGTAAAACGGTCCAAGGACGAGACCACGCCAAACCACACCCCCCCCCCCGGCGGTCTCACCCGGGGCTGGCCGCGAGGCAGCGAGGCAGGGGCGAGAACTCGGCCCTGGGCCGGTCTCGCCCCGCCTACTCTCGCCTAGCCGCGAGGCAGGGGCGAGAACCCGGCCCCAGGCCGGTCTCGCCCCGCCTGCTCTCGCCTAGCCGCGAGGCAGGGGCGAGAACCCGGCCCCGGGCCGGTCTCGCCCCGCCTGCCCTCGCCCAGCCGCGAGGCAGGGGCGAGAACCCGGCCCCGGGCCGGTCTCGCCCCGCCTGCTCTCGCCTAGCCGCGAGCCGCGAGGCAGGGGCGAGAACCCGGCCCCGGGCCAGTCTCGCCCCGCCTGCCCTCGCCCAGCCGCGAGGCAGGGGCGAGAACCCGGCCCCGGGCCGGTCTCGCCCCGCCTACCCTCGCCTAGCCGCGAGGCAGGGGCGAGAACCCGGCCCCGGGCCGGTCTCGCCCCGCCCGCCCTCGCCTAGCCGCGAGGCAGGGGGTGCGCCTCCAGACTCCGACCGGTCCCGCAGCTTCCCCTCACACCTACCCTGCTGGGACGGGTGCCTGCCTACTCGCCGCTCCCGCCCCTCGAAGAAGGGGGCAAGGGGGGAGGCCAATTTTTCCTCCCCCTACTAGTATATTTCCATACTAGAGCCAAAATTGGCCACCAAGAGTCCAAAATATCCAAAAAGCTTAAAAGCTTAAAACTGGCTCTGCGCCTGCCGAAGGGACCTTACCCCGCGAATACGGGGTTGTACACAATCCCCGCTCTTTTCGAGGTTGGCACAAGCTCGGAAAGAAACGTCCAACCCAACGTATTCGCTGAGTGTAGCGGGGTCTCGCGGTGTCGAAAGATTATGAGGCCTCTTCCGAGGGGCCAACCTGCCATGCCAGCTGATGAGAGCCTGGGTGGCGAGACCTCCTCAGGGTAAAAGGATCTAGCCTCCTGGGGGGTCAACCTGCCATGCCAGCTGATGAGAGCCTGGGTGGCGAGACCCCCTCAGGGTAAAAGGATCTGACCTGGCAGCGGAGCTAGAGGACTTAGCTCCCACGAGAGATCAACCTGAACCCACCAGCTAGTGAGAGCCTGGCAGCGGAATCATCTCGGAGCTAAGGGACTTGGCCCCAACGAGAGATCAACCTGAACCCACCAGCTAGTGAGAGCCTGGCAGCGGAATCATCTCGGAGCTAAAGGACTTAGCTCCCATGAGAGATCAACCTGAACCCACCAGCTAGTGAGAGCCTGGCAGCGGAATCATCTCGGAGCTAAGGGACTTGGCTCCCACGAGAGATCAACCTGAACCCGCCAGCTAGTGAGAGCCTGGCAGCGGAATCATCTCGGAGCTAAAGGGCTTGGCTCCTACGAGAGATCAACCTGAACCCACCAGCTAGTGAGAGCCTGGCAGCGGAATCATCTCGGAGCTAAAGGACTTGGCTCCCACGAGAGATCAACCTGAACCCACCAGCTAGTGAGAGCCTGACAGCGGAATCATCTCGGAGCTAAGGGACTTGGCTCCCACGAGAGATCAACCTGAACCCGCCAGCTAGTGAGAGCCTGGCAGCGGAATCATCTCGGAGCTAAAGGGCTTGGCTCCTACGAGAGATCAACCTGAACCCACCAGCTAGTGAGAGCCTGGCAGCGGAATCATCTCGGAGCTAAAGGACTTAGCTCCCACGAGAGATCAACCTGAACCCACCAGCTAGTGAGAGCCTGGCAGCGGAATCATCTCGGAGCTAAAGGACTTAGCTCCCACGAGAGATCAACCTGAACCCACCAGCTAGTGAGAGCCTGGCAGCGGAATCATCTCGGAGCTAAGGTACTTGGCTCCCACGAGAGATCAACCTGAACCCGCCAGCTAGTGAGAGCCTGGCAGCGGAATCATCTCGGAGCTAAAGGACTTGACTCCCACGAGAGATCAACCTGAACCCACCAGCTAGTGAGAGCCTGGTAGCGGAATCATCTCGGAGCTAAGGGACTTGGCTCCCACGAGAGATCAACCTGAACCCGCCAGCTAGTGAGAGCCTGGCAGCGGAATCATCTCGGAGCTAAAGGACTTAGCTCCCACGAGAGATCAACCTGAACCCACCAGCTAGTGAGAGCCTTGCAGCGGAATCATCTCGGAGCTAAGGGACTTGGCTCCCACGAGAGATCAACCTGAACCCGCCAGCTAGTGAGAGCCTGGCAGCGGAATCATCTCGGAGCTAAAGGGCTTGGCTCCTACGAGAGATCAACCTGAACCCACCAGCTAGTGAGAGCCTGGTAGCGGAATCATCTCGGAGCTAAAGGACTTGACTCCCACGAGAGATCAACCTGAACCCACCAGCTAGTGAGAGCCTGGTAGCGGAATCATCTCGGAGCTAAGGGACTTGGCTCCCACGAGAGATCAACCTGAACCCGCCAGCTAGTGAGAGCCTGGCAGCGGAATCATCTCGGAGCTAAAGGGCTTGGCTCCTACGAGAGATCAACCTGAACCCACCAGCTAGTGAGAGCCTGGCAGCGGAATCATCTCGGAGCTAAGGGACTTAGTTCCCACGAGAGATCAACCTGAACCCACCAGCTAGTGAGAGCCTGGCAGCGGAATCATCTCGGAGCTAAGGAAAAATGAGACACCCCCCGAAACACTCTCGACCCTGCCAGCTAGTGTGAGCCTGGTATGAGGAGATCCTCTCGGGGGTTGGGAGCTGGGCATGTCACCTAAGCTTTTTCAATTCCAACATCCTCTAACGGGGGAAAGAAAATGGGTTACATGACCCCCTCGACTCTACTGGTCGGGGGCTAGACTCCTTACAATAACATAAACATAAAAAAAGATACATGACTCCGCCGAGGCGAGGCTTCTTTAGGGGGCCTGGGCCTAGTGGTTGTCATCAGGTTCCATCCCACTGGCCACCTCAACCCTGCTCAGGCTCTCCATGATCTTCTCCATCTCCTCTGCCTTAGCCAACCAAGAGATGGTGTTGACTGCCGTGACGTAGCACTGCCTCGCCATCCTGGAGTCTCCCTTGATCCTGACCTGGATCCCATCTGAGTTGAACTTGAGACATTGGTGGAAGGATGAGGGCACGCACCAGAAGGCGCTGATGAGGGGCCTTCCGAAGATGGCATTGTAGCTGCTTGGAGCGTCAACAATGACGAACCTGCAGTTCCTTGAGGTCCCTCCCAACTTCACCTGGAGTCCGACTCCACCTTCCACCTCCTTTCTCTCCCCTGAGAATCCGAACAGAGGTCCATCCGACGCCACTATCCTCCTTGGCTCCACCTTCATCCCCTCGAACGCCTTCTTGAAAATGACGTTGACCGAGCTTCCGTTATCAATCAAAATCCGGGAGACGGTGAAGCCTTCGACGGCTGCTTGGATGACCAGGGCGTCGCAGAAGGGATCCTCATGCTCTGGCATATCCTTTGATGAGAAGGTGACCCTTTCCTCCGGGGGAGGGGTCTGGGATGTCGAGGCAACGCTCCGCCGATACATCACATGAAGACTTGCCTTCCGAGCGGCTTCGATCCCCACCCCCCCGTGGATCACAGTTATACCACCTCGGGGTCCTACATCGACCCGGTCCTCACACACATCATCACCCCCTCCTTGGGGTAGAGCTTCAGTCCGCTCCGGCTGCTGCTGGGCTGGAGCTCTCGCCCCTCTCACTTCCAGGAACTCAGGGCAGGTAGCTGTTGCGTGCCCCTCCACCTGGTGGAAGTCGCAGTACGGCAACTCTACCCTACCTCCCCCTCTCCCCTTGCGATTCCTCCTATCCCTTCGGCCAATCACCATCGCTTGCTGGGGTGGGGGCAGGAGTTGTCTTGGGGCTTGCCTCTGGAAGTTGAACCTCCCTTGGCCCCCATGATGGTTCCCTCCATCCTGAATGAGAGCCCTTCCTGGACCATGGGCAGGTCCTCCCTGCTGCCTCCAGCCTGGCTCCGGACCCTCCTGTCTCTGGAACCCTTGAGCTCTATGCTCCTCTCTCCTTCTCCCTTCATGATGCCTTGAGCCACCCTGCTCCTTCGACTCCACCTCTGTCAACTTTGCCAACTTCTTTACAAAGGCCGGGTTGGCAGCCTCCATGGCTATCTCCTCTGCCGCCCTTTCCATCAGCTCCTCGAAGGAAAGGGGGGTCTTCCGAGTCAAGCTCATCTTGAAGAACCCTTCGCGCAATCCTACCGTGAACGCCATCTGGAGGGCATACCCTGGCACCTCTTGGATGTCAAGGACCTCCTCCTGGAACCTGTCAACGTAGTGGGCCAGCGACTCCTCGGCCCTTTGCTTTAACAGGAAGAGGGACTCAGGACCCTTCTTCCTCTTCTTGGAGGTGGAGAAGCGAAGCTGAAAGCTCCGGCTCAAGTCTTCGAACCCGAAGATGGACCTCGGAGGGAGTTGATGGAACCAGTCCCTCGCCTTCTCTTTCAAGGTGATCGCAAAGAGGCGACACTTGAAGGCGTCCGTCATCGGCCTGATAGAGACGGCATCCTCAAACCATTGCAGATGCTGGACGGGGTCATCCTTTCCGGTATAGTAAATCATGTCTGGCTCTCTGAACCCCTCGGGAACGGGAGCTGAGATGATCAACTCACTGAAGGGTGACCCCCTAAGGGGAGCTCTCGCCACCTCCACTCGCGCGACCTGCTCGCCTGGGGGGGTAGCTCTCGCCGGGCTGGGGAACAGCTCTCGGCCTGGGAGGTCTCGCTCAACCCCCTCTACCATCCTTTCCTTCCCAGGTCTCCTATCCGGCACACTTGCTTCTCCCCCTGCTGGGGTGATCTCGCCTTGCCCCCTGGGAGCCAGCTCGCCGAGACCACTCTGGGTTAGCTCGCCGAGACCCCTGGGAGCTAGTCCCTGGGGGGTGGGGGTTGAGCTGTCAGCCCGAGGGGCAATGCTTCTAAGCATCCCCATGATGCCTTCGATGGAAGCCATGAACTCCTCCCTTCCTACAAAGGGTCCTGGGTTGGGGGAACCACCGAGGTCATCACTACCTCCCTGATCTCCAGCCATGACACTCTCCCAAGATCTTCTGTGCTGGTCACTCTCCACGCTCACCGCACCAAAACTGTTGAAGCCAAAATTGACTTCCGTGGAGTTCGACCCTTGGGGAAAGGGGTGACCTCACACCTACTACACTCGGAAGAACGTCACGGACCGAAGACTCAGGAAGCTATGAACTGACCCTCGGCTCTAGCGTGGAGGTCCCACCTCACACCCGGAAGACCTTTGAGGTCTCCCCCTCCCTAGCCAATGCTTGAGCTAGGTGCCTTGGAGGAAGAAAGCCAAAGAGATTTGTGGCTAAGGAAAGAATGACAAGTCCCTCTCCAAGGCACCCCTAAGGGTCTATTTATAGTTTTTCCAAGTCTTAGGGGTAAAATGACCAAAACGCCCCTGGGGCCAAAATGCCTCCAGCCAATAGAAAACCTCCACACCGGGGGGCAAAGAGGGAAAAACCACCTCGAGGGTAAAACGGTCCAAGGACGAGACCACGCCAAACCACACCCCCCCCCGGCGGTCTCACCCGGGGCTGGCCGCGAGGCAGCGAGGCAGGGGCGAGAACTCGGCCCTGGGCCAGTCTCGCCCCGCCTGCTCTCGCCTAGCCGCGAGGCAGGGGCGAGAACCCGGCCCCAGGCCGGTCTCGCCCCGCCTGCTCTCGCCTAGCCGCGAGGCAGGGGAGAGAACCCGGCCCCGGGCCGGTCTCGCCCCGCCTGCCCTCGCCCAGCCGCGAGGCAGGGGCGAGAACCCGGCCCCGGGCCGGTCTCGCCCCGCCTTCTCTCGCCTAGCCGCGAGGCAGGGGCGAGAACCCGGCCCCGGGCCGGTCTCGCCCCGCCTGCCCTCGCCCAGCCGCGAGGCAGGGGCGAGAACCCGGCCCCGGGCCGGTCTCGCCCTGCCTGCCCTCGCCCAGCCGCGAGGCAGGGGCGAGAACCCGGCCCCGGGCCGGTCTCGCCCCGCCTGCTCTCGCCTAGCCGCGAGGCAGGGGCGAGAACCCGGCCCCGGGCCGGTCTCGCCCCGCCTGCCCTCGCCTAGCCGCGAGGCAGGGGCGAGAACCCGGCCCCGGGCCAGTCTCGCCCCGCCTGCCCTCGCCCAGCCGCGAGGCAGGGGCGAGAACCTGGCCCCGGGCCGGTCTCGCCCCGCCTGCCCTCGCCTAGCCGCGAGGCAGGGGCGAGAACCCGGCCCCGGGCCGGTCTCGCCCCGCCCGCCCTCGCCTAGCCGCGAGGCAGGGGGTGCGCCTCCGGACTCCGACCGGTCCCGCAGCTTCCCCTCACACCTACCCTGCTGGGACGGGTGCCTGCCTACTCGCCGCTCCCGCCCCTCGAAGAAGGGGGCAAGGGGGGAGGCCAATTTTTCCTCCCCCTACTAGTATATTTCCATACTAGAGCCAAAATTGGCCACCAAGAGTCCAAAATATCCAAAAAGCTTAAAAGCTTAAAACTGGCTCTGCGCCTGCCGAAGGGACCTTACCCCGCGAATACGGGGTTGTACAGGTACCTCCACCCCGAGGCCCGAACTTTGCTAATCGGTCAGCCGCCATGCTTTCCTCCCTGAGAACATGTCGAATAGAAAAAGAACGGAAACCTCCAATAATAGTCCTTACCTTTGATAGATATCTTGCGAGGGTAGGCTCCCGGGCCTCAAACTCGCCTCGGATCTGCGATGCCACCACCATTGAGTCGGTGAAGGCCTCCACATCCTGGATTTCCAGCTCCCTTGCCAAGCGAAGGCCAGCGATCACAGCCTCATACTCCGCTTGGTTGTTGGTTACAGGGAAATGGAAAGCCACTGCTTGTTCTATGGTAACCCCTTGGGGACTTACCAGTACCATACCTCCCCCCAGGGAGTGCCTTCCTGAGGCCCCATCGACCATCATCTTCCATGCCTCTGACGGCCTCGGCTCTTCTTCCTCGGCCTCAGTGACATAATCCGCCAAAAAGTCCGCCACGGCTTGGGCTTTGATGGAGATCCTTGGGACGAAAGAAATGTCAAACTCGCTTAGCTCGATGGACCACTTCGCCAACCTTCCTGAATGCTCAACCCCCTCAAAGACCTTGCGAAGGGGATGGTCGGTTACCACCCTAATCGAGTGTGCTTGAAAGTAAGGGCGAAGCTTCCTAGCTGAGATGACCAAAGCATACGCTAGCTTCTCCAGGATGGGGTATCGGATCTCCGCCTTTTTTAAGATTCGGCTTACATAATAGACGGGCAACTGTTTCTTCCCCTCCTCCCTAACCAAGACGGAGCTCACTGCCTCTACCCCCACTCTGAGATACAAGACTAGGTCCTCCCCTTCCTTCGGGCTTTGAAGTAACGGAGCTTGGGAGAGTTGTCTCTTCAGCCCCTGAAATGCCTCTTCACACTCGGCCGTCCATTCGAATACTTGGTTACCACGAAGTACTTTAAAGAAAGAGGAGCACCTATCCCCTAACCGAGAGAGGAACCTGCTTAGCCCGGCCAACTTCCCGGTCAAGCGCTGGACCTCCTTGGCGCTGCGAGGCGATTCCAGGTCTAGGATAGCCTTAACCTTATCGGGGTTAGGTTCTACCCCCGCGGGAGTCAAGAGGTGTCCGAGGAATCTCCCGCGACTAGCCCCGAAGACGCACTTCAAGGGATTCAACCTCATCTTGAACCTTCGCAGGGTGGCAAACGTTTCCTCCAAGTCCCGCAAGTGGGAATCAACACACTTGCTCTTGACCATGAGGTCGTCCACGTAGACCTCCAGGTTCCTTCCCCTTTGATCTCGAAAGATTCGATCCATCATGCGTTGGTACGTTGCCCCTGCGTTCTTCAACCCGAAGGGCATCATCTTATAGCTGAAGCATCCCTCTCTTGTGATGAAGGAAACATCCTTGACATCAGGAGGGTGCATCCGGATCTGATGGTAACCTGAAAATGCATCTAAAAAACTCATAAGAGAAAAACCGACGGCTGAGTCAACCAGCGCGTCGATTCGAGGCAAGGGGTAGCAATCCTTGGGACATGATTTATTTAATAGAGAAAAATCAATACACATGCGCCATTTTCCTCCTCCCTTCTTGACCATTACCACGTTGGAGATCCAGCCTGGATACTGGATCTCGGAGATGAAGCCTGCGTCCAGGAGCTTTTTGACCTCCTCTCGGATGGGGACTTCTAGCTTGGTGGCGATAGCCCTCATCTTTTGGCGTATGGGGCGGGCTCTGGGATCCAGGTTCAAGCGATGACAGGCCACGTCCGCGTCGATGCCCGGCATGTCTGCCGCGCTCCAAGCGAAGATGTCGACGTTGCTTTGGATGCAGGCTCGCATCCGCTCCTGATCCTCGAGGCTCAAGCCTCCGCTGATCCGGATCTTTTGCACCTCCCCCGCTCTTGTAAGCACCTCCATCTCCACCACTTCTTCGGCCGGCTCCAGCCCCGACCGCTCCCAACTTACCCTTGCCTCTTCCTGCTCAAACTCGTGCTCCTCTCCCCCAACCTCAACAACTTCCATCGCCTCCTCCAGGCTCTCCTCCTGCCTCTGCTCTTCTTCATCCACCACTACTCTCGCCTCTTCTAGGCTGATCTCCTCCACCTCTGCCATCTCCTCAACAACCTCCATCGCCTCTCCCAGGCTTATCTCCCCTTTCTCAACCCCCTCCTGCTCAGCCATCTCCTTCTCCAACTCCTCTGCCTCCGCCATCCACGACACGGTGTTAACCGCCGTCACATAGCATTGCCTTGCCATCTTCGGATCCCCCCTAATCCTAACCTGCACCCCTCCATTATTGAACTTGAGACATTGGTGGTATGAGGAGGGTACACAGCGAAAGGCGCTGATGAGGGGGCGTCCAAAGATGGCATTGTAACTACTCGGGGCGTCCACGATCACGAACCGACAGTTCCGTGAGACGCCCCCAAGCCTTACGTGCAGGCCTACTCCTCCTTCCACTTCTTTCCTTTCTCCGGAGAAGCCAAAAAGCGGTCCATCAGAAGCCAGGACCCTTTTTCCTTCCACCCTCATCTCATCGAAGGCCTTTTTGAAGATCACGTTCACCGAGCTCCCATTGTCCACCAGTATCCGGGAGACGGTGTAGTTTTCTATCGCTGTCTGGATCACAAGCGCGTCGCAGAACGGATCCTCGTAGTCTGGCATATCCGCGGATGAGAAAGTGATCTTCTCCTCTGGGGGGAGCCTGGGAGGTCGAGGCGACCCCTCGGCGGAACATGGTTTGGAGGCTCCCCTTGCGGGTTGCCTCGATCCCCACTCCCCCGAGGATCACTCTGATCCCTCCTCGGGTCCCCACGTCAATCCTATCTTCACACCTGTCCTCAGCCTCTTCTCGCTGCACTTCGACGATCCTTACAGGCGGATCCTGCCTTCCGACTCCTCTGGCCCCTCTAATCTCCAGAAACTCTGGGCAGGTGGCCGTTGCGTGACCTTCCTCCTGATGGAAGTCACAATAAGGCAACGCCACCCTGCCCCCTCTTCCTTCTCCTCCTCCCCTTCTTCCGGCTCCCCGAAATCTTCTTCCTCTTCCCCTTCCCACCTCCATAGCCTCCTGCGGCGGTGGAAAATGACCCCTTGGTCCTTGTCGCCATCCTCCCTGCTCCAGCCTTCTTTGTTCCCGGAAGTTATCTCTTCCCTGAAGTCCTCCTTGCCCCTGGGGTGGCCCTCCTAAGGCCTCCAACCCAGTCGGTTGTTCGGCTCCCTGGCCCCCCCATGCTGCTGCCCCTGCCCTCGGGGTTCTTCTCTTCTTCTATCTTCCCTCGGCTCCCTCTGTTCTCTCTGCTCTCTCTGCTCTCTCTGCCTTCCCACTACTGGCTCCTTCACATCATCCTCGGCCAACCTGGCCAGCTTCCTTGCAAACGCAGGGTTTGCCCTCTCGAAGTCTATCTCCTTCGCCGCCCTCTCCATGAGCTCCTCAAAAGAGAGAGGGGGCACTCTCTTCAACTCCATGCTGAAAAACCCTGGCCTCAGCCCCAGGGTGAAGGCAAGCATCAGCGCGTACCCCGGGACCTCCTGGACCAGGAGAACCTCCTCTTGGAACCGGTCGACATAGTGACCCAGCGTCTCCTCCGGTCCTTGCCTCACTTCAAACAGGCATTCAGCCTCCTTCTTCCTTTTCTTCGAAGTTGAGAATCTCAACAGAAAACCCCTCCGCAGATCCTCAAAGCTGTAGATGGAACTCGCCGGCAACTGGTGGAACCAGTCCCTGGCCTTCTCTTTCAGAGTGATGGCAAAAAGCCTACACTTGAAGGCATCCGACATTTGTCTGATGGACACCACGTCCTCGAACCATTGCACGTGCTGAACCGGGTCATCCTTCCCAGTGTAGTAGGTCATGTCCGGCTCCCGGAACCCCTCCGGCACTGGAGCCGAGACAATGAGCTCACTAAAGGGGGTCTCGCCTCCCGCCTGGCGAGAAGGCACATCTCGCGACCTCGGTTGGCTGGACCGATCCGCGAGACCATGCCCAGGGAAGAGTTCCCGCACCGTCGCCTCCTTCTCGCCCAGATCCGCCGGAAGCTCCTTCTCGAGACGCTGGCCTGGGAAAAGCTCCCGCGCGGCTACGTCCCTCTCGCCTGCCTCCACCGGGACCTCCTTCCCGGGGCGCTGCCCTGGAGCGTTCTCGCCTAGCAGCGGAACCACCTCCACCGGAACCTGCGGCGTCTCCCACTCATTCCTTGCCGAGAAGGCCAAGTTGATCGTCTGCATGACTTCCCGCCTGAAGTCCTCAAACATCTTCTTCGTCGCCTCGTCCACCCGGGTGGGGGATCCTCCTGCGCCTGATCCTTCACCTTCGCCTCCTGCCATGGGACTTAACTCGAGATTTTCTTACACCGGCTGCTTCCACGCTCACCGCACCAGAACTGTTGAAGCCAAAAATGACCCCAACGAATGTTCACAAACCAAAGTGCAGCCGACGCCTACTTCTCTCTTACCTCGACCCTTGACTGGCTGCTAAGGTCAAAAGACTGACCCAAAGCCTCAGCTGGGAGGTCCCACCACACACCCGGAAGATCTCTGAGAGCTTCCCCTCCAAAGCCAAATGCTGGGCTGGGAGCTCCTCAGAAGGCACTAGAGTTGGAGAATAATGAAAGGCCTGCCTTCCAAAGAGCCCCTATGGGTCTTTTTATAGTCTTCCTTTGACCTGAAAATACTGAAATACCCCTGAGGGGTCTGCCAATAGCCAAATCCCGCTGTCATCCCAAGGGCATTTGGATAATTTTACCTCAGGATAATAATAAAATAATCCCCTTGACGAGCGCCGGGCCCTACCACGTGGGCCTACTTGACGAGAACCCTGGTCGTGAAGGCTCTCGCTGGACCCCCAACTGCGCCGACCTTGGCGAGACCCCTTGCCAGGGAGGTTCGCGCCCTTCCCGGTCTTGAAACTATCGCGACTGAAGGCATACTTAGGGCCTTCTCGCCTGCCCTGGGCGGGAGCTTTTCCCAAGGCGGAAGCTTCCGTGGTCGAGCCATCTGCTTCGGTCGGTCGACGATCTCTCCTGCCTAGAGCTCGACTATCTGCTTTGGTCGGTCGACGATCTCTCCTGCCGAGAGCTCGACTATCTGCTTTGGTCGGTCGACGATCTCTCCTGCCGAGAGCTCGACTATCTGCTTTGGCCTCTCCATCTTTTCCCTGCCCTTGGCGAGAGCTCCTACAGGACGAGAACTCCACAAGTATGTCTTAGGGTTAACCCGAGGCGAGCCTGAGACTAGCCCAATCCTGACCACTGAAGCATCTGGGTCCCTCCCAGCGAATATGGGGTTGTACAATACTGACATCGATCAATTCTTTGAACTTGCTGGGAGTGAAACCGGGATCTCTCCTATGATTAGAAATCATTTGTCTTTCTTCTATTTTATTTCCTAATCTTCTTTTATTATCTGAGCTCAAGCAAGTTGATGTGTCACAAATGCTTCAGGTGGTTATTGTGCACTTTCCTCTAGTTGATGAGATGAGTATTCCCTTATGTGAGGAGGTTGAG
Organism: Platanthera zijinensis; assembly: GCA_039513925.1. NCBI lineage: Eukaryota > Viridiplantae > Streptophyta > Magnoliopsida > Asparagales > Orchidaceae > Platanthera > Platanthera zijinensis. The sequence goes on along the minus strand of CM077098.1, from coordinate 130,382,055 downwards.
TCCTCCTCCATATTGGAAGCCCCTTTCATTCGTTTCCCTCCTTGTAGCCTTCCTATTGACGAATATACCTTATTGGGCAAGGATACATATTTTGGTGAGGTAAGTGAGGAGCATTCCTCCTCCTCTTCTTACTTTTTATTCCCTCTACCTGCGATGAACATGTATTATTATTTAGATACATAAGTGATTGTTCTATCGTCGCATCGGTACCCGCTACCGACACGAATATGAGAACAGTTATCTGTTCATTTTTCTTTTCACCATCCAATAATTTAAAATTTTAACATTTCTGAATAAGTCGTGCTGGGGAGACAATAAACCCAATAGTTATCTTTCTTTTATTGCATATTATGTTTTAATTTTCATGTCCGTTTTTGTAATCCTATGATAATTTAGGCGCTAGATGGAAGGCAATCCATAATTTATTTTTATATTTATCTACTTTTTTTTTGTTGTTTGCGTTTCTTTACTATGCGGTATTAGCAGAAATTTGAATGTTGCAACCCCCAAAAAAGAGGTTGCAGCCTCTTTTTCTGTTTTTTTTTTAAAAAAGTCTGCTCCTTTCTGAAGAACTATGCCGCAAAGCTTTGGTAACTGAACTGGCCTACGTGATTTTGTTTTCAAACCATCTTTGCATGAGATTAAACTTTCCAATTATCGACTCAGTTTTAATTTCTTGCCTTAATCATTCTGATTAGCAACCTGATTCAGCCTCCTTGTCTAAATCCCGATCCTTTCCCAAATCGTGAGCAGTGGAGTGCTCGCGGCAGAATTGGAGAGAACGTAGTGCAATGGGCTTCTTGAGTGCGACGACGAATATTATTTTCTTCTTTTCAGTTCTATTTGGTGTCCGCTATATCTGTTACGAGTGGATTATCTGGTGATGATATGTTTATCTTTTTGGACATTATATTTTGTGATATGTTTATATATGGTGATAGTCTATCACGATACTCGAGAACTTCTTGATTATTTCTTCTATCATGGTGTTCTATTGTGCGATCATGGATTCATCTCACGTATATCTTGCCTCATTAAGATTATTACTTTGCACAGAATTCTGTTATACGGTGGTTGATTATGACATATAATAAATTGAAATTAATGTGTTCGGCCCGTTGTGATGATGAGACTTTATGCTTATTATGTGATAATTGTTGGACATGATTTTTTTTGGGGTGCAATATTTTTATTGTGCTTTGTGATATGCTCATATGATTTGTTGATGCTATATATGTTAATTATTGTGAAACACTCTTATTTTGCCTACCTTCAAGCTAATCTAAATTTGAAATGGTTTTTCTAGTAGGCTTGTTGTGTCAAGTTAGAGTGTAGCATGATATTATGAGTTGTGATGTTATTTTATGATTCATACAGTGATGTATTCTTAATCCTCTAGAGTATTATTAGGATGGCAAAATGATAGTTTTTACCTTACATGATCATGATATACTTATGTCACTTTTGATGGTTTTTGATGCTACATGTTGAATTGGACAAAACTTTATTTCATGCTTTAACATTTGTATATGTCCAAGATATAAGTTTTATAGGTTGCAACACATAGGTAGGATTGATGAACTATCATGTCGTAAATGAGTTTATTGAACACAAGAATGAAGTTTTGGAAAGCTCTTCAGCCACCCGGACTTCAGGGGAGTTTTTTTTAGATTTCAATATTTCTTGCTTTTCTTAGCCTCATTATATTTGACCTTATGCACGTTTCTCTAAAATAATAAAAACATATATCATTATGAGTAGTGAGGTCGCTTTGCTAGGGACTAGCAAATGATAAAAGTGTGGAGGTGGGGGTAATGTGACACCTGCCAATTGGGTGAGGAATGAATATACAATAATTGTTGATCCCAGTTCTCGAAATAATTAATGAATAATGTATTCTAAAGTCCATGATGATTTTAATCTAAGAGGATAGCTAACCCTAATGGTTCATATTATTTTGATTTGAAGTTAGCAAGATGCGCCAAATTTCTTTTAATATTTCATATTCCCACATTATCCTTTAAAAAGAGCGATCTTCTTAAAAATAGACCCGTATGAACTTCCAAAAATAATAAGGAGGGTGAGAAAGAACCGAGTTGGAGATATAAACCAAAGCAGTGACCATCATTTGTACCCCTTTTGAGTTTGAACGCTGAACTTTTATGCATATTTCCCCTAGGCATCTATTTGATGATTCTTAGTATGCTCTTCAATTATGAGTGTTTGTTAAAATAAAAATGTGTGAGTCATGGTGATATGTGGCCTAAGTGTGTGTACACCCACTTGGAATGATCCCAACTATGAACTCTCTTAAAAAACTATATTTATGAAAATGTATCATAGTGATATGTGACCTAGGTATGTGCATTCATACCTGGAATGATCCCAACTGTGATTATAAAAAGAAAAATAAAGAAAAGAATCGTAGTGATATGTGTCTCAAGTGTATGTGCACATACTTGGAATGATCCCAACTACGGACCAAAAAAAGGAAGAGAAAATAAACCTCATAGTTTGGAGAGTCGCTAAGAATTTCTCATCTAGGGAGACACCTTCTACCATCTATACACATTTCTAACCATGCCAAAATTCACTCTCACCTCTAACCATCACGATGTCTCTTCACACCTAACTACTAAATCTTGTGGAGGTTAACTCAAAGACTCGGCTTATTCTCATTCCTTTTTAGACATTAAAGGAAGTTCGACAAGAAAGTTGGAGGGAAGTGAACGATTTTAAAGGGTAGCACACACCACACTAAAAATTTTAATTAAGATTTATCTTCTATTAAACTAACGAATTCTCAAATATTTTGAACTTTTAATGATCGGCAAATCCTCATATGGTTTAATCGGTACTCTGGACTAGACCTTTTTAAGTTATCTTTGAAAAAAAAGAATCATGTGAGTTCTTTATTTTGTTTACTATCACCTCACCCAATTTCAGTGATTAAAATCTTCTTTTCTAGGAATTAGCAAAAGTTCAAGTATGGAGGTGCGATAACTTCTCAAAAAGAAGTTATTTAGCCCAAGTTTCGGACCTTTTGCTTGTTGATCCGGGAGAAAAACCGTTTAATTGAAGTCTAATTGCAAGTAAATTTACTTTCATTTTTATTAATGACTAAGGTGGTCTTTTTCCTAGGTGTTTGTGCAAGAGATGTCAAAGAGAACGACTTGAAAGAAGGATTTTATTAAATATGCTGTCCTAGAGAAAAGGTTGAAACCTTTGAAAAAAGTTGCAACCTCTGGACGAATTTTAAATTTCAAAATTCAAAAAATTGGGTCATTTGCAAAAATAGAAAGAGGCATCCTTTGGGGAAAGGGTTGGACGTTTTTTATGAGAGATTATTCAGGAGTCATTATTATTCATCATCTTGAAGAGAGAGGGAGTTCTTCATCTAGGGTTTTCAAAAAATCCTCATCCTTCAAGTGGGAGGCTAGAGAAAAAGAGGAGATTTTCCGGGCTGATCGAGCGAGGGATGTTGGAAGGAGAATCCTACAGTGTTTATTTGTCAATTTCATCATATATTGTAAGATCTCTCCAACCGTTATGTGTGATTTCTCCGCTGCCAGGAACTAAACATTTTTAATCTTGTATTGTGAAAGTAGCTTGTCTTTTGTGTTGATGGAATCTTAAACTTTTCTTTGTGAGTGTTTGTTGTATGTCTTTATCGAATCTATAATCTTAACTTTGAAACTTTTGGCCAAAGTTTTGCCATTTTACTACGCTTCATAATTCGATAGAGGAGTTGTGTAAGTGTGTTATAGATCTGGTATAGTATTTGAAGGGAGAAAGAGATTTCCCCTTTGTATTAGCAACTTCGATTTTCGATCTTTATGCGGTACTTGTCTCTCCCGAGGGGGAAATAGAGGCTAGGGATTTCCAATATCGAGAGGTACGAATCTTCTACGTTAAAATCGTTGCAAGATGTGTCACCACTCACTATCACAAAGTCATCTTCACAAGATTTGTCACACTAGGCTTCAAAAATCATAATACAAGATTTTTTTTCGATAACCAAGTACTTTCTCTCAGTGAATCGAAGTCTATTTTCATTTGTAGTCTTTATTATTCATAATTGTAGCATTTAATAAATCACTATTTTTATTTGACTTTGATATAAAGAAAAAGAATAACTAGTAGTTGCGAGCACTAAATCCACCATCTCTCCGTGAAAATGAACTTTACTTACTTTTACTACTTGATCCGGCACGTGCACTTGCGTGTAATACGTATACCTATTTTGGGAGTATCATGCGGCGGGAGACCGGCACCCGCCCCGACCCAACTTTAGGGGACGGGTGCGACGGGAGGCCGGTACCCATCCCAGCTCTTCTTTAGGGGGCGGGTGCGGCGGGAGGCCGGCACCCTCTTCGAACCTATCTTACGGGCCGTGTGCGACGGGAGGACGACACCCGACCCAACCCTTTTTCAGGGGGCGGGTGCGGCAGGAGGCCGACACCCGCCCCGACCCTTTTTCAGGGGGCGGGTGCGGCGGGAGGCCGACACCCGCCCCAGCCTTTTTTCAGGTGGCGGGTGCGGTGGGTGGCCGGCACCCGCCCCGACCCTAGTAAATCAGGGGGAGGGTGCGGTGGGAGGCTGGCACCCGCCCCCAGCCCTTGTTAATCAGGAGGGGCGGGTGTGGTGGCAAGCCAACACCCGCGCCGACCTTTTTGGGGTGTTACCCGGTGACGCCACTATCGCCTAGCGACACCATAGAGCTTTCTCCCGGCATCTTGAGGGTCTCACCTGGCTTGAGGATCTCGCGCGGCTTGAGGTCTCGCTCGGCCTGGGTCTCGCCCGGCTTGAGCAGCTCGCCCGACTTGAGGGTTTACTATTTTGCCCATGGTGGGCTGCGAGTTGCTGTTCAAAATACCGAAGTTTGGCTGTTGGTAGACTAGCACAGGGTATTCTTAATCATTTTAGAACAGCGGATGTCGGCTATTTGCAGGCCGTTTTCAGAAATCTATAAATAGACCCTTGGGGTGCCTTGGAGAGAGATCGGTTTTCACTAATCTTCATCTTCTTCCTTCATGCTCCAATGCACCTATGTCAGCATTGACTAGGGAGGGGTAGATCTCAAAGGTCTTCCGGGTGTAAGGTGGGACCTCCACACTAGAGTCAATGGTCATTTTCCAACTTCAGGTCTCTCACCAAGGGACGGCTTGGGAGAAGTAGGTGTGAGTTGCACCCCTAGGTCCGAACTCTAGGTGGAACCGAATCTCAGTTTCAACATCGGATATCCCGAAATGGAGATTTTGACCTCTCCCAATCAGAGTGTTCAAATATCCCAAAGTGGAGATTCCGATCTCTCCCAAGTAGAGTGTTCGGATATCCCAAAGTGGAGATTCTGGCCTCTCCCAATCAGAGTGTTCAGATATCCCAAAGTGAAGATTCTGGCCTCTCCCAAACAGAGTGTTCGGATATCCCAAAATGGAGATCCTGGCCTCTCCCAATCAGAGTGTTCGGATATCCCAAAGTGGAGATTCCAACCTCTTCCGAACAGAGTGTTCGGATATCCCAAAGTGGAGAATCCGGCCTCTCCCAATCAGAGTGTTCAGATATCTCGGACTCTCCTAAACAAAGTGCACGTTATTCTAGAAGGAGAATCTGATCAAGATAACGGGTCATCGCAAGGCGATATTGGTGTAAGCCTTTTTGCACCTCCCAGGCGAGACTGGCGAAAACCTTTCTTCACCTCCCAGACGGACCCCGGTCCTCCCAGGAGAGACGGACAAAGGTCTGTTTGCACCTCCAAGGCGATATGGACAAAGGTTCATCTACACCTTCACTTGGACGAACCCCGATTCTCCTGAGCCGCGAACAAATAAAGGTTCTTCACCACCTCCACCCGGACAGACCCCGGTCCTCCCAGGAGATATGGACAAAGGTTCATTTACACATTCACTTGGACGAACCCCGCTCTCCTGAGGCGTGAACGAACAAAGGTTCTTTGCCACCTCCACCCGGACGGACCCCGGTCCTCTTGAGGCGTAAATGAACAAAGGTTCTTCGCCACCTTCATCACGACAGACCCCGGTCCTCCTAAGGTGCGAATGAACAAAGTTTCTTCGCTACCTCCACTTGGACTCAACCCAGTTCTCCTGAAGTGTGATCGAACCAAGGCTCTTCGCTACCTTCACTCGGACAAACCTTAGTTCTTCCATAACGCGACCGAACAAAGGTTCTTCTCCGCCTTCACTCGGACAAATCTCAGTTCTCTCAAAGCGCGATCGAATAAAGGTTCTTCACCATGTTCACTCGGACGAACCCTGCTTCTCCCAAAGCACAGTCGAATAAAGGTTCTTCTCCTCCTTCACTCGGACGAACCCTTATTGTCCCAAAGCATGAAAGAAAAAAGGTTCTTTGCCACCTCTGCCTAGATGGGATCCGACCCTCCCAAAATGCAAGCGAATGAATATATCCCGCTAGTGACCTGTTCAAAATGTCGGTGTTCAAGCTAAGCGTTATTCTGCCAAAAGTATACGTACACCAAAGCAAAACCAGAACACAGAAGATCCGAAAAAAAGGGTCTCCATTCAAACAAAAGATGCCTCGCGGGCTATATCATTATGTAAAGATGTAAAGGCGCACCCGCAAGATAAAGCAAAGGCGAAGCAAACAAAAAAAGGTCACGATAGGATCACCCCTCAACATCAGCATTAGCGTCTTCATCCAAGGCATCCTCCATGCCAAGATCACATCGCTCCAGTAATCTCCGAGCAACCCGAAACTCCTTTGCAAAAGTCGAAGTGGCACTCGGCATCACACTCAAATGGGTCAATCCGAATCTCCATCATCCCAGAACGGACTTCCTCTACGATACGAGATCGTTCCATCTCAAAGTCATGAGAACCACTGTACTCTGCCACTATGGACGCTCGCATAACCTTGACGTCCTTCAGCTCTACGGTCAGTTGAGCCTTCTTTCTTCAGCTTCTCCACTACCATCCAGATGGGCTCAGGTCCTCCTAAAGAGCTATCTAGCAAAGTCTTTCACCACTACTACACAGACGGACTCTAGTACTCCCCAGGAAAAAGCGAGCAAAGTCTCTTCGCCCAATCCCGGGCCTTCTCAAGGCGAGCGTGAACCAAGATCCGTCGCCGCTTCCCGAAACAACTAATCTCTGAGTCCATCTGAGCTACCAAGGACATGGGGGCAAGTGTCCTCCCCATCACGCTTAAGCACCAAGTTGTCATCGCGTGGACAACAATAGGGAACGGGTCGGCAACTGCCAAGATATCCCACCTAGTGACGACGACGGGATCTTCACCACGCAAGGCCAACACCCTAATGAATCTGCAAGCCCAACACCTCGCGCAATTGAGCAAAGGAGGTGACAAAGGCACTATGTAGGCCAACAAAGCCAAGTGTGCATATGACATAAATGCAATTAAGTGCTCCCTCGTCGTCAACACTATCTTTCAAGACAACCCCTGCTCAGGGGACAAAATGCCCCCGCATCCTTCGCACAACGTGAAGCCCCTCGCCAAGTACATGATAGAGCTTAACAATGCAAGCATTCGGCCCCGACAGACCTACCTTCGTAGCCGTCATAGCAGAGCCCGCTCAGCCATCCAGAACCACTCCACTCCAAAGGCCCCATGACTCCATGTGTTCTGCAAAGGCAAAAGCTCGCATCATTGCAACATCCCAAGGCACAGACGTCATCGATGACCTCCGCCTCCAGAAGCTCCGTCCCAACTCCTGGTAGGAACAGACACTGAGTAATTCTAAGTTACAGCGTGGAAACGGACACCATGTCTTTTCATGTCTTCTGATGGCACCAAGCCCGTTATTCCTACCGCAACACCGAGACTAGGGGCATAACATCGCTCCACGAACTCGCTGCCAGCACGAACTTTCCGCGACAACCGCGCAAGCTAGCACGCATCGCCATGCATAAGGAGGAAATATTAAAAGCCACACTCTTCCACACTGACGCGACACAAGCAAAGCGGGAGGACATCTCTTGCAAGCACGTCTCTAGCGTCGCATAGCGAACATATATGAGCAGTCAATCCCAAAGCAAGGAGACCAAGCTTAGATATTTTCTGGCTCGTTTCTTTGCGGTTCACAACCCACAAAAATTTAGGTGCATTTGATGGAGTTTCCCTGAATTTTCTTAAAACCCGGAAAGGTTTGGTCCAAGTCCACGGGGACAAGCTAACCCGACCAGACGAGCCGCGCTCACCAAAAAGTTTTGGAAACATCCAAGAGGAAGGCAAAACCGTGCGCACTCCCGCCAGGATAGCGCGAGCGGCGCGCTCCGCGCGCGCTCCCGCACGGCGGCCGTCGGCGACCTCATCAAAAAAAACTATATGAGGACAAAATTTGGGTGGTGATATTGGTACACAACGTCTCGCTATTGACACCCCATTTTGAAACTTAAAACCCCCTTTTTTCTACCGTAAACCTAATATTCATACCCCCCCTCACCCGACGCCATCCCCGACCCCGCCCAGGTGCGTCCCTCTTCCTTCGCAGTTCGCCGCTCCCCGGAGGCGCGTCTCCCGCCGGCTGGCCCTCGGTTTTCCGTCAAGAAGATGACGGTGCTATCGTCGCTTTGTAAGTAGCCGACGACGCTCGCCCTAACCAGTCCCGATTGCGGTTGCCGTACCTCTTCTGCCGTCTTCTATTACGGGTATGTTTCCTTTTACAGGTAAGAGTCCTATTCCTTCATCTTCAAGCTCTCATCGACAGCATTTGATTCCAAGTTTTAGGGTTTTCTCCATTTCGGTTGCTCACCGGATCTACTCACGGCCGACGCTCCCCCTCACGCCATCCCCGACCACCGCTCGCCTGCACTGCTCCAATCCAAGGTTGTTCTTCCTCTGACTCCATTTTTAGGTTTAGGGTTTTAGAAAATTTTCTGATTGCAGCTGTTCTTTAATGCCAGGTTTTGGTTTTGGTACATTCCAGGTTATTCTTCCTGCTTCCAAACCAGAGTATGGTTGTTCTGTTTGCCTAGTAGAAGTTAAAGCCCTTCCAGTTTGTAGGTATTATTGCTGCCCTCTTATGTAAATTATTTGTGTGTGGTTGTAATGTTGAAATGTGCATGTTGTGTGTGGTTTGTGATTCTTTGTGTATCATTTGATAGGAATGAGAGTCTAGAAAAAATGTTATTGCTGTGTAACGAAGAGTATCCTAAGGATACAGTGGTAGATGTTGGAGTTCATTTCTGCATTGATTTGAGTTTTGAAAGTAAGGAGAAGTTGATTGAATGGGCTAGGAAAATTGCAAAAAATTTGGGATTTGTTATCATTATTTTGAGGACGGATGTGATTACCTCTAGAGCATCACCAAGGGTTACATTGGGCTGTGATAGATCCGGGTTACCTCCTGACAACTCAAATAGCAAAGGGTACATTAAGAGAAACATAAGGAAATCTAGTTCGAAGCGTTGCGGGTGTAAGTTTGCTTTGAAAGGGCAAAGAAATGCTGATAATGAATGGAAGATTGTAGCAAGTTATCATGAGCAGGTGAAAGCTAAATGATGACAATCAATATATTACCTGTATTGCACAACATGTGATTATTAGTGTTTTAATTAGGCATCGTATGTTACCGTTTATAATTTTAAATTTGGGGTATAAATATCGAGTGGGTGTACAAATAAATTTTAGAGGTGTACAAACATCCATAAGTTATAAATAACCATTTATGATGTACCAATATCACCACCCTAAAATTTTCTATTGCATTAGACTTTTGAGTTTTTTTTCTTTTTTCTATATTTGGGGTGGTGCCAACTGCCAAATGCAAAATACAAATAACTTCAAAAAAAAATATCGTTAACATTTTATATTTGTTGACCCACGATTAATGGTGAAAGCAATCATTTTAATCTCTTGAAATTATAATTGAATAAAAAACAAAACGCGTGACTTGCTGATCGAAGGAGACTTTCTAAACTCTAGTTACATCATACTAATCGTGCTAGTGCTGGTATTTCCATATTTGCTGCATTTGCTTGCATATATCTAGAGGATATAATTAGGGTGGTGTTAAAAGCACATCATCTTCGGCTTTGTGCACACCAATACTATGTGCACCCATTTGAATTTTATGTGCACACCATCTTCGGCTTTGTGCACACCAATACTATGTGCACAGTCTGAGCAAACATAGCTGCAATGTATGTGAACTCGTTGGGCGCCGTTGCCGTCTCCTTCATCGGAGCAAACAGATTGACGGCAAGGTGACCATGACCGTGCATCGCGAGCCCTCCGATCATCACGTTCCAAAGCACGGCGTCTTTGCTCGAAACCCGGCGGAACACCTCCAAAGCTGCTTCAACGCACCCGCATCTACAGTACATGTCCACCAGAGCTGTGGGGAGGATGACGTTGCTGTGATTGCATAGTTTTTTTAAAATGAAATACGCGCCTTTTTGAACTGCGTCTTCTACGGTCATTTTCAGGAGAAGTGTTCAACATGAAAGTTGTATATCTCGACGATATCTACAACTTTCATGTTGAACACTTTTTGATTTAAAGACGTTTAGGCCCCCGATTTGGCCCCCGGAAAAAATCACGCGGAACATTTAATGGTACGCGTGATTTTTTTCCGGGGGCCAAATCGGGGGCCTAAACAGCTTTAAATCAAAAAGTGTTCAACATGAAAGTTATAGATATCGTCGAGATCTACAACTTTTATGTTGAACACGTCTCTTGAAAATGAACGTAAAAGACGCAGTTCAAAAAGCGCATATCGGGAAGGAGGAGGCGGGCTGCTTCGACTTTATTTGGGTGGGGTTTAGAAAACCTAAATTATTAAGGATTGTATTTTTGATGGGTGTGCACATAGCCAAAAATGGTGTGCCTTTAACATCACCCTATAATTAATACCTTCCAGCTGTATTTTTCAACTTGCAAAATGTGGGCAAAGTCTTGCAATTCTAGGCCTAACGCCTGGACCAGGCCTATTCAGGCCCAGGTCTAATCAGGCTTTTGCCAGGCTTGGTCCAGGCGGGCTTTTCAGGGGCAGTCTTTTTGTGCACCCCTATTCTCGGGGGTGTGGGCTTCAAGAGTTTTGCAAAATTATTAGTCAATGAATTCTGACAAATTATACATTAAAACGGCAGCTAGATGAGTGAGACGACTTCAGTTTTGCACAATGATTAGCTAGAGGAGCTTTTATCATTCTAGCCTCGAGCTACGTAGTTTTTCATAGGCCCTTCTATAGTATTGTTGCGGGTCACCGGTTTTCCTCCGGTCCGGAGAATCGAACCGTCTTGGCTCTGAATCAGGCCGGACGGGCAAACAGTCAAAAGAGATCCAAACATCAATAACACAGTGAGGTTTTTAACGTGGAAAACCTGAAAATGGTGAAAAATCACACGGTCGGATTGGTGGCAGGCCAAAATCCTCTATTTTCTTTGATGTTACAAGTGTTAGAGTTTCTTGAAAGGTGACATGTCACCTCTCCATTTACAAACTTGAAGTATAGAAAAGGGGGGAAATGGTTAAGCCCGTGGAGCTTTGGAGAGAGCGTTCACGAGCGCGTTCTTCTAAGTCATTTTTGCGCCTGCTGCCGTGTTCGCGCGACAGTTGAGCTGGAGCAGACTCGACAGGGAGCAGAGCGAAATTCAAACGAAAGAACGATCTAAGTCTCACGTACTCGCCGGAAAACCCCACAGCTCTCCCTAGTCTTTATTATTGTTTGTCTTCAGATGAAGGCCCGATGTACAACCCGGTATTCGCCGAGTGGGACCCGCAGAGAAAGCCAAGACAACAAGGGTTGTTTAGACCCAGGCGAGTTGAATAAGCGAGTGGAGAAATACCTCCCCAACTCACTCAGGGCAAGCACTATAAGCAAGTAGAGGGCGGGTGAGGCAGATTGGCCTGCACTTGCTCGGGCCTAGGGTAGATGGTGAGCGAGTGGGGGGAGCGGCCCACACCCGCCCCTGGCTCAGGGAGAGAGGCGAGTCCTAGCTTCTCCGGGCACTCGCCTCCCCAGGCGAGAGGTAGCAAGACGGTCTACTCGTCCATGAGTTATTTGTCAGGAGACCCATTTTGGCATGCTAAAGCCCCTCCAAACAACGGAGTTTCGCAGTTGACAGATCGATTTGGGTTGCGCACAGTAAAACCAAAAGGCGGGATTCAGCTATATGCAGACCAGTCTTGAAAAACTATAAATAGACCCCAAGTACACCTTTGGAGAGGATTCCTTTTTTTGGCTTCTTCCTCCTTTAGCTGATCCTAGTTGGCCCTAAGTGCCCTTCAAGATGCCCAACTCAGTATTGGCTAGGGAGGGAAAGCTCTCTCTCATCTTCCGAGTTTGTGACCGGACCTTCTCGCTGCAGCTTAAGAATTTGTTTCTTGGCGTCCAAGCAACAAGTCAAGCTTTTTACAGGAGAGAAATAGGTGCAAGTTACTTCCTCGGGTCCGAACTCCTCTTGAAAATAGATTTCAGTTTCAACACCTGAGGGACTTTTTATATAACTTTCTTGAAGGGGTGTGTCGGTTATTGCGTTTGACTAAATCTTGAGTTTACGAATGAAATCACTCTATTCCCGACACCTGAAACACCAATCTTCTGGTCACAATGGATTGGTACAGTTCCTTTATGTCAGGCGCCATGGATTAATTCCGTACAGGACACCAATACCCTGATCCTCTCTATCTCAAGTGAAACTAATAGTATCCATTTCATGATCCAGATCTTCTTGAGGCAAATCCGGCAAGTTCACTAATCCTGTCATTTTCTATTTTTATTTAGTCAAAAAAAATCTGCATCATTAAATAAAATGAGAATGCATCTAGATCATAAAAATAGACCTCCATTTGAAATCCCAAATGAAGATGAACTTAATTCAAAAATTGAACCAAGAATTTTACCAAGAAATTAAAACATGAGATAGTAATGCCTTTATTCTTAATGGGAAGAGATGCCAAATTGCCTCTGCCCTTCTATCAGATTGAGAGGGAGGGAAAAGTCCATTGAAGTTCTTTTGTATTATCAAACAACCACTTATTAGGACAGCCCCGTGTACAAAACATTTCCGTTAAATCAAGAGCCTCATCACAAGCGTAAAATATAGGCAAATCTTATCATATATTTTTCCAAGAGACTGTTTTCAAGACTCGAACCCATGACCTGAATGTCAATCACGACGCCTTTACCGGTGCGTCAAACAACGACTAAACAATGAAAATAGAAGAACAGCCGATACATTGACCCGGCCGGTCTATTAATTAGTCGCAACAATTAATGTAGGTTACTCTAGCCATAAGCAGTATATAAATATATATAGAGATTAAGCAACCAGCTCCTATGTCGTCGCGCGATACCTCCTTAATTAGCCATGGCGCCGGCCATGTTCATCGGCGGCGGCGCCGTCATCATATTCCTGCTGATCTCCGTAACGATCTTTCACCGTCGTGGTCGTCGAAAACCCAGAACGACGGAGCTGCCGCCGTCTCCTCCGGCCATTCCCATCTTCGGCAACATGCACCAAATAGGCCGTCTCTTCCACCGCTCCCTCGCCGAACTCTCCAAAAAATACGGCCCCATCTTCCTCATCCACCTCGGCGTCGTCCCCGCCGTTATCATTTCCTCGGCAGAGATCGCCGAGCAAGTCCTGAAGAATCACGACCGTTCCTTCGCCACCCGCCCATCATCCGCCATCATTCACTATCTCAGTTATGGATCCCGTGACCTGGCCTTCGCCCCCTATGGAGAGTACTGGAGACAGGTCAGCAATATTCATGAGATTTTAAATACCTTTTACAAATAAATATTTAGAGATATTAATTAGCGTTTTTTTATTTCTTAAATAATTGTCTAGATTTGATATTTTATGTTTTACAATTCCATTGAATTTTTAAAAGAAATCATCCTAATATAAGATTATAGAAAAAAACTACTATTTTAAATTTATAGTGGGACTTAGGTACTAAACATTTTCCAAATAAATTTGTTTTGCCTATTGCGTTATTAATATTTAATTTTGATATTTAACATCTTCAAACCTTGCATCATAAATATTCAATTAGAATGTTGCAAAATAACAATATTAAAGCTCTGCAAAAATATCAAAATTAAATATTTAGGCTTCCTTTAACACAGTGGCGGCGATCGTGAACACGGTGGTCATAAACTATTGTTCTTGAATGCCGATCTCACCTAAAAAATTCATACATTTTATGCTCAAAATTAATTTATTTTCTTTGATAGCGGTCATAACATTTATCTTGCCAAACACACATTCAGCAAATAAACCCCGCCCCAAACAACGAAGTCCTGATTAATTAGACCAAGCTTATCGCCAAAAGATCACTTTTTGCAACAGTATTTCTATTTACACTATAAAATAATTATAATTGATTTATTATAGAGAAGCTGCTTCAACTGCAGGTGAGGAGGATCTGCGTCCTCCATCTGTTAAGCGCAAAGAGGGTGGAATCATTCCGGCAGGTCCGGGAGGAGGAGGTGGCGCTTCTTGTGGCGGAGATACGGGCGGCGGCGCCTTCGCCGGTGAATTTCAGCGAGAAGATGATATCTGTGACGAATTGCATCATAAGCAGGGTGGCCCTGGGGAAGAAGTACTGCTCCCAGGAGGAGAAGGGTTTTGGGGAGATGCTTAAGCAGCTGGGAGGGCTGCTGCAGTCGTTTACGATGAAGGATTGCGTGCCGTGGCTCGCTTTCTGGGACCAGCTCGGGGGGTTGAATGCGAGGGTGAACAGCTGCTTCAAAAAGTTTGACGGGTTTCTTGAGCAAGTGGTGGAGGATCACGCCGTTGACTTAAACAGAAGGAGATCACGTGGGACGCACGATGCCTCTTCTTCTTCTTCCAAATCTGCCGTTGACTTTGTTGACATATTGCTGTCGGGCAATGATGACTCGGAAGAGGGCGGGGAAGACTTTGTGCTCAACAGGGGAAGCATCAAGGCCATCATTAATGTAAGTGTGCGAATATCCATCCCTAATTTGACTTTTGGGAAAAAAACAATTTCTTTTTTAAGCAAATGGACGGTTTTGGGGAGATGCAGGTGCGTGCATTTGCTATAGTTTAGGTTTTGACTTTTGATATGCCATTTATATTCTCAAATTGGTGGGTTCTTCACACGTACGGTACTTAATTAGAAATGCAATATTTAATGGTAATAACTATATGCAGTCTCAATTTGGTTATGTGCAAGCCGTGTATTTGAAAATGGTTATATGCAGGCCAATTTCTGAACGGGTTCACAGATTCTATGGGTTTTTAGTTTGGCCTGCATTTATCCGTGGACTGCATACATCCAAAACTGGCATGCATATAACATGACCCTATTTAATTTAGTCGTGGGCATAAAAGCCCGATCGGGCCAGGCTGGTCCGATCATGCCCGGCTTCTGGCCAATCAGGTTCGGCCCGAGCTCTGACTTGAGCAAGGTCGGGCTCAGGCACCATCTCGAAGAGGGGGCCTGATAAGGCTTTTCAGGCCGGCCCTAGCCGGGCCCGGGCCGGCCTGATTTACCAATAGGCAGAATTAATCGCGCCTAAACAGTCATTTAGGAGGGATTAATCTCCCCTAAATTTGGAAATCCCCCCAGGAGGCGGGATTTTATGTCGAGCTGAGTGTCGGGCTCAAGCTAGGCCCGGCGCCCGGGCTCAGGCCTGCCTCCTGTCGGGAACCAAGTCAAATTGGGGGCCCGGTTAGGGGTGTAAATGAGTCGAGTTTGGCAAAATTCTCAAGCTCAAGCTCGAGCTTGAGGTCATTTTGCATGGCTCGAGATCGAGACCAATATATTGAGTTCGAGCTTCGATATCACGAGCTCGAGTTGTTCACGAGTTTTTTAGCTCATTAGCCATTTTTATTTTTATTTTTATATATTTTTTGGAAAAAGGTCAAAAAGAAAGCTCGCGAGATGGCTCGCGAGCTCATGAACAAGAGCAAGTGAGCTCGAGCTCCACTGGCTCGAGCTCGAGTCAAGCTTTTTTCGAGCCGGCTCATCGAGCTCACAAGTCAGCTCAACTCAACTTGCACCCCTAGGCCCAGTAAGGCCCCCAAGCCCGGCCTTGGCCAGGGCTGGGCTTCTCCCGGGCCGGGCCTAGCCGGATTTTTTTCGAGCTGGGCCCGAGCGGGCTTTTCGTGCTCGGTCCTTTTGTGAACGACCATATGCAATTGCTAATAATGAAGAGAATTCCATTTTAATATATATTGCAGTGAGATACCTCGGTATACTGTCTAAGGTTTGTTTTGGCGTGGTCGTGGCAATAGTCGTGAATGCGATCGTGGTTATGAACTACGTCGTTCATGAACACTATGTTAATGTGCTCGAAGTATCCTATGTGGCCGTCAAGTTTGGAACAGCCTCCATGTTGCCCCCAACAAGGGGTATTTATAGACGTAACCCTAAATCTCCAACAACGGGTTATTGAATGTTTAACGGATTCAAACCGAACTCAATAAGAACATGTTACCATTATATCAATATAGCTCAACAATTTTCTCTTATATTGTATATAAATGGTAGCACAAAACATGTAACTTAAACCAAAAGTTAATAACAACAAACATGAGTTTTTCAGAAACGTTAATGAGTTTTAGAGTACAGATAAATCTAAACTCAAACAAATGGTTCAAAACATAACAGTAAATAAAACTGATGATTGATCTCAGGTCTACACAAGCAACAGATCATCGTCATATAGGTTGTAATCAACTTTCTCTCATCTATTCTCCTTTTGATTTGCAAACAATTACAATATGAATGTAAGCATACTACAATTCTAAAATTAAAAACATAAGATATGTATTAAATTCCACTAAATAGACTTTAATCTCATCTCCCATGATGTTTTAGTTATTAGAACCTTATATAAGCCCTCGGTAAGGATATCTGATACATTATCTTTTGATCTCACATCTAATAGGGATATTATCTCCTGACTTGTAAGATAGGTCAACTAGACCTATTTTATCCTTAGTTGTCTTCGCTTTCCATTGAACAACGTATTTGTTTTAATGGTTTTTGTGCTTTGATTGTCACAATAAATCAAAATAGAATGCATTTTCAAACTCGTCATTGGAATGTCCATTATCAAATCTCTTATATGTTCTACTTCTACTGTTGAAGCTAGAGCATAAAGTTCTGATTTCATAGAAGATAGTGCAATGCACGTCTGTCTCTTTGACTTACAAGCTAATGCAGCTGCTCCTAGTGTAAACACAAAATCACTAGTAGATCTACTATCATCAATTTCTGAGCACTATAAGGCGTTAGAATACACTCAAGCATAGGAGGATGTCAACTATAACATAAAACATACTTCTCGGTGTACTACAAGTATCACATTAGCCTTTCTAAAGCGTCCTAGTGGACCTTCCGAGGTTTAATTATGAATCTACTCAACATATCGATCGTAAAGACGATGTCAGATCTAGTGCAGGTTGTAGCATACATGAGACTTCCTATGAGTTTTGAATAATCCAACTGTCTAACAGATGAACTTTTTTTAGGTTTCAGTCTATTGTTATAATTGTTTGGCATCTCAATCTTTTTGCTCTTATCGTAACACCACTTTTCTAATAGATTTCTAATATAGTGATTCTGACTTAAGGTATATCCTTTTTAGTGAAGTTCGCTTCCATTCCTAGGATAATTTTCACCACACCTAGGTCTATTATGCTAAATTGTCTCGTTAAGGTAACTTTCACGTCTTTCACCTTAGACTGATTAGTACCCATAATTAGCATGTCATCAACGTGCGTATATAATTGCAACTTTATTTGAATTTATTCTTATGTACAGACATTTATCTGATAAGCTGGATTTGAAACTCATGGCTTCAACACATGATTCAAATTTGTCGTGTCATAATTTTGGTGATTGCTTCAATTTATGGAGTGACTTAATCAACTTACAGACCTTATTTTCTAGACCTTATTTGATAAATCATTCAGGTTGGTGCATGTAGATCTCCTCAGTCAGGTCTTTATTAAAAATGCATTCTTGACATCCATCTGATGAATGGTAAAATGTTCAATAGATGCTAGCACAATAAGAAGAATCCTAATTGTCGCAATGTGACAAACAGGTGAGTATATATCAAACTAGTCAATACCACTCACTTGAGTGAAATCTTTTGCAACTAGATGTGTTTTGTATTTGACAATTCTCGCATCAGAATTTAGCTTATTTTTCAAGATCCACTTACTTCCAATGGTTCTGGCCCCTATGAGCAAGTCAACCAAGATCTAAGTGTGGTTTCGTAGAAGAGAATTCATCTCATCATTTATGACTTTTTTCCATAATAGAGAATCTCTAGATCTCATCACTTTCTTATAGGTAGATGAAGAGAGTAGCAGATCCACAGTTCCAGTAAGGAGTACCTAAGCTGTATCTCTATTCGTAACAGTTACAGTCTCGTCTGCTACAGTTATATCATTCAGAAGCACAAGATTGTTGCAAACATGATAGGTAGCACCTAAATCTAGTCACTACTTAGTATTGGTCTTTCCTTTTCCAACCATAACAACAAAGTTGACAAGCATAGTCTGATAAAGCATGTTTGCTTTGTTATCAGACTTTGGTGTGCTGGATTCCCCCCTTTTAGGCTGCTTGCACTAAGAAGCGCAGTGACCCCTCTTATTGCACTTGTAGCACTTGTCTTTAAATTTTTTAATTTTCCCACTAGTGTCAGCAACTGCGGGTGCACTGGTAGATGGTTTAGTCTTTACAGACTTAAGCTTTCGCTTAGAATACGTAATCATGTTAGCAACAAACTTCTGTTTACTAACTGTCTCTATAGCGTGCTTAGTCCGGTTCTCATTCTCAAAATAGATAAATCGCATAAGGTCTTTAAGACTGACCTGCATCTTCTTCTGATACATCTCTGTTTTGATTTTAAAAAACAGAAAACTAGAACAAAATCACATGATCTGTGCGCAGACGACAAAGTCTTCGGATTCAATCCAGTAAATTTTGGTTTGCTCCTTTTTGACTAACACACGGTCGTCAAAGACTAGGTCTCGATCAGCAAGCTTCCATAGCAAAGCTCAGTGCAGGTAAGAGATTCTGTGATAGAGTTCATATCTCGATCAAGAGGCTGCAACCGAGTCAACCTTGAATATGAATAAAGGTCTGACAATCTGCAGACGAGCCCCAACAGTGAGCACCAGGAAAACTGAAATGGGAGATCAGCTTCCTCAAGGAACAGAGATCCAAGATCAACTGTGAGGATGCCAAAAAACCAAGATGCACTAGCAACTGGGTCTACACAAGAGCAGTCGGCCAAGTCTGAAGACTTTTGTTGATCTACTAGAGAAGAACCACAACCTCCAATTACCAACAATGAAACTGGATCTGAATCTGGCTCTAGAGGTGGCGGCGGTAACTCCTTCGCTCGATTGACTCTTCACAGAATTGAAGCAGAGTTCTCAGTCAACTTTAAAGAGCGGGTGTCCTGATCTCTCGTCAACAAAAGAAGAAGCAGAGCCAGATCTCTCTCAAAACTGAAATTTAGGAAGATCTGGATTGAGTCAGCTCCGACTGGGAAGAATACACCTCGATAGTTGTCTTCTAGGGCTCACTCCATGTCGACGTAGTTCCTTCTCGATCAGCACAGAGAACGGCAGCGACGGCAGCGACGGTAGCTGCATTCCTCCTTCCAGGAAGGAGCGGCGACGATGGTGAAATCGCAATAAGGAGTCGTAATTCTTCCGGTGATCGGGGATTTAGGGTTTCTCCTTCGGTAATCGAGCAACGACGGGATCTATATCCCGACGAAGACGGTGACCCATTCCTCTCCCTCAATCGAGCAACAATGGGATGCGGGCTACACAGACAAATCGTGATGTGCTTAGCGAGGAGGTAGAACATGATCCTGATCTCCTTTTTCCTGATCGCGACAGACGGAGAAGAAATAGTCGGGAATCACGATCCTTCTTCTCCGCAATCGGCGACGACAGTTGAACACGAAAAACGGGAGCTAGGGCGCAATAAACAAAATCTTGAAGAATGTTACTGCACTCGAAGCATTCAGTGTAGCCATCAAGTTTGAAATGACCTTCATGTTGCCCCCAACAGATGTATTTATAGGCGTAATCATAAATTCCCGACGACTGGTCATTGGATGTCTAACGGATCCAAACCGAACTCAATAAAGACTCATTACCATTATATCAATATACCTCAACACGCCCAACTTCACCTAAGTAACTTCATTCAATTTTATGTTTAAAATTAGTGATCTTTTTTTGAAGGCAATCATAAGTCATAACCTTTGTGATCATGCTAAACATATATTTTATGACTGATTTTATTGTCCAAACTCACACGATCAAAAACGTCATGACTAAGCCTAAATGCCAATGCAACTAAAGGATACTTGCACCCTCGTGTGCTGTACCTAATATTTTGCTATAAATCACAATTTATAGCTCAAAGTCATAGATTTTTGTGACAAAATTATGTAATATGAATTATTAACCATATTCTGATAACATCTAAAAAAATTTGATCAGATTTTTAGATTCTATTGAAAAAAAAATTATCCCGCCCACTATTGTGGGATAAAGACTTGAGTGCTATTGTTGATTGAAAAAATTCGATCAGATTTTTCCAGTCGAACGTTTTTAGAAAAAAAATTGATCGGATATTTTCAAATATATATGACCAGAATGTGGGCAAAATTGATACTTATAATAATTATAAAAATATCATAATTTATATTCCCGGCAAAAATCTAAAACACGGCAAGTGCATATAGTTCGATGAGAAAGAGAGACATTAATTGTAGGGTGCTATTAAAGGCACATCTAAAATGATTGTGTGCACAGTTGCACACCAGTGATAAGAGAACGTCAAAAAATTATCAGATCTTTTTTCTTAAAGTTGATATGTAAAAGCCTTTTTTTTCTTTAAAATTGATGTGCATACAACACTTTTAAGTGTGACCCGTGACTTTAACATCACCCTAATTGTATAATGCATGCTCGCAGGATATGTTCATCGCCGGAACCGACACCCTATACAACACATTAGAATGGTCAATGGCAGAGCTCATCAGCCACCCAACATCTCTAAAGAAGGCGCAAGATGAGATTAGAGAAGCCGTCGGATTCAAACCAAACATTACAGAAGAAGAAACTGCCCAAATGCATTACCTGAAGGCGGCCGTCAAGGAAACACTAAGGCTGCATCCTCCGTTTCCGATGCTAGTTCCCCGCGAAGCGCGGGAAGACGTAAAATTGCACGGTTATACCATACCTGCCAAAACGGTCGTGTTCATCAATGCGTGGGCGATCGCGAGGGACGGCGAGCACTGGGAGAAAGCCGACGAGTTTTGGCCGGAGCGGTTTTTGAACAATGTTGATTCGAGAGGGCAGGATTTTCATTACATACCGTTTGGAGGAGGGAGGAGAGGATGCCCGGGAATAAGCTTCAGTTTTGCTACTATAGTTTGTGCGCTCGCTAACTTGCTGTGTTATTTCGATTGGGAGATAGAGGAAGAGAGGAAGGAGAAGGTACTCGATATGAGCGAATTTATGGACATTAATGTCCACAAGAAGTTTCCTCTTCTTCTTATTGCGAAGCCCTACATAAGGGATTGATCGACTTCATTGAAGGATTTGATTTGAATTAAATTCATAAGATTATGTAAACAGGATAGGGCCATACCTAATTACTATGTATTGCTTGAAGTCTAATATTTTACTGCACATTATAATTGAGCCAGTGAGATAAATTTATGTGTAGACATTGTTGGTCAGTTGAGCATGAATAAAAAAAATATGTCAAGAATAATTTCACACGGTATGTCTAAACGGTTAACACGTGCTTATAATACGCCGAGCCTCTCCTATCTATGACAGATTTTGGAATGGAAAATGAGTGTGGTGGTTTAATATGGTATCAGAGAAGGTTCACGATGAGGGGGCGTGTTTGACGGTCCAGCATAAACACCCACTGTGGCCGCAGGCCACACTGTTGATCGTTGCTGGATGAAACACCCACATTTTCGGCTCTTCGCCCCTCTGATGACGCTTCCACCTCCTCCTTGAGGTCGTCTGCCTCCGTGGTCATGACTTCAGGTAGTGCTCACGTGGTTACTCAAGGTAAACGACTGATAGACTCTGGAGCTACTAATCACATGACCGGCAATCCTCAGTGCTTTTTTCTCTTAGAAATACATGATCGGATGCCCCCAGTCCTCGTTGCGGACGGCTCTCCCTCCCCGGTCCATGGGACGGGCGTGGTTCAATTCACTCCGTCTCTTCGCTTGGCGGACACTATTTATGTGTCCAAGTTCCCTTGCAATTTATTATCCGTTACTTCTCTATGCAAGCAACTTCAGTGCTCCAGCACATTCACTCCTAATTCTTGTTATTTTCAGGATCCGGACTCCCAACGGACGATTGCTACTGGGACTGAGAACGGCGACCTCTACTTCCTCGACAACGTTTCCACTCTGTCAGTCTTCTCCTCCTATTCTACAGATCTTCTTCAATGACATCTTCGCATTGATCATCCTCCTCCCCGGCTTCTTCGCCAGCTTCTGTCACACCTACCTCCGCACAGTCCTCCTCTCAACTGTGAAGCATGTCAGCATGACAAGCATCACCGCTCCTCCTTCCCGCCGAAGCAAGCACATGGATCTTCCCGCCCGTTTGATCTCGTTCACTCTGATGTATGGGGTCCTGCTCCTACCCTCACCATAGGTCGGAGTAGTTCATATTTTGTAACCTTTATTGATGATTTCTCTAGGTGTACGTGGGTGTATCTTTTAAAGGATCGCTCCGAATTATTTTCTGTATGGACATCGTTTTATTATATGAATAAGAATCAGTTTGATATGTCTATTAAAATCTTTCGCTCTGACAATGCTAAAGAATATCTTAGTAATGATTTCTCTTCTTTCTGTATGCAACATGATATTATTCATCAAACTAGTTGTATCTATAACTCACAGCAAAATTGGGTGGCGGAACGCAAAAATCGTCACCTCCTCGATGTCGCTCGCACTCTGATGACACAGATACAGGTTCCTCGCTCTTATTGGAGCTATGCTGTCCTCATCTCCTGTTATCTCATCAATCGCATTCCCTCAACGGTTCTCCACGATAAAACCTCATTCTCCATTCTCTATCCGGGCAAGGATCTGTTTCCTCTCCCTCTGCGTATCTTTGGGTGCACGACTTTTGTGCACGCTCCTTCCGCCACTCGTGACAAACTCGCCCCACGTGCCACCAAGTGTGTCTTTCTGGGTTTCTCTACTACTCAGAAAGGTTATTGTTGCTTTGACCCTGTTCTTCGTAAGCAATTCGTATCCGCGGACGTGACCTTCGAGAATGCGTCATATTTCTCTTCTGACACATCTCTTCCTCCTGATGTTTCTGCTTCTCCTACCGTCCCCTCCACCACGTCTACTCCCATCGAGATTTCTCCACCGTCTACTCCCATCGAGATTTCTCCTACCGTCCCCTCCACCACGTCTACTCCCATCGAGATTTCTCCACCACCGTCTCCTACTCTCTCTCTCCGCCTCTGCTATCTCCCTCCTCTCCGCGGCCATCTCTCTCCGCTCCCAGGCCAGCTCTCTCCGCCACGGATGCTCCGGCTACTGAGGAACACGCCGACCTAGATCTTCACATTGCTCTTCGCAAAGAGGTGTGGACGTGTACCCAGCACTCGCTGGCTGCTGTTGTTTCTTATGATCGTCTAACTCCTTCTCGCGGGGTGTTTGCATTGCCTATCTCTGTCACTGCCACTCCCCGCACCTATCAGGAAGCTCTTGTTGTTCCTCATTGGAAGACTGTCATGGATGAGGAAATTGTTATCCTCACTGAAAGGGGTACATGGACATTTGTTCCTCCCCCCTTTGGGCACTGATGTGGTTGGTTGTCGCTGGGTCTTTGTTTTGAAGTTCCGACCATACGGCAGCGTGGATCGATATAAGGCTCGTCTGGTCGCCAAAGGCTTTACTCAGACTTATGGCGTTGATTACTTTGACACCTTCTCTCTCGTTGCTCGTCTCAGCACCATTCGGGTTCTTCTCTCTGTGGCTGTCAACAGGGATTGACTCATTTCCCAACTGGATGTCAAGAATGTCTTTCTCTATGGTGATCTTCAGGAGGATGTTTACATGGAGCAACCTCCTGGATATGTTGCTCAGGGGGAGACACGAGTATGTCGGCTGAAGAAGGTCATCTATGGCCTAAAGCAAAGCCCTCAGGCTTGGTTTGACAAGTTTAGCGGCGTTGTTGCGGTCATCGGTTTTGTAAGAAGTTCTGCCGATCACTCCTTATTCATTCGCAAAACCTCCTCGGGTCTGGTGGTTCTTGCTGTATATGTGGATGATATTTTTCTTACTGGCGATGACCAAGTTGGGGTGGCTTTGACAAAGAAACACCTCCGTCAACACTTGGTCACGAAGGATATAGACTCCCCAAAATACTTTCTGGAGATTGAAATCTCTCGGAAGCCCAACTCCTTGGTCCTCTCCCAACGAAATTATGCTCTTGATTTACTAAAAGAGGCAGGGTTGACTGGTGTTAAACCTGCCTGATGTCACATGGCTACTGGAGAAGACAAAACTTGAATAGATGACTAGCTTCCTCTATCCGATATTACGAGGTACCGGCGTCTGGTTGGCAAACTCATTTATCTCACGGTGACCAGACCCGACATCTCATATGTTGTAGGCAAGGTTAGTCAATTCATGCAAGCTCCTAGGGAGTGTCATCTACAGTCTGTCCTGAGGATATTGGAGTATGTTAAAGCAGCGTCAGAGAAGGGACTGCTTTTTCAGAAGAAGACCGCAAGTCAACATCGGGTTTTTGCACGTTTGTTGGAGAAAATCTTGTGAGCTAGAAGAGCAAGAAACAGTCTGTCGACTCCAGGTCTAGTGCAGAAGCGGAATATCGCAGTATGACGTCGACCACATGTGAGTTGAAGTGGTTACAGGCTCTCATACTTGACTTAGGAGAGGTCTACAACTATCATCTTCCTATGTTCTGCGACAACAAGGCCGTGATATTCATCTCCAAAAATCCGGTCTTTCATGAGAGAACAAAACACATAGAAGTCGACTGTCATTTTATTCGGGAAGAGGTTTTGAAGAAACAGATTTGTACTCTGTTCGTCACTTTTGACAATGAGTTGGTGGATATCTTCACCAAGCCGGTGTCCGCTCCCTTTTTTCACATTTGTGACAAGCTGAGCATTATTGATATTTATGCTCCAGCTTGAGGGGGAGTGTTACAGTATGAAGAACGAGCGGTCTGGCGGTCTGACTCTAGCGGATTGAAGACCGCGCGGTCTGGCGGTTTCTCCCAGCGGTTTGGCAGTCGGGCTATTATTGTTTGGTGTCCGAGCGGTCTGGCGGTTTGTCTCAGGCAACTTGGAGACCGGCGGTCTAGCAAACTCCTATGGCGGCTTGTTCTCTCCTTCTGGTGGTTGCCGAGCGGTTAGCCTATTCGTCTAACCGCGTGGCTTGTTCGATCTGTTTATTGTAAAGCCGCTTATACCTGTAATTATTTAGTCACACATTGCTTATTTGTAATCTCTCTCATCTCTTCCATTCTATAAAAGGGAGATTATACCTTTGTAATACTTATTTTTTTGGATAATAAAAATTTCTGTGATTCCAAATTCCGATTTCCTTTTTCTATTCGCACAAATATATATATTGCTTTTCGGTATAAGTTTCTTTCTAAGCCTCCATTTGGTGCGGTATTCTTGCTCTGGTTAATTTGGATAAAAACGATACCATCATAGAATGTATGTTTGACATGGCAACGGTTATGGCCGCCACCAAGAAAATAAAACAAGTTTAAAACAAAAAAGTGGATGGAATTCTTTGGGTGCAATCGTAGTACGTTCACGGACAATGGTTTATAACCACCGCATCCACGGCCTCCACCGCCGTGACAAACAAAATCCAAATGAAATTGTGGGCAAGCTTATGCAAATTTGGTTTCTTCTCCAAGGTTATGGCCTCTATTTTCTTGATGGCGGTCATATCCATTGTCATACCAAACATACATTCAATGACCGTGATGCTTTTGTTCAAACTCATCAGAGCAAAAAAGCTACGCCAAACAGAACCACAGTCAGTCTGTGCTAGATATGCAAACAAGAATAAATTTTATATAGTGTCTGAATGGCTTTTATAGGTTTCCTTTGGTGCTAATCGTCGCATGATACAATGCAACCGTCACATGCTGATATTAGTCTGAGTAGCTCATGGGCATTATTATACTCGATATTTCCCCCACTCGCCTATAAGAAACATTGTAGTATTGAATCATTTTAGGAACCAGACCGATTGGACCGTGAAGGCGTGAACTGACCAATAAATCGATCCGATCTAAAAAACTATACCAGCCGAGAATTACCCGAGCTGGAGAACCGGTCATGATTATTTATGTAGTTTTTATTACTAAACAAGTTGGCCTCCACCACTTCATTGTGAGCCATGAAAAATCATCAAGTATCCAAGCATGGATTCAAGATGTTCTAAAAGAGATCAGAAATGCAATTGGATTTAAAGAGGTTGTCTGAGAGGAAGGCATCCACATATTGGCAATAAAGATTATTCATATTTAAAAAAAAAGAATATTTACCTTTTCCATTGCAAATACTCACTACTTACAGAAAAATCCAGTATAATAAATGGTGCGAATTTCTTCTATGGCTTCACAGAAAATGTTGTTAAAAGCATGAAAGAAGCTGCATTAACTTGGTTTCGACTGTGTGGTGGTATGCTAGCATTGCAGTCATGTTCTGAAAACTCTTAGCGGCAATGTCAGTGATGCTAACTGAATAAAGAAAATAATGCATACATTAAGTGAACAAAAAACATTAAAAAAAAGGATCCATAGAAACCATGGTAAACAGAGTTTACTGACCCACGGCCTTGGGGCTCGGAGATCAGATTTGGGATATAACTTGGATAGCCCTGACTTAAAACTGATTACTATAGACACCTGAAACTCAATGGAGAATGGCCTGCATGTGCATGCACCAAAATCAGCTTATTGATATTAATTAGGGTCATTCAAGTATGACCTACAAAGAATTGAATACTAAGAAAAGAGTGTGACAATGCTCATAGGTGCAAACCAAGAGAGTTATGAACAGAATTGAAGAAATTATAAGCGACCAAAAAGTATATATTGTTGTGAACTGCAAGTTTGATGGATAATTCAGATCGCATTTCACTAAGCCAAAACATAAAGGCTCTCTCTCCAAACGAATGAAAACTTCCCCACTGCATTCATTCCTAGAGGTGAACCTCTCTTATAACAGGTAAGGCTCCATGCATCCCCCCTCAGCTAACCTCATAATTGCAGTGCTGGGATTTTAATACTCCTGCTATCATTAAAGAGAACAAAAAAAGGCAGAAAGTAAAGAGTTCAAAGGGTGTTATGAGGTTTAGAACTTCTTAGCATTGGTATACACCTGCTCAAGTTTGGTTCGACAAGTTATTATGGCAATTGATGATTGAGTCTTGTTACGAAGAGAAGTGTTGTTTAATGAAAGTGTTTTCTGTGTATGAATGTTTGTTTGTATAATTATGTACATTGTAGGAGTTGTCTCTTTGAGGGGTTATGCTTGTTCAAAAAAACTATATTTCTTTTAAAATTTGTCTAATTGATGCAAGGATATGTGAAGAGTCATTTGGACATAGGAAGAGTTATTTGAAAGACTATGTGATGGCGCGCCACGACCGACACACGTGTATTCCCGCAGGAGGCGGTGATCTGCTGCCCAGTCGGACGATCTAAGTCTGTGATTGCGTCCGGATGATCGATCCGAGTCGAGATCATATATTACTTTTTATATTTCGAGATGTATTTAGCCCCCGATCAGTCCAAACAGTTTGAGCCGTCTGATTCGGGTGATTTCATCTGATTTTACGGTTATTAGCTGCAGTTATTCCTACGGCTTTTTATATGCAGGCGGCTCATATCCACTGTTACTATTCCCGAGCCCTCCCATCAGCCCGACACCCTTTCCGTTCCGCACAACCTTGGATGCCCTCCAGTGACCTTCGTTGTCGCCGCCTGCATGCGTGAGTTGTGGTATGATGTTTTATTCTCTATTGTTGTTTACTTTAGCACCTGACTTTGTGTTACTTTATTGTGGGATTTGCAGGGTTTCTTCTATGCACGCTTAATAGTAATTGTGTCTTTGTCGTTTGGAAAGTGATACTTGTCTCCTTTACTTAATATCTGTAGCCGCATGTGCCTCTGTTAATTGTTATATAATAATTAATTATTGTTGCAATTATCATTGCGGGCCAACTTTTGCATATTCATCATCTTCATATTAGGTTGCATTTAGTTCGTCCACCCCAAGTCGAGCCTTACCATTGCATCAAATTGGTATCAGAACCCTAGGTTAGGACCATTTGCATGTTACGTAGTGGTAGGGATTATCGTCAGTTCATGTCAAGTCACAATCATAATGACGATAGGACTGTCAGTTCACAGACGGACATGTGCCTCCTGGAGGTCGAGCGGCTCCTCCCCCTGATGAGCAGCCTCATGAGGATCCACGAGACATCACCCCTCCTCCGGAGAGACGTGGTAGAGACATTCCTCGCTGAGATCCCCTTCCCCCTCCTAGAGGGAATTTTTTCATGGATACGAGTATCGGCGAGATCCGGGGAGGAATCACCATCCACTAGATGAACCTCGTCCTCCCCCGCCTTGTCGTAGAAATCAAGCACGATATGATTACGACTATAATGATGAGTACGGTGACTACCGTAAGCCACGCCGTGGGATGACTCCAGAAGAGGATGACATCACCCGACGGATCCGCATTGATGCTCCCACCTTCGATGGTCACCTGGACCCAAAGGCGTTCAATGATTGGCTCATGGACATGGACCACAATTTTGATTGGTTCGAAATGAGTGACGAGAGGCGAGTACGGTTTGACAAGATGAAATTAATTGGCCAGGCAAAAATATATTGGTCGAGTCTGGAGAGATCACTTAAGCGGGATGGCTATTACCCCATCGCCCAATGGGATGAGATGAAGCAACACTTGCAAGATAAATACCTTCCTGCTTCATATCGAGATCAGCTGTTAGATCAGCTCTACGCACTACGTTAGGGGACTCTCTCTATTGCAAATTATATGTCACGATTTGACGAACTTGACGTTCGTAGCGATATTATGGAGGAGCTCATCGCCACTACTTCGTGCTTTCGTGCAGGACTTAGGGCAAACATCTGAAGGGAACTGATTCCCCATAAGATGGAGACGGTTGAGCAGGTGTTTCAGCTCGCGCTAGAGTACAAGCAATATTTGCGCACTGCTGGCCCGAGGTCGGTCACTTCTCGACCCGATGTCAATCCAGCTAGGAGGTCCACTCTTGCACCCCTCACGCTCCCGCAGACGCGTCGGGAAAAACTATTGTACCTGGAGGCCCCAAACCTGAGGGCATCCAATGTTATCGATGCTCTGACAGAGGGCACTTCGCAACACAACGCCCGACTAGGAACTTACTGATTGAGGATTCTGGCGAGCCCAGCATTGAGGCTAAGGACGTAGCCATTGAGGAGATTACTGCCGTCGTAGAGGGCGAATGGGAGAGCGATGTTGAGAGATCGCTAGAGGCAGGAGTTCTCTGTCGCATCCTCCACACCCCACGTGTCGAGGAGGATTGGCGCCGCACCACTATTTTTTTCACATATTTCCCGAGCGCAAAAGGGTCATGCAAGCTCGTCATCGATAGTGGTAGCTGCGTAAATATCATTGCTAGGAAAGGGTTGGAGAGGATGCAGCTCACGACCGAACCACATCCACACCCTTACCGTGTTTTATGGGTGGACAAGTCCACCATTCATGTCACATAGCGGTGTATGGTACCGATTCGCTTACCGACCATTGAGGGCCAGGTTTGGTGTGATGTTATCCCTATGGATGTCGCCCACGTTTTTCTTGGGAGACCCTGGTTGTAAGATCGTGACGCCACGTGTTATGGTCGGTCCAACGCGTGTGTATTCTTGACAAGGGTCAAAAGAATACCCTCACCCTGACCCAGCCCAGGGATCCTCCCAAGGGCAAGATTGATTCCTCCGTTAGTGCGGGGTGGTCGAAACCCCTACATGTCATGAGGAAAGGTGATTTTTTGAGAGAGTTTAGCGACAGTGGTCATGTTTATTGTGGCGGCCATAATGACGGTCGAGACCCCTAGCGAGACCGAGATTACTAATCCAGATATTCGGCAGTTGATGGATGATTTTATAGACATTATGCCCGAGGAGCTTCCTGATGAGCTTCCCCCACTGAGGGACATCCAACATGCTATTGATCTGATTCCAGGGGCATCGTTGCCCAATCTCCCACATTATCGCTTGAATCCGACTGAGCATGTCGAGCTAAAACGGCAAGTTGATGATCTTCTGTGGAAGAAGTTTATACGAGAGAGCTCGAGTCCCTACGTCGTACCGGCCCTTCTTACTCCGAAGAAGGACGGGAGTTGGCGCATATGCATTGATAATCGTGCCATAAATAAGATCACGATGATGTATCATTTTCTGATTCCCCTCCTCGAAGATCTCCTAGACTCGATGGTTGGTGCCCAAATCTTTTTGAAGATCGACCTTCGTAGTGGGTACCATCAGATTAGAGTTAGAGAGGGGGATGAGTGGAAGACGGCCTTCAAGACGAAGGACGGCTTGTATGAGTGGTTAGTTATGTCGTTCGGGTTATCGAACGCGACCAATGCGTTCATGAGAGTGATGACTCAGGTTTTGCGGCCCTACATGAGTAAATTCTTGGTAGCATAATTTGAAGATATTTTGATATACAGCCTGGGCCGCACCGAGCACTTACGTCATATTTGTCTAGTGTTTGAGCTCCTCCGAAAGGAGCATCTTTACATCAACTTGAAGAAGCGCTCGTTCTTGTCCACATCTGTACATTTCTTGGGTTGCATAGTTTCGGCATCTGGCATATCTGTTGATCCTGACAAGATCAGGGCGATTCGTGAGTGGCCTATCCCGACGAACATTCATGAGCTTCGTACCTTTCATGGACTCGCTGCCTTTTATAGGAGGTTTGTTCGTGCCTTCAGCTCGATCATGACCCCCATTACGAGCTGCCTCCGCAAGGGTGATTTTGTTTGGATGAAGGCTGTCACTCGAGCCTTTGAGAAGATCAAGGAGAGACTGTCTACTACTCATGTATTACGCTTACCTGATTTCGCCAAGGCCTTCGAAGTAGCCTGTGATGCGTCAGGAGTTGGCATCGGCGCAGTGCTTAGTCAGGAAGGTCATCTGGTGGCTTACTTCAGCGAGAAGCTGAATGAAGCCCGTCAAAAGTATTCAAATTATGATCAGGAGTTCTATGTCATTGTGCAGGCATTGCGTTACTGGTGACATTATCTCCTGCATAAGGAGTTTGTTTTGCATTCAAACCATCAGGCGCTGAGATATCTCGACTCACAGAAGAAATTGGGTCACCGACATGCCAAATGGGTGGAGTACATGCAGGAGTTTCATTATATTCTTAAGCACAGAGCGGGTGTTGAGAACAAACCGGCAGACGCCTTGAGTCGCCGAATCAGTATTCTCTACGCCATGAGCACTCGAGTGGTGGGATTTGAGCAGCTAGTTTACGCTTATCCAGAGTGCCCTAATTTTTGGGACATTCATGCCACTTTGTTGAGGGACCCCCCAGATCTTCGTGAGGGTTACTCAATTTCTGATGGGTATCTATTCATGGGCTCCCTCCTCTGCATTCCACAATCGTCCCTCCGAGATTTCCCTATATGGGAGCTGCAGGGCACTTCGGTCAAGATAAGACGATTGCATTAGTTGAGGATCGCTTTTTCTGATCCAGCCTGAAGAAAGACGTAACTAGAGTTGTCAGACATTGTCGAATCTGCCAGACCGTGAAGGGATCCCGCCAACCCACTGGACTATACACTCCACTACCCGTCCCCGAGAGGCCCTGGTCTGATATTAGTATGGACTTTGTTCACGGACTCCCACACACTCTGAGGAAGCTTGATTCGATATTCGTTGTGGTGGACCGTTTTTATAAGATGACACATTTTATCCCTTGCCGAAAGACCGTTGACGCCTCCCACGTGGCTGCATTATTCTTTAGAGAGGTATTTAAGTATCATGGTCTTCCCACTTCCATAGTCTCTAATCGTGACGTGCATTTCATGAGCTATTTTTGGAAGACTTTATGGAATAAGACGGGTACAGCCTTGAAGTTCTCCGTTTATCACATGCAGGTGGATGGACAAACCGAGGTGGTTAACCTTAATCTTGGGACACTTTTACGTTGTCTCGTTGGGGATAGTACGGCCACCTGGGATTTTGTTCTCCCCATAGCTGAATTTGCATATAATAGTTCTGTCAATAGGACTGTCGGTTTGAGTCCATACCATATCATGTTGGAGTACGGATCTAGGAAACTTATTGACTTGGTGGATATTTCCCTAGAATCCAGGCCCAGTGAGTTAATTGAGTCCTTCATACAGCATGTGCATGTACTCCACAAGTCGATCCGTAAAAAATTGCAGCTAGTAATGATTATTATAAAAATCAAGCAAACCAGCACAGGCGGAAAACAAATCTTTGACGCATGGGAACAAGTATTGATTCGCATTCGATCTGAGAGGGTCCCGCCAGGACCGACAAAAAAAAAGTGCTCGCAGAATGGGCCCTTACACAGTCGTACGACGGATTGATACAAACGCATATGAGATTGACACTCCTCATGGTATGGGCATCAACCGAGTATTCAACGTAGAGGATCTGACTCCTTACTACGAGGAGCGTGTGTATGTGGATCCTTCTTCCACACCTCTACCTGAGCCTTCATCTCCCACAGTCCCTCTGCAAGAGCCTTCACCTCTTATTGCCTCCACCAGTCCTTCTCTCTTGCCACCCACGGAGTCGTACCATGAGGATCGCATTGCATCATCGACGGCTTCCACCGACACAAGCAGTCAGACAGAAGATAAATTATTGTCAGACGGAGATACATTATTGCCAGATGGAGATACAATTACAGTCAGAGTCACCTACTTCAACAGAACAATGTACTTCAGATCATCGATCACGATTTCTACACCGCGGGCGGGCGAGATATTGTACGCTATCTTATCCGTTGGAGCGGTCGGCCTCTGCACGATGCTACATGGATTTCTTCAGAGGTGCTCGAGAGACTCGCCCAACGACTACACAGCGAGTATGACCAACTTCACCCACCGGAGATGAGTGCTTTCAATCTGGGGGGAGTTGATGGCGCGCCACGACCGACACACGTGTATTCCCGCAGGAGGCGGTGATCCGCTGCCCAGTCGGACGATCTGAGTCTGTGGTTACGTCCAGATGATCGATCCGAGTCGAGATCACATATTACTTTTTATATTTCGAGATGTATTTAGCCCACGATCGGTCCAGACAGTTTGAGTCAAGGTTTTAAATGTCGGATGTCGGGGACATGTCGGATTGGGTTTTTAGATGTCGGATGTCGGATGTCGGATTCGGAGACATTTTAAAATGTCGGATTCGTACTTATACTTAAATTTATAATTTATAAGTTATAACATATTAACTTAAGTTCTTAACTCTATCAACTACATTAATTTTTCTACTATGAGCACCTTTTTATATACTCTACATCAAGCCATCAATCCCTCGGGAGTCGGGACAACCGGACAACCGAGATACATAATTATCATCCAACCACACCATAATCTTCAAAATTCAAATTCATCAAACAGTCCTAATTCATCATCACCTCTAAAGAAAATGAGATTACTATACAACTGCTGCCACAAGAATAAAGCCAGAAAAAATGCCAGAAATATGCCAAAAAAAACCCTAAAATGCCAGAAGAGCTGAAAAAAATGCCAGAAGAAAAAAAAATCCCCTTAATACGCAAGAGTAGAAGCTAGGGCATCAGTTGTTAGACTGTTAGTGAGAGCGGATAAGTTAAGCACGTAGGAGTGTTAGACTTTAGTGAAGGAAGAAAGAAGGAGGTAAGAAAATAAAGAAAATGAGATTACTAGACAACTGCGGCCACCAAGAAAAAATGCCAGAATAAAGCCGGCCGGTAGGAGTAGTGAGATAAGAAAATAAAGAAAATGAGATTGCTAGAAAACGATGCCAGAACTGCCAGAAAAAATGCGTAAAATTCAAAAAAAACCCTAAAATGAAGAAATGAAAAAAATGCCAGCAAAAATTCCAAAAAAACCCTAGGGCATCAGTTATTTCATTAGTAGAGAGCTAGAGATAGAAGCACGTCTGCCTTGATCTCGCGCCAGGTGCAGATCGCCACGCGTGAGTTTTAACATTCCCTGTATTCCGTACCGAGCGGCCGATATATCTTTCCATATATCCCTACTCCCTGCATCGCCGGACATGTCGGCCGACGTTGCCACATTTAAAACACTGCCTTCCAATTTTACGCTGCAGTTATTCCTATGGCTTTTTATATGCAGGTGGAGGCCATAGCAGGGCATCGAAGGTTTGGAGTTCTCGGAACCGCTCGGTCTTCTTCTTTTCCGGTGCGACCTCTCCCCTGTCCAAACCGCATCCCGCCGAGTGTCGTCGACCTCCATCTTCTGCTTCCCCACCTCCATCGTAAGGATTCCTCTTTCCCATTCCCGTCAGCGTTCTCTCCTCCCTTTATCACCCTGATAACTTCTCAAAAAGAAGTTATCTAGCCCGATTTTAGACTTAATATTTGTTATAAAATGCTTAAAATGACTATTGAATAAAGTAGAAATGAAATTAAATTCATATTTATTTATTCTTTGGCTAATTTGGTCTCTTTCCATGTTGTTATTGCGAGAAATGCCGAAGAAATCTGCTTGGAGAAAGAAATCTGTCCAAATATAATAACCAGGAAAGTAAGTCACAACGCGCAGGAAAGCAGGTTGCAACGTGGTCTGGACGAATTTCAGATTTTGAAATTCAAAGTGGGCTCCAATTTCAAATATGAAAAGGTGTTTCTTTCCAAAGGGGTGCCTACGTTTTTAAGAGGCAAAATCTCCACAAAATCATCCATTCCAAGTCATTCTAAGAGAGAGGAGAGAAAATAAAAAGTTCTTCATCTAGGGTTTGTAAAAACTCTCCATTGAAGAAGGCGGCTAGAACAAAGAAGACGACGGATCCTTGGGCTGATCGAGCGAGCGACTCCGGAAGGGAAATCCTGCAGCGTTTAAACGTTAAATTCATCATGTATTGTAAGATCTCTCCAATCGTTTCGCGGTTTTCTTCCCTCGCTATGAACTAATTTCTCTCAATCTTGTGATGTGAAAGTACTATGTCTATTGTGATGAATGCTCTCTAGTTTTTCCTTTGTAATTGTTTGGTGAATGAACTTTTATTGAATGTATAATCTTTATTCTGAAGCCTTTGATCACGGTTTCACCTTTTTACTACGCTCCATAAATCGAGAAAGGAGTTGCGTAAGTATGTTATAGATTCCATATAGCACTTGAAGAGAGAAATAGATTTCTTTTTGGTGTTAGCAACTTTGGTTTTTCAAACTTTAATCGGTTTCCTATTTCACCCGAAGGGAAATAGAGGACTAGGGACCTCCGATATCGAGAGATACGGTTGTCTACTCTAAAATCGTTGCAAGGTTTTCAACCACTCATTTTCGCAAAGCATCATTTATAAATTCATTGCAGTAGACATAGGAAATCACCGCACAAGATTACTTCTCCAATCTGAATTTAAAGTTTTCTCCTAAGGAACTATAGTTTATTTTAACTTATTTTAGAAATTTGTCATAATTTAGTTTATTAAATCAAAATCATCATCTTGTTTCACTTGGATTTAGAGAAAAAGTCTAACTAGTAATTGCAAGCACCAAATTCACCACCTCTCCGTGGAAACGATCTCTATTCACTCTTTATTACTTGAACCGGCACGTGCACTTGTGTGTAATACGCACACTTGTTTCGGGCGTATCACACCCTACGCCGGAAGCTATCTCCGCCCTTCCTTTCCCGTAAGTCCTCCATCAACATCTTCGCTGGGTCCCCGTGTCATTACCCTGTTTCCACCATCTCCCAGTACTTCCTTCCACCCACCGACGACTACTCCCAGGCACCCAGCCACCATATATTACTTCCCGCCTCCGTATACTACTTCCCGTCGGCGCATACTACCTTCTATTGCCACTGTTACTATTCCTGAGCCCTCCAATCAGTCTGACACCCTTTCCGTTCCGCACAACCTTGGATTCCCTCCAGTGACCTTCGTTGTCGCCGCCTGCATGTGTGAGTTGTGGTATGATGTTTTATTCTTTGTTGTTGTTTACTTTGGCACCTGACTTTGTGATGGATTTCTATTTCATTTGTTATTAGTACTTTGTTGTGCGATTTGCAGGTTTCTTCTATGCACTCTTAATAGTAATTGCGCCTCTGTCGTTTGAAAAGTGATACTTGTCTCCTTTACTTAATATTTGTAACTGCATGTGTCTCTGTTAATTTTTATATAATAATTAATTATTGTTGCAATTATCATTGCGGACCAACTTTCGCATATTCATCTTCATATTGGGTTGCATTTAGTGCGTCCACCCCGAGTCGAGCCTTACCACTGCATCACTATGGCTCTATTTGGTGAGGCTTTTTTGCTTCGGTGAATTTAAACAAAAACGTCGTCATCACAGAATGTATGTTTGGCATGACATCGGTTATGACCGCCATGAAGAAAAGAAAACTAATTTTGAGCATAAAAGCGAATGAAATTCTTTAGGTGAGGTCGGGCGTTCACGAACGACGGCTCATAACCACCACGTTCACGACTGATATCGCCGTGCCAAACGGAGCCTATATAAAGCCTTATTTGTGTCATGTTGTAACTGGTCCGAAAATTAAATGTTAAAAGCAATACAAATTATTCAAGGATTGTCCTTTTTTTTCTTACACTAACATTTCTTTCCAACACCTAGATCCACTATTGCACTAGGGTTTTCTTGTTGTTTCTTTTGTTATACATGAATACAAAAGATTATTTATATATAGACGAAGATTAGGGTGTACCCATCAAGCTTCACATCTCCAACAATCTCCGACCTAGAGATTTATCTGTTTATCAGCAATGTATATCTCAAATCTTGTAAAGTGCAAGCCCTGTACTGTTCTTAATGGTGCAACGCCTCTTGTCATTACTCGAGGAGGCCAACTCAGGTCATGCATAGTGCCAGTTTCTGGATGGTGACGAACTAGGTCAACACATATGTTGGACTGCCTACTCCGTGAATTTTCAAGAATGATAGAAATCCATCAATCAACCCATGGATGTGATGATATCTCAACTGATTATGGTTCATCATTGTACGGAAACTAGATTATGTTACGGGCCTACTTCCATAACAGCGGTAACTTGTCGGAGTAGTGACCGAAGTCGGCGATGATGGTGGAGGAGGATACAACGGAGCTTTAACCGCAGTTGCCTAAGCGAGGTTGCTCGTTAGAGGAGAGAGCCACCAAGATCTCACAAGGGGACAAGAACTAGACTTTTCATTCATTGATAACTCCATACAAGATCAAGGGTCTATATATAATAGGACTCAGAGGCATAATTGTAAATATGTAAGGGACATTAATAAAATACGCTATAACTACGATTGGACTCATACGACACTAATAACACACTCGACCCAACATAATACATATAATAATAGAGCCATAACAGATTATTTACAAGAAGAATAACACTTACTGTCGTTGAAAAGAGAAATTCCTTCAAGAAATTCTTCAACCCGATCTCTTTGCCAGCCTTAAAAATAGTCACATGTAGTTGACAAAGTAATATTTTTCTAATGACGAGACATCTAACTCATTATGGTGCAACCTAAGGTGAAAATATAATTGAACGTGCTCAGACTGTCCAAATTACCATCAAGATTAAAATCAACAAAACTCGGTAAAATTACATCACCCTTCTTGCACTTTTTGAACCGAAGTGCCTTTTGATTTTTTAAGTTTCTCCAGAATTTTCTACCACTTCTCAATGTTTTCTTGAATCTTCAATGTGTTTGCTCACAAACACAAATTATAAAAGGTGGCATTGCACTAAATTGTTTTTTTTAATTTCAAGTTAGTTGTCACAATGCAAATATTTTTACGTATACATGACTCATAGAATCTTAAGATACATATCCCCATCCTTAGTTCTGGGATAATGTAGATATTGAATAAACTATTCTTAAGAGCTTCTAAGAAAATTGAGTATATCCAGGCAGATTTATCATATCTTTGTCGCTGAGTCAATATGCTTCTTCCAACAAATTCACCCATAAAATAGTTGAGTACTCTAAACTCCAGCTTCGCTCATCTTAGTAACCATTTAGTGGCAGCATGAAGGTTCAACAATTTCATAAATTAGTAGGACAAACAAATATAGTACAGTTGCGCCAACTCGAGGCTTCTGGCAGACTAAACTAAATTGCACCATCTTAGCTCTGGAGCAGTTGAGCGTGCAAACAGTCAATGTAGAATGAAAAGAACGCTATGGCTGGTAAAGACGATTTTTTTAACGTGAAAAACCTCGGAAAGGGATGAAAACTAGGTGGCCGAAGCTGTGCCGACCAAATTTCCACTATCTTCTTGTGTTGTTACAGACTTTTTCAGAGAGCTCGAGGATGACAGACCGCCTCTCGTTATAATTGTTGGGGGGGAGAGAAGATCCCCGAGGATGACAGGTCACCGCTCACGGAACTAAGTATTTCTTCTTGTGCAGAGGAGAGCATTGCGTTTTGTGCGCTTTGGAGTCATCAGTTGCTGCTTGGAGGCTGGAGGGGCGCGCTCTGCGCGTCTTCTGGTATGTGGCTTGTCTCCTGTTGCGCACAGTGAGGTCTGGAGCGGCGAGCTTGTTGTTGACTAGAGGACTTGCTGCCAACTAGAGGGCTTGTTGTTGACTGGAGGGCGCAATGTGCGTGGAACATGCTTGGTGCGTAGGGAAGTGCACACAAGGTGGAACGTGTGCGGAGCGGGACGCGCGCCAGGTGGAACGCGCACAGGATGGAACGTGCGTGGGGGGGAACGTGCGCGGGGTGGAATGTGCGCGGGAGCGCTGGAAGGAGATCGAAGATCTTCAAATGATCTTCGAAGGCCCTAGAAGATCTTCGAAGGACTCTTCGAAGACGCAAGGAGATCTTCAAGCTATGAAGCACAAATACTTCCCCAAAGGCAGCATACCCGTATCGGATACCGTATCCGGTACCGGTACGTACCTGATACTCGACAGATACACCTATGTGAACACACTTGGACTTAGCACAACATTCTGCATATTGTGATAGGAGTCTTTTTTTCCAGAGTAAATAAAATTTGGCTCTATGTTAGGAAGCATTGGTACGTCCAATTAAGTTGTGTATATGTACCGAGTATGTTCTGGTACTAGCACATTTCTGTTACAATTATGTGTATTGAATGTGTTGATACGACACAAGTTATTAACAAAATGGCTAACTCGTTTCTAGACTAACCGGAGATTGAAGATGTTGATCTCCAACAATGAAGAAAAAAAAATTGATGAGTAGACTTATGTTTAGTTTTATCTCTTTTAGTTAAACATATAAGATGTTAAATTTTGTAATATTTATGAATGCATAATGTTTGAAAACTCCATGTTATGTTGCATTGATTTGTTGACTTGTACTTCAAGTTATGATATGTTTCGATGTTTTGAGAGCTATTTATTACACTTGTGATATATATATATATATATATATATATATTATTATATTTGTTATAACGTATCATGTCGTATCCGTATCTTTGGTTTTTTAAATTTTGTCGTACTGCCGTACCGGGCACGTATCGTACCCGGGACCCGTACTCGTGCTTCCTAGCCTTCAAGGGAGCTCTCACGTGCGTAGGAGAAGCGGGAGGAGAATATGGATTGAAGTAGGGCCCTAGGGTCCTATTTATAGGTTTTTGGGGTGGTTATGATGGTTACGCGGTTATCTGTACACCATAACCGCTTTATGTGTTAATTGCAGACCAATATCTTATATTTTATTACGTCTGTTTTTTGGAGAATCACTGCGCGCATACCGATTATAATATTTGGTTATACACACCCCTCTCATAAAGGGTGGTTACGCGAGGTGATTAAGCGGAGATCGGACGGTGGAGATCGAGTGGCGGCGATCAGACGGTTGAGGACCGACCGGCGGGGGGACTCGACCAAGGAGGGCAACCGAGCGGCCGAGGAGGGCGGTCGAACGCCCAGCTGGGCGCGACCATGCGGCCGGACAGAAGACCGCCTGCTCGGACGAGTGGCAGAGACCGTCCGCTCGGTTCCGCGGTTGCGTATGGCCGCCCCGCGGTCGCGCATGGCCGCCCCGCGGTCGCGCATGGCCGCCCCGCGGTCGCGCATGGCCGCCCCGCGGTCGCGCATGGCCGCCCCGCGGTCGCGCATGGCCGCCCAGTGGTCGGCGAGGGACTAATGGCCCGGCACACGAAACGTGCGGCCGGAGGGACACGCGGCACAGTCGCAGCCCTTGTGGCCGCACGCGGAGGGCCGGCCGCGGCCCTAGAGGCCGTGCGCGGAGTTGCGGCCGAGGCCCTTGCGGCCGCGCCGCGCAGCAGCAGCCGGCTGGGAGGCCGGGCGTGAAGGCTTGCGGCCACGCATGTGGAGTTGTGTGGTCGTGCGGCCGCGCCGCGTGGCAGTGGCGGCCGGCCAAGAGGAAAGGCCGCAGAGGCATGCGGCCACGCGCTCGGGGCGGGTGGCCCATGCGGTGGCCAGCCGGACCGTTCAGGGCCCGGTGGTGCGGCGGTTTTGCCACGCACGGAGGTTGGGCAGTTCCCACCATGGGATTAATGGGGTTGACTTTGGTCAACCCCACTTAGCCCCCATGACCCCCGCTAAGTTAGTGGGGGGATTCCGAAATGGCAGCCCGGAATCCCTACAAATTAAGGGTGTCCTCATCAAGTACAAAGCATAGTTGCACTAAAAATCTTATTGAAACTATATGATACACTGCCCTTGCAACCTCTTGGAATGCCCCCTTCAGAATTTGAGTGCCACGGGATGTACCAATTCCAAAAAATCGATTCCAACTTTGAGGAGATGTAATAAAAAAAATTCACGACACATTGATACCCTAGAATTTGAGCTTAACTACAAGTAATTGGTTGACCATAGGCTTGCATGCATCTTTCTATGGCAAGGGAATGGAAGATACTCTGGTCCTCTGTTCACCGAAAGGCAAGGAATTTGTCTTATATGGATATTGAAGCAATTAGATCACATCACTATTTGTTCCAGAACTCTCAACTTTATCAATATGGGGTGGAAAGGAAAATAAAGGTAAATTAGTAGCCACGTTTCATGGTATATATCACATACTTTTTTTAAAGACGATAGATTTCAAAGACCCTATTGAGTTAAATTTGACAAAACAGTATGAAATGGGAACACCACTCGGCCTATATAAAGTTCATCTTGACAATGAAGGAGAAACTTAAAACTAAAAGTAAATTAACTGTATTGCAAGTTAACTACTTACCCACTTAGAACAGTCGGACACACCAACAATCGAGGAAGTATCACATAGATGGGCAAAGTCATAGACCGGCAAACATCTCCATCAGCTATCTGATGCAATGAAAAATTTATGATTTTACATTGTGACAAAGAAAGAGCAATGTTAAAAAATTATGTGCGAATTTATAGGAGGATGCATTTAGTTACATATTAAATTCTTACAAAATCAAAAAATAATTCTTGGTAACATAAAAAATCATTTTCCTCTTTAAAAGCTTCTCTTCTAATGATATATGCAAATTATATGAGAAACAAAATTGTAACTTCCAAGGTTTCTATGGACAAGCATTGGAAGAGTTAAAGAATGGAAAAGGCGAGCATATGATGCCTGCTATAGTTATCCATCATTTTTAGGCCAATTCGATTAGACTATAAAATGTGGGCATGATAAATGATGATGGCCTCAACAGTGAAAAACAATTAAGATACGTTATTATTTACAAAATACAATTCCGTGGCCCAAACTCTATTAAGATTGTATTGAAAGGATGGAGAGAGTGGTTTCTTTGAAGTTTGAATATAAGATGGGCAAAAATAAGTGTGATTTGGAAAAGTACAGAGGACTAAAGCTACACCATAATGCAAGCAAATTAATAGGTTTAAGAAAAAATGAGTTGCTTATTATATACTCAACTTGTTACAAAAGGACTAAAAAGACTGTCTAGGCAAGATTTCGGTAAAAATATTGGTAAACAACACTCTAAGCCTTTATCCCACCATAGTGGGGTCAGCTATATGGACCATTTGTCACCATTG
The DNA here is from genome assembly GCA_039513925.1 of Platanthera zijinensis. Lineage (NCBI taxonomy): Eukaryota > Viridiplantae > Streptophyta > Magnoliopsida > Asparagales > Orchidaceae > Platanthera > Platanthera zijinensis. Next base: position 130,339,801 of record CM077098.1, on the reverse strand, counting down.
CATCGTATCTTTAGTCATAATCTCACTAATGCCTAAGTAGATTGACTTTCCTTTTAGTTTCATTTCAAGTATTTTTTGGTCTGCCCCTCCCTTGTTTAACATGCCTAGTAGCTAAGTTCTTACAACGCCTAACAAGTGCCTCTAATGGTCTCTTTTGTACGTGCCCAAACCATCTTAATCTAGATTCTCGCATATTCTCTACAATTGGTGTCACTCATGTCTTATCTCTGATACATTCATTCCTAATTTTATTCAGTCTCGTGTGTCCGCACATCCACCTAAGCATCTCATCTCCGCAACTCCCATTTTTTGTGCATGTACATAATTCACCGCCCAACACTCAGAACCGCAGAACATCGCTAGTCTAATTGCAATACAGTAAAACTTGTCTTTACGTTTTAATAGTATTTACGATCACATAAGATCTCAGGAGCGCATCTCCACTTCAACCAACCTACTTGGATTCTATGTATCACTGCGTTAACTACACCTCCATCGTTTTGAAATGTCGATCCCATATATTTAAAGCGCTCACTGCGGGAAATATCATGGCCACCTAACTTAATGACGGAGTTATCCGTCCTTGTACTACTAAATTTAAGTTTTATATACTTTATTTTGTCCTGCTCAACATAAAACCTTCTTTTCAAAAGTGTCTCGCAAAAATTCAAGTTTTGAGTTTACACCCCCACGCGTTCCATCGACCAAAACAATATCATATGCAAACAATAAACACCAAGGTATTTGACACAGGAAGAATCTATAGGTGGCGGATGTAACCTTGCCCTAAGCCTATATGCAATGCAAAGTCCGACAGATAATTCAAATTAAACATTAAATAATTTAATCGCACGCGCATGATTGTGATAAAAAGCAAAATAATTTGTTATAGCAAGGGGCTTCCTTGAAAAGTGCAAGGGGCTTCCAACGGTGGAGGGCTGGTTGGAGAGAGAGGAAGGCAGAGAAGCTACCAAGGCGTCGCACCCTGGAAGAAAAGGGAATCTGTCGTCGCACCAGATGAAGGACCGGCGGTTCCTGCTTTAGCAAAACCCACGATGCCCTTTTCGTCCACTTGCTTGTTAATAAATACACCCTAAATGATAACTACACAGTAAAATTGAAAATCAAATAAAACTCAAATCGGATGGCTCACACCGCCTGGATCGATCGGGGACAAAATACAACTCAAAATATAAAAAGTCATATATAAATTCGACTCGAATCGACCATCCGAACACAACCACGGCGGCTGATCGTCCATCTGGGCAGCGGATCACAGCCTCCTATGGGAATACACGTGTGTTGGTCGTGGCGCGCCATCAGTTTTCCTCCGCGAGAAGGGACAAAGCGAGAGCGCGCATAGAATAGACCCTGCAAATCACAATGATAATCTAAAAACAAACCACCACAATATAATATATCCAAGCAAATATGATTTCCAATCCATTAAATAAATGCTGAAATAATCGTCCAATACAACAAAACTCACCAAGTAGTGAGCTGACCAAGGCAATAAAGATTTCGGATCCAGATGCGTTTTGACAGCGATCCAATGTGGAACCGGAGGTGGGAAAACAACGTAGGTGGCTTCCCTCGACGGTGGAAGACGGAGTTGGGCAAAAAATGAGTAGATCCAGCCACGTAGGGGTGGATCCGAGCGAGGGAGGATAGATCTGATGATTTAAGAGCGGATCCAAGCTAGGGAATGTGGGACGGGTAGGGGAATTGGCAGAACGGGGATGAAACGGTCCAGATCTGGACTGATCTGGAAGGGAGGGATGTGAGGGTGGCTCCACGGGGTGGGGAAGGGCTGGCGGCAAGAGGGAACTAGGGTTTTGATGGGCGGCTGCTGTATGGGTAAGAAGGAGGGGCAGCGGTGGCTTTGGAGGGTGGAGGAGTGGCCGGCGGTGGGATGTAGAGGTGCTATGAGGGGAGGCGGCTGTTGGGAGGGGGATTAAAGAGGGGATCGGCGATAGGTTTGTGGGAGGGTGTTCGGTTGATGTGGGGGGAATGAAACCAACGAGGTGGTCAAATGTCAAAGGGGTTAAGGGCGGCGGAATAGGGTTTGGAAGAGGTGGAAAAGGTGCTTGGGGTTAGGGAATATCTTGGGAAGGAAGATACACGTCTAGGAGTCGTCACCTAGGGTTCCACGGAGTTGACGTCGTGGGAGGATCGCAGGATTCCGGGATACACTCACCAAAATCAGCAATCCCTCAAATCAATCTCTTATACATCTATTTATAATAATTAGAGAATTAGGGCATCCCACCATCGACGGCTATAATTGGTCGGAGGTGGGGCCACCCAAATACATCAAAATAAAATGCAAAATAAAGTGATATATGAAATCGATTCGCAACGCGAATCCGAATGCATTTGCGGGGTAAAATCATCGATCCGAGCACATCATATATGGTAAGTCGTCAAATCAGGCTCGAACGGCCCAAAGCTCGTCCTCCGCTGCAGGTCCACGTCTCCGCTCCGCATCAATATTACTTGTAGGATATGCTAGGTGAGCTTATCTAAGATAAGGGTAAAGAGAAAAGCTTAAATCCAACCCTTGATGTAAGCCAACAATGATAGAAAAATCTCGTGTTAATCCTCCAGATGTCCTCAGCCTCGTCATTATAAATATTTTTGATTACGTCAATATATGATACATTTACACCTTTTTTTTCTAAGACTCTCCATAATACCACTGTTGAAATCTTATCATAAGCCTTCTCAAGATCGATAAACATATGCATTTTTTTTCCAGTTAGTTGTTAATAAGTCTCCTCAAAAGGTGTATAGCTTCCATGGTCAACTGCCCTGGCATAAATCTAAATTGATTCTCTGACATGCTAGTCCCTAGTCTTATTCTTCTCTTCATTATCCATTCTCATAGTTTCATGGTAGACTACTCTAATTTACTTAACTCTTATCCAAGCTCAGTTCATTGTCTTTTTCTTCATTGTAGAGTTGATAAAAATAATTTTTCCATTGTTCCTTAATAGTCATACCATCCGTCAAAATCGTATCTATTTCATCATTTATGCATTTAACATGGCTTAAATCTCTTATCTTCCGCTCTCTAGCTCGAGTAATTTTATATATATCACACTCTTCATCTTTAGTACCTAGTCGCTTGTAAAATTATTCATAAGTTTGACTTCTTGCTTTACTTGTCTTTTTAGCTTCTTACTTGGCGACTTTATACCTTGTTAAAATCATTTCTACAAACGTAGAGTATTTTATATCTAACCATTTTTGCCCTCACTATGTCTTGCACCCACTCTTTCTACCACAAAGATTCTTTATGTGGGGGCGCACGATTTTTGACTCTCCAACCACGTTCTTTTCACTTATCCTTAAATATGAAGACAAATTCTCATGTGACACTAGGATCAACATAAAGATCAACAATTAGTTGTTCCATAACAGCTGCCTTGAAGACAACCTGTTTTCGGTCTTCAAGTTCCACCACCGAATTTTTGGTAATATTTTTATACTTCTCTTAAATTTACTATATTTGATTTACACATATAACATCACTAGCATATGTTGTGTTGTCAAACTTTCTCCTGATATGACTTTACAATCTTTTCAAAAAATTTTATCCATTTTGCAAGTCATAAAATAATCAATTTATGACTTAGTCCACACATAAACGTAATAAAATGTTCTTCCTTCACGAGGAACATATTTGTCATTGTTGGAATTATCGAATCAATGTCGGTCTATTAGAGTTGTAGGTATATTTGGGTTTAATCCCACATTGCGGGTTAATCTTTATGAGTCTATGTATTTCCTATTTAAAGTCCCTATGTGGATGAATAAAAATACAACTTCAATTTCAATTTCCCCACTTAAAACATGGTATCAGAGCCAATGATCTGAAACCTTATTTTTTTCAGTGTGTTCTGATTCTGCCTCTCGATTTTGTGATTTTTGCAGTCTGTGCGCAGCTGTTTCGTACTCCCGCTCCCGTCCAGCATCTCCGCTCCGGTCAACAGAATTGACGTCTGATTCCATCGACAGAAACGACTCTGGGTTCGCAAGTTCGGCGTCTTCCTCCTTCGCTGAGCTCGTGCACCTTGCGCCTGCCTCCTTTCGCTGAGATCAAGCGGCTTCTGATCCCTCAGTGACCATCGATCACGTCCGTTGTCAACATCGTGTTCTGTCATTAGTGCGACGAAGACTTTTGTCGCAGGTGCATCCATCTCCTGATCCTATCGGGTTCGCTGTCTTCTGTGGGCTTCGTCATTCCTGTCGGTTGCTTCCATCGACGTTCTATCTGTTATCGTTCAGTGTTGCTTTGTCGAAACCTTGTTGTGTTGTCTTATCCTCATCGATGATGGGTTACTCTATTTCATGGGTTTCTCCGCTTACAGCAGTTGCTGTCTGTGCTCCTTCCGCATCTGCCGATGGAGATCTTGTTTGATACTCTTGTTGTTGTTGTCGACGTTGTCCGGGCTGTATTCATACTATTGTTGGGATTCAGTATTTGCCTCTCTGGTGTTTCCTTCTTCTGTTTGTGGTGATGTTGATGGCTCCCACTGCTTCTGATCTCCGTGCGGCCTCAAGATTGTTCGTATCTGCCACGTGCCTGCTGTCGGCCCTACCCAGGCCTCTTCTTGCTGCTGCTGAAGGGTTCTTTTCTGATCTTGTCAGTGATGTGTATCATGATGCTTGCTTCTCTGGTCGATTATAGGGATGATGGAGTGAATGGGATGAAGATGACTCATATGATCTTTCCCGACCTTTCGCCTACGTCCTACACGACCTCCAGCCTTATGTCATATGTTGTTAGTGTCTCCCCAGTTTGTCTTTCGATTGGTCCTGTGTTGGAGCGCGATTGTGTTGGTTGTACTAATCTCAGCGGGTTGTGTCGCGTGAGCCCGTGTAGTGCGGGACCGTATCGTGAAGGACTGCCCTTTGTGTGGATTATCCCTGGTTTCCCGGTTGATGATTTGCAACCTACGTCATGTGTGGGTGTTGCGTCATGTGCGGGTCAGTGTCGTGTGTGGCTATGTCCCCGGTTAATTTCCTGGACCCCGGTTTGGAATTCACCCCGGTGGCTCGTCTGATATTTGTCCTGCATCGCCTACCTCCATTGTCGTTATTTGATGTGTCCAATATGAAGGGTCCCCCCTTCAGCTTGAGGGGGTGTTGGAATTATCGAATCAATGTCAGTCTATTAGAGTTGTAGGTATATTTGTGTAACATCTCAAAAATTTATGTGGCGCATTATGTTAGTCGCGGGATTCAATCGCGTATAAGAATGGTCGGCAACTTTGGCGAATCAAGGTATTTGTACACGTTAATGTTGTGTTGCTCGCCATATTGTCGCTTTTAATTGTCATATATTAAGAGTCTTATTTCAACGCGTATGAGTAGGATGCTTGAGTATAGAAATTACATAGATGGTAAGTAGCGATGGCAGACTTGTAATTTGGAGGAAATTGAAGTTTCCTTCTTCAGCCATAGGGTTTAAACCAAGAGCCACCTTCTTCAGTCATAGGGTTTAAACCAAGAGCCACCTTCTTCAGTCATAGGGTTTAAACCAAGAGCCACGATCTCCCCCCCCCCCCCCCCCCCCGTGATTTTTCGTCATTCATTTAATTTCCCCCTCCCACGTTTTCCTTTCATAATTGTGGCCCGTGATCATGCGCCTGTTAAATTCCCGTAAGCCCTAGTTGGAGTGTAACCGTCGAAAGACCTATTTCTTTCCTCCCCCAGTATTTCACAAATAGAAACCGCCGCATCTCTCTGTTTTCCTCGCAGGCGCTCCCAACCGATCATAGGCGCACCTCTCCTTGCTCATAGATAGCTCCAATAGATGGGGTTTTCTCGCATTCTGGATATGGCGGTATCTTCCATCATCAAATTCAATCCCGTCGAGCCCTCTTTTCTCCTCAGTTGGTCGCAGAAGGGTTTTCCCCTCTCCTTCCGGCAGAAACCCTTGACGCCTTCTCCTTACCGTTTGTGGAGACCAGTCGTCACTCCCTCCCTCTCCAGCAGATGTTGACAATCTTAGGGAGTGGCCTTCTTTTCTTGTGCTCTGGAATGTCGGCTGAAGATCTTCTCCCCTTCCCAGTCACCGCATCTTCCAGGTAGCGGCCAAGAACCCTTTTTCTGTTAGATCCATGACATCTCCTCCCTCTTGTTTTCATTTTCATTTCAGATGTTAAGGTTTATGTGTTTTCATCCATCCTTAAATTCAAAGAAAATGATCGAGGAACCCCCTAACAGTTTCAAGTCAGCCCTTCTAAGGCCAATCCCTCCGTCGGATTTGGGCAGGTATTAAACATTATTTCTTTCCCTACGAAGAACTCACTTAAGCCGTCAGGATGATTAATTAAGGTTTTTTGTGGCAATCGTGACTGATCGACAACTTCTGATTTGGGCGAGGCCTCAACTATTTTCAGAAATTATAATCCTCCGCTATAAAAGGAGTGGTAAACTCATTTCTCACGTCATGAGATGATATCCTTGAAATCCCGAGGAATGTTGGCGTAATGTTTAACTTTTTCCCCTTTTAGGTTCCGCAAGGGGAATTGGAGTAGGAGAGTTCGTAATACAACAACATTCAAGCCTTTATCCCACTACAGTGGAGTCGGCTATATGGATCCTTTGTCGCCATTGTGCCCTATCTTTTGTCATAATCTCACTAATGCATAAGTACATCATGTCTTTCCTTACAATTTCATTCCAAGTCTTTATTGGTCTACCCCTCCCTTGTTTAACATGCCTAGTGACTAGACTCTCACAACGCCTAACAGGTGCCTCTAATGGTCTCCTTTGTACGTGTCCAAACCATCTGTGTTACCCCTATCTTATCCCTGATACTTTCATTCCTAATTTTATCCAATCTCGTGTGTCCACACATCCGCCTAAGCATTCTCATCTCTGCAACTCCAATTTTTTGCTCATGTACACAATTCATTGCCCAACACTCAGAACCATAGAGCATCGCGGGTCTAATTGCAGTACGGTAAAACTTGGCCTTAAATTTTAGTGGTACTTTACGATCACATAAGATCCCTGACGCGCCTCTCCACTTCAACCAACCCACTTGGAATCTATGTGTCACATCTTTATCAATACCTCCGTCTTTTTGAACTATCGATCTAAGATATTTAAAACACTCACTACGGGAAATATCTTGATCACCCAACTTAATAACAAAGTCATCCGTCCTTCTTGTACTGCTAAATTTAAGCTCCATATATTCCGTCTTTGCCCTGCTCAACCTAAAACCCTTCATTTCTAAAGTATCCCGCCAAGATTCAAGTTTTGCGTTTACACCCTCGCGCGTCTCATCAACCAAAACGATATCATCCGCAAACAATAAACACCAAGGTATTGCTTGTTGGATATGTCTGGAGAGTTCGTAATAAATCAAAATAATTTCTGCATGTTCTTCAAAGTAATCTAGACAGCTTTGTTGTCGCATCTCGTGTTCGAACACTGCAATACCACGGTAAGAAATTAGACTACTTTCAGTTAGACATATCATTTTGGATAATTCTTGTATTAAATTATCTCAATGCACGTATATAAAGAAACAACTTCTCACTGTCACAAATCAGACCAACAACGAAGGGGTAAGTTATTATGATTGAGAATTAAATATTATTTAACCAAAAATCATGAATCGGATGACAAATGAAATTGATAGAGTAGGACATGCAATTAGCCACTAAAATAATAGTCTAACTCATGATTAGAGTTAGTTTAAAGTGTAAGATACGCTTAGTCTAAAATACTAGATTAAGCCACATGAGGTATTTTAATCTAGTGGACTCAAATTGGGCGTTACGCCAAGAGTGTCATATCAACCACAAGATCAGATCAATCCAGAAAATGGCGAGAGGGGTCCACCCTCATTCTTTTGGTGGAGGCACACCATCGCACTCGCAGGGCCAGCAACCCACCATACGAGATTAAAACTTAGGGTCGATGACCCTTGATTCCAGATATAGAACTCCTCAGATAGGAATCTGTGTTCTCCTCGAAGGACATTCAGTTCAGGGCACCATCAGATTTGTCACTCAAACTACAGTTTTTAGTTATGTGCATGGTCGTCATTAATAATAAGATTTAATAAGTCAGTCGTGGAATCTATATGAACTTACAGCGGACACGATTCATAAACTCCAAAAAAATCAAGCGTAACAGCAAAAATTGAATTTTTTAAAGTACATATCAACAGTAAGATATATATATATATACTTACATGTTATAAATCAGATCACGTCGCATACAATATATAGATAAGTATTAACCGACAATTTATTTAATGAAAGGTGTCATTCAAAAAAGAGAATAGAAAACAAAATACTCGAGGCACATGCATGATTATTAAAATAATTAATTACAACTAGGCTAAGAACAAAAGCTAAGGGCATATAAAAAGCTTCAGATTAGTGACCTCATACTTATCTAGCCAGCAGTCCACAAGAGCCTCAGACGTGGGGTCTCCAGCCACAGTTTCAGACATGGAGATTTTCAGATACGAGGTGTATCCCACTTAGGGAGCACATCAGATCAGATCAGGGCGCCGCCTGCGAGTCGCCATTTGGGCTCCATAATTAGATTAAGTACAATAAATCATAACTCATGATATTTGAATACTCAATCTTTTAAGGAATTCAAAATACTTAAAATCAACACAAATAATAACTCAGATACTAAGGCAGATTCCATAAGGCATATTTTTAGAGATTGATATATAAATCAGTAGATAGAACAATAAAAAACTTGCGCTTAAAAGTTAACAACTCATATTTTTATGCATACAAACAATTTATGTATGTTTCTAATATTATTGGGAGTAGTCCTTCGTACTCTCCAGTGGGTTTGACTCAGTTGGAAATTGTTTTTACATGGGTCGTCGATGGGGAGTTGTGCTTAGGATAAGTGTCACGGTTCTTCTTTTTAGGCTGTCTTTTTCTTCAGTTGTATTTCAGTTAAGTAGTTGTACTTGTTCTTTGGTCTTCATGTACTGGAACTGTCTACTGTTTTCAATGTTTCAGGCATTATGTAAGCTTTCAGTGAATCAGATTTAACAGTTCTTACCTGTATTAGTTGGCTCTGTGAATCGGTATTTAAGGTACCCTTGTTTACCCTTAACTGCATATATTACTTTCGTTGTAAGTTTATATTAGTACTTTTATTTATGTCAGCTATGTACCAGTTTTAATATCGTTGCTTAGTTTACTTCTTATCGCGGGGCCTGGCCGGATGCTGATTTATTGTTAAACTAGATTTGGGTGTTACAATTTGGGTTTAGTCACATTGTCGGTTCGTCTCTATAAGTATACAAGTGACAGGCACGGGCCTTCGGCCCTGGGGGCATTCGACGGGGGTGCGACAATCGGCGGGGTGCGACATTCGGCGGGGTGCGACATTCGCCGGGGTGCGACATTCGCCGGTGGTGCGACATTTGTCATGGGGACGACATTTGTTGTGGGCGGCAACATTTGTCGTGGGCGGCGACATTTGTCGTGGGAGGCGACATTTGTCGTGGGCGACAACATTTGTCGTGGACAGTACCCGCCCCTATGGCCTCGCGCGACAGTACCCGCCCGCTCCCGGCGTGCTGCGCCCGCTCCCGGCGTGCTGCGCCCGCTCCCGGCGTGCTGCGCCCGCTCCGCAACATATACATATGAGTACTCAAAATGACCGTAAAAAAATGTAAATCAAGAGACAATAAAACATTAATTTTGTAACAATTAAAACATTAATTTTGTAACAATAGATTTGGGTGTTACAATTTATATTTTAACGTTAAAACATTAATTTTTCTCTTGTCATTCCTAGCTAGAGACAATAGGTTTAGGGTATCTAGTGTTTTTATTTTTTGTGTTTTAATATTGTAAAATTGTGTAATTACCTAAAAAGATATTGTCTTTATAATATACTAAAATAAAGTTTGGTATAATTGTGTAATTATGAATACAACTATAAGGGCAATATAGAGACATCAGGCAATGTTTCACCAAAAAGTAGTTTTCGTATATTAGTAGAGATTTATTTCCTATTTAAAGCCCCTATGTGGATGAATGAATGAATGAAATTAAAACATCTATTTTAATTTCCCCTCTTCCAACAGTCATAATTAGCTCATGTGCTATGACAAAGTTTAAAATAATTTTTCCTTCTTCATTTTTTTCTTCATACTCAAATCCTTCGTGAACGTCTGTATAATTCGTATTTTCCTTCCATATAGGTACATTTAAGTCTCATCGCATGAAGATTTTCTCACTTTGTGGGGTTTTTCTTACAAAATCATCTAATTGTTTCCAAAATTATACTTAAATATTTTCACTTAATCCTACTTGTGACGCATAAGCACTAATCACATTAATAATTTTCCTTCCTACGATCAATTTAAGAACTAAAATTCTAACACATTTTCTACTTACCCGAACAATTTCATCTCTCAAATTAGTATCCACAATAATACTTCATTATTTGTTTTTTTCCTGTGTACCATAATTTAAAAATTAAATTATCTAGAAATTCAGCTTTCTCACCCACCCATTTAGGCTCCATTTGGGAGAACTTATTTTCACCGGTCAAGTGGTTACGACCGCATGAACCGGACCTTAATTAAGGTCCGGTTCATGCGGTCGTAAACGCTTGACCGGTGAAAATAAGTCAAACCAAACGGAGCCTTAGTCTCTTGTGAGCATAAAATATTTATTCTTTTTCTAATCATTATATTCAATACTTTCATCGTTTTTCACGTTAGTGTGTCTATATTCCAACTTTCAAACCTAAGTCGGTCACAAATCCTACGATCTACTCTCCTAGGACGCCTAATATGTGAGGCTTTTGCATAATTAACATTATACCCAAGTCCTCTTGGAGGTATGGCGGTCCTTGGCAAGATGCTGCATTCAGATCATACGACGAGGACTCTTGCATATTTAACATTACACCCAAGTCCTGGAAATGCAGCGGTCCTTGCCGAGATGCCGCATTCGGACCATACGATGCGTTCCTTACGGGGAACAACCTATCTTTTACATAATTTCTCAAACGATTCATATTCATAAGAGTGACTAAATTTTTTGTTGGTCGTCTACCCTTCACCATTTTTCATCTGAGCTTGGGACTGAAAGCATACTCAATAATGTGTAGTCATTAGTCATCATGAGAATTAGTGAATTACTAGCTCTTGAGCATCATTCAACCATGGTTGAAGGCACTAAGACTCATTGGAGCCACAAAACACATAAACATACTCAACAACAACTGAACCTTCGATTCTTAAACCACTTGTTAAGAAGTGGTACTAAGGGAGGTTAGGTTAGATACATCAATGGTCAAACTTATACTAAACATAAAAATTTAAGCACGTGTGTGAGACTAGAAAAATACTCTAGTATGTCTTCACACTTAGTCTTATAGTGGAACGTATGATTGTGTGAAATATGCATACCAACCTTATTGTCACGCCAAAGAGGAACAAGAGCCGTGACTGTGATGCCTAAATTGTTGAGTAACTCCTTGAGCCAGATCAACTCGGTCTTCGCACTATATTCAATTACATCACTAGATGTGATGACAACCTGCTTATTACTTACCTTTTTTTCCAAATAACATATAATAATAATAGTGACTCTCTTGCCATCCTGAGAAACGGCCCAATAAGCATCAATCCCTCTTAAAAGGACACCTCTTTCCACCAACCAAGAGTCATCCACTTACAAACTATAGCCATCCACCATGAGTGTCCTAACCACACACTTCGAGAAATTGCTGGAAATGGTGACAAAGTTCAGGACAGATCATCCAGCAGACAAGGCACAACAACAATCGACCTTCCTCACAGAGTCACATCACAAAGCCCCGCCGCAGGGGCAATGGACTAAACACGAGCAAAAGACCACGGCAAGGCCTTCAACTAGGTCTTGCTCTGAATTCTCGACCGGCGGGCAACTCAACATTGTTGAAGCCTTCTTGGAGATATTAAAATCTGCATTAACCCTCGATGCTTCAGTCGTCCCGAACATTACTGCGTGGAGATTAACCCACACTGTTCTCATCCAGCGGACCCCTCATAAGCCATCGATCTCACACTTCCAACAAACAAGATTTATCAAACAATGTTCTCAAACAAAGATGACTAAATGCATAGTGAAAAAACTAAGACTGAATTGTAGCATGCCTTCAGTCAGGGCATCATTACAAGTTATTCTAGGGAGGTAAAAAAATCGGACAACGAAGAAAAAAGATTAGCTTGTGGCCTCACTAATCTAGAAGTCAAATCTCACTTCCAACCTTGAAGACAAGCTATCTTAGAAGGATAGGAGTATTGTTATGGCCGTAATCTGAATTTTGTAGGACAACATATCTTATTTTATTCTCTTATCACTAGTTTTAGTTCATTTAAGATTTGAAGTTCTATTTGGGTGTTCTCTGCAATCAGTTGGTTTGTTTGGATCATTTGGATGGACTAACGTAAGAAAGAAATTAACATTAAAACCATAAGAAATCCAACAGCTCTCTCCTCACGAGCTCACCGCCTCAAACTATCGCGTTAAGGCTCCAAAGTACCATTACAATCCTAATCGTAATAGAAGAATACTGATGCTTGGGATTATAGAGGATTTGTGAGATGGCTAGGCCTAAAACACTAACTTGCTAACAATACAGAAGGCTCTGAAGTAAAATTAATAGACAGGATGTAACATGCCTACAAGTTGAATAAGGACTTGACAAATTAAGAGTTAAAACCTTATATAGAACTCACAGAAAAGAATGTAGTCAGAAGATTTATCAATCCACGGTCACTAGAATTACGCTTGCCTGTGTAGTCTGTATAACAGAAGTATCGGATATTATTCTCTCCCCAGCAAGAATTGATTCAACACAAAGCAGTAGTATGTCAATGGACTGTATAGGAACAGCAGATGCTTCAACAATTAGATCTCCGCTTATAGGTTCTGATAAAGAACACTGAGTTGATATGTTCCCCGTAACCTGAAATCGTCCTGCGGAAGATAACAAGCTAATAACAATAGCATAGTGTAGCCTTTTACTGTGCATAAGCTTGCATAGGTTACGCAATTGCAAAAATAGATATGGTTATTATCACAATGGAACTATAAAATTGAGGAAGTACATGTGCCCTGCATAAAAGATTTGACATATTTAGCATCTCAATTTTAGGGCACACAATGTATTTGGGACTTTTATTTTTGTAAGAGTGAAACAACCGCTTTACACCACAAAACAGTAGCATCGCACGCAGGAATCGTATTTAAGATAAACTAGATAAACAGCAGCATCACAGCAAAGGGAATATTTCTTTTTAAATTAGAGAACAAAGATAAATAAATTATGATCTCTATAAAAAAAGTAAATTACATTTTATTATTTTCTATGAATCAACCTCAATAATAGCTGATGTCTTAGATGATCATAGTCATAGTCTTTAAAAAAACATATATGTGTGTTATAGATTTAAGAGAGTTGACTACCATACTACTTTTACTTTAACTAATTGTTTATTGCTAAATAAATCGGACTGCCAATTGCATTTGCACATGCATCTATAGTGGCATTTATGAGGATTGTGTGTATGCATTCATATCTGACGCAGGACGGGCCTATGTGGAAAATGTGTAGACACGCTAATCCAATCCTACGTGGATGTGCGTAATGGATGTGAATGAACCCAATGTAATTTTATGTATGCATGTTTTTTAAAATTAGCCCAGAATTAAACATTAGCAATAAATTTATACACGGTTAGCAAATCAACACAATGTTCACTATAATTTTTGAGTTAATAAGAAATTCACGTCGTGTTTCACAAAAGGTGTTTTCCACTATAACTTGCACAAATAAGTTCTATAGAACTAAAAGAGATAAAACAATAGCACTAGCGATCACAAAATCCAACACATAAAGCATGTTCATCCAATATTCAATACAAAATAAAACATATTAAATCAAAAATTACTTACAAAGCAATGGGGCAGCGGGCTATAGCTGTAGACACGACTAGGGTGCAGGAAATTGAATAGCATGAACTAGGAGGCGGCAGGATTTAGGGTAATGAAATGCAGGTGGCTGACTTGCGAGTTCTCTTGGACGGGAGTGGAAAACAGGGTTAGGGGAAGAAGGCTCCAGGCTGTTAGTGTGAGGGTGAGACAGGACATCAAGTGGGTTGCTCTAACGAGAAGAAGAATAACCGTCGAAGAAAGAGCAGCCGCTCCTGTGTGCAGCTAGGGAGGGAAACGACATGGAAGTTCTGATTCGACAAGGAAGAGAGAGATGAACAGGAAAATGGTGTGCGGCTTGCGATGGGGAAGGTACTGTGCGGCTAGGGCGGAGGAAAACACAGGTGAACTACACGCCGCCGATATATGTTCCGTCGAGAGGAAGAAGACGAGCGCTGGAAAGGGAAGACGAGCTGCTTGCGGTCGCTTGTCGTTTCTGGCGGTGGATGTGATGAATAGTGATGTATCGAGCGGTTTCCTTCTTCGATCGTGGAGTGGAAGGAACTTATTAGCAGTTTTCTTCTTCCGTAATGAAGAAATTGTGGGCAGAGGCAGGGTTTTCACGGGAGGACAGAATAGTGAAAATAAAAAAAAAAGGAAAACTGAAAGTCGTTGAAGCTTCGCACCCCGGGCTAGCAGCGTCGCACCACGAATGATTGTCAAAATCTGGAATCTCACACAAAACTCAGCAATACCTCTAAACTGCAGTGTTCGCCCCTATTTATAACAAGAGGGGGCGGTTGGGAACCCGGCGTGAACGGCTATGATCGTTTGTTATGTCTGGTGTCCTAAAACGCTAAATACACACCAGAAAAATAAAATAAAATACATATAAAATGAAAAGTGATGCTCCGGACGCGCTCGCGGTCTCGGATCGCCGATCTGATCAACGCATCTCCGGCAAATCTGCAAAAACGGGTCCCGCCGAGTGGTGGCCCGATCTCCTCCGATCACGAACACGCGGTCGATCCCCATCATTTTCCCCGGGCTGAAAAACATTCAAATCTGAGGAATGAAGATGAATATGTTGTAATCGAAGATCGGGGAAAAATCCAAAAAACTATGTCGCCAATATCCAAGCACCATCAAAGGTGTAGTGTCCTGCACAAAGTAACGGAAAGAAGGACCGTCTGTATTGGAGGTGCACTCGTCCAACACAATATCACTAATTCTCTCAACTCCCACCTCTCGTGTTGGTGGATCCAGAAATCCCGATAAAATCATAGGAGATGCGGGTAAACCTACGGGTGTTCGTCCAAGGTGAACAGGGGAAGTGTGAAGCTGTAACTGGAAGGGTGTTACAAGAAGCATCAAGGTATGGATCCCTATGTTCGAGAGGATCAAAGTAATGTGCCAAATCTCTTGTATTAAATACGGGATGAATACCCATATCTGCAGGGAAATCGATCGCGTAGGCATTTGTCTCAACTATCTTTATAACCCTATAAGGACTCATTCGCTTAAGTTGTAGTTTGGAAGAGGCTCATATTGAGAGCCTCTCCTTGCAAAGACCGACCATGACATGCTCGCACACCAGAAAATGTTGCTCACGCTTGTGCATATCTGCTCATGCCTTATATAATTCAATATTGCTAGAGCCGTTTAATTCCTGAGTAATTCATGCATTTCATGTTGTTGAGTGGAAGATTAATTCTATTATTTGGCCCTACTCTAGCATATATAGGAGTGGGAAAAATACGTACAACGACCAGATGAACCAAAAAACAAAGACTTGAAACATAACCGAAATACAGACTCTCCAACACTCCCTCTCAAGTTGGGCGTGTAATGTCGGTCATGCCCAACTTGCTCAATATCTTGTCAAAGGAGCACAGACTCAGCCCCTTAGTCAGCACATCTGTCAGCTGCTGGTTAGATGGGCAAAAGGGAGTACACACCATCCCCTTTACTATGTTCTCCTTGATGAAATGTATGTCGATCTCCACGTGTTTAGTACGGTCATATTGGACTGGGTTGTGGGCAATACTGATAGCGGCTTTACTATCACAATAGATCCTAATTGGACCACAGTCTTCCATACCCAAGTCCCTCGTCATTGACTGAATCCATATCCCTTCGCATATTTCAAGTGTCATTGCCCGAAACTCTGCCTCAGCACTGGATCTGGCAACAACATATTATTTCTTGCTTCTCCAGGTCACTAGATTACCCCCAACAATGGAGCAATATCCAGATGTAGATCGCCGATCATCAATAGAACTTGCCTAGTAAGCATCTGTGTAAACTTCAACCGTTAATGTCTCGCCTGGTCTAAACAGTATGCCTTTACCTGGAGAGTATTTGAGATATCTCAGAACCCTGTATGCAGCATCAAGATGATGTGATCTCAGTGAGTGCATATATTGTCTAATAACACCCACAACATAAGATATATCCGGACAGGTATGAGAGAGATAGATAAATTTTCCAACCAGTCACTGGAAACCTGGTATGTCATCAACCATTTCTCCACCATCTCTACCAAGCTTGTGATTGGCTTCAATTGGGGTGTCAGCAGGTCTACACTCAATCATTCTTGCTGTTTCCAACAGATCCAGAATGTACTTCCTTTGAGATATAAAAATTTCATGTCTGGATTTGGCCACCTCGATGCCCAGAAAATATTTGAGAGCCCCAAGGTCCTTAACTTCAAACTCCTTTGCAAGCCTAGATTTTAAGTTCTCAATCTCCTCTGTGTCATCACCTGTTATCACAATATCGTCAACATAGACAATAAGGGCAGTTACCTTGCCATGTCGGTGTTTCACGAACAAGGTATGATCTGCATTGCTCTGCCTGTACCCGAAGGATATCATTGTTCGGTGGAATCTACCGAACCACGCACGAGGCGACTGTTTTAAGCCGTACAAAGCCTTCTTCAATCTGCAAACTTTCCCTGCTGAATCTTTTTGAAGAACACCAGAAGGCAGGGACATGTAGACCTTCTCCTCAAGATCAGCATGAAGAAATGCACGCGGCACATGAAGCAGTATCCGGATTGAATTCATTTTAGCAACCGGAGCAAATGTCTCCTGATAGTCGATGCCCGTTGTTTGAGTGTATCCTCTAGCAACCAATCTAGCTTTTCACCGTTCAACCAAGCCTTGGCAGTTCTGCTTCACTGAGAAGACCCATTTACAACCCACAACAGTTTTCCCTTTGGGCAGGTGGACAAGATCCCAAGTATGATTCTTGTCATGTGTTTTAAATGTCGGCCGACATGTCCGACATGTCGGCCGACATGTCCTGTTTGGAGACAAAGCGATATGCATAATAGAAATATATAGGTTATGTCGTTTTTGAAAATATCGGCCGATATATCGGATTTAATCCGATATATCGGCCGATAAAATCGGATGAAGTATCGGACATAAATCAATAAACGGAATACAGGGTTATAAAATGTTAAAATCCCGTCGCTCTCCTCACTCGCGTCTCGCGTGACCTAAAGTTATCCCGATCTGCGAAAGGAGAAGCGCTGCTCTCTCCTTTCGTTTCCCCGGCGGTCGTCGTCCTCTCTTGCTTCGCTGCTCTCCTTTCCTGGCTGGCTGGCTCAATAGCAATATCCAGTCTCTTGCTTCGCCGCTCTCCTTTCCCCGTCTGGTAAGCCGTAGGCTACAAGGAATTTTTTTCTCCAGTTTGAGGGAGTCATTCTTAATTTCTTACCTCTTCTTTCTTCCTTCACTAACACTCCTACGTGCTTCTATCTCTAGCTCTCTACTAATGAAATAACTGATGCCCTAGGGTTTTTTTGGAATTTTTGCTGGCATTTTTTTTCATTTCTTCTAGCATTTTAGGGTTTTTTTGAATTTTAGCTGGCATTTTTTCTGGCTTCTGAGTTCTGGCATCAGTTTTCTAGCAATCTCATTTTCTTTATTTTCTTACCTCCTTCTTTCTTCCTTCACTACTCCTACCGGCCGGCTTTATTCTGGCATTTTTTCTTGGTGGCCGCAGTTGTCTAGTAATCTCATTTTCTTTATTTTCTAACCTCCTTCTTTCTTCCTTCACTAACAGTCTAACACTCCTACGTGCTTAACTTATCCGGCTCTCACTAACAGTCTAACAACTGATGCCCTAGCTTCTACTCTTGCGTATTAAGGGGATTTTTTTTTCTTCTGACATTTTTTTCAGCTCTTCTGGCATTTTAGGGTTTTTTTTGGCATATTTCTGGCATTTTTTCTGGCTTTATTCTTGTGGCAGCAGTTGTATAGTAATCTCATTTTCTTTAGAGGTGATGATGAATTAGGACTGTTTGATGAATTTGAATTTTGAAGATTATGGTGTGGTTGGATGATAATTGATAGGTATCTCGGTTGTCCGGTTGTCCCGACTCCCGAGGGATTGATGGCTTGATGTAGAGTATAAGTAGAAAAGGTGCTCATTAAGTAGAAAAATTAATGTAGTTGATAGAGTTAAGAACTTAAGTTAATATGTTATAACTTATAAATTATAAATTTAAGTATAAGTACGAATCCGACATTTTAAAATGTCTCCGACATGTCTCCGACATCCGACATCCGACATCTAAAAACCCAATCCGACATGTCCCCGACATCCGACATTTAAAACCTTGCTTGTCAAGGGCCGGCATTTCCTCCAACATAGCATTCTTCCATTCACTGTGCTCAAGAACTTCCTGCCAGGAACGAGGAATAGATATGAAAGACAAGTAGATGACAAATGCTCTATGTGATTAAGACAAAGAGTCATAAGTCACAAAATGGGAAAGAGAATGTTGAGTAGAAACACAATTACCTCTGTCAGTGCCGGAAGATGGATCGAGTGGTGGCCCAAGTAGAGTGGGTAAGACCTGTGTATTCGTTCCCCGACGTCGGCGAGAGTAAACCTGCAATGGAGGAGGCATAGAAGGAGGTATCACCAGATCACTAGGGATAGGAGAACAAGCCTGCAATGGAGGAGGCATTGGAAGAGAAGGCAAGGGAACAGAAGCAAGGACAATAGGCAAGGGAACAGAAGCAAGGACAATAGGCAAGGGAACAGAAGCAGGTGAACTCACTTCCCTGGTACTCATCTCCCTCTGAAGAGAGGTCTCATAGTAAGCCTTTGATTCCCGAAAGGTGACATCCATAGTGACAAATGTCCGCTTAGTGATGGGATGAAAGTGATACGGCCAAAATGGATCTACGTAATCACGCAAGTGCACGCGTCGAATCAAGTAATAAAATGATGAGTTGAGTTATCGTTCCTAGAGGAAGTGCAATGTTAGTGCTCGTAATTACTAGCCTTACTTGTTCCTTGAATCCAAGTGGAATACTTTTTTAGTGGATTTAATTGTTAATAAAGAAAACTTAAACTAATAATGATAAAACTAAATACGATTCTTAGAAAATACTTTTATCAAGTTTGGAGAAATGATCTTGCATGTTGTTTTCCCTTGCCTATTGTGACGAGATTTCGAGTGATATTTAATGGTTCTCTTCATTACTATCTTGCATCGATTTTAAAGTGAAATTCATCATCTCTCGATCTCAGAATTCCGTTTACCCAATTTCCCCTAGTTATCTCTAACTTAGGTAGAAAGTAAATAACATGACGAGCAAAAATCAATGATGCTAACTCAAGAGAAAATCTCTTTCACTCTTGACGCTATATTGGAGTTTATGTCACACTTACGCCACTCCTCTCTCGAATCTTGCAGCGCAGTAAAAAGATGGAATTTTGATTTAGAAAACTACGCAACTCCTCTCTCGAATCTCGCCGCGTAGAATAACGGATTCAACCCTAGATTAGCATAACTCCTCTCTCGAATCTCGTCATGCTATTTAGAAGATGAACGCTTGCTCAAAAATTTCCACAAACAAAGAACATAAACCCAATAAAGATAGTGATTCAAACAACCATAAAATAAATTTAAAGTAAAATCATCACAATAAAACAAGGTACTCACATCATACAAGATTCATACGATTAGTTCATGCTAGAGGAATGAAACCACATGAGCAAGATCTTACAAAACATGCTTAAGAATGCTAATTGCTGCCGGAATATGCGTGTAGATCTCGCTTAGACCCTTCTTCCTTCTCGCCGGTGCGTCCAAACCCTAGCCGGTCCTCTCTTTCTCCTTCTCCAAGATGAGGGCTCTAAGAACTCTCTCCCCCTCAAATATTTCGTGCTCCCTCTATTTGGCAAGAGATTCCCCTCAAAAAAACGTCCAGCCCCTTGTCAAGAGATGCCTCCTTTCACATTTCATTTTGGCGCAAATTTCGAATTTTGAAATTTAAATTCGTTCAGGCCTTGTTATGACAACTGAAAATAGGTTGTTGTAACAACTGCATAGCCAAAATATAAATCCAGCTTTTACTTCTCCAATTCAAATTCCAAAGCATTTCTAGTAGGGAAAACATAAACAAATTAGTTCAATTAACATTAAATAAAATAAGTATGAATTTATGCCTATTTAAATCCTTTATTCACATTTATGATGACTTAGCATAAAAATAGGGAACTAGATAACTTCATTTTGGGAAGTTATCACACCTCCACACTTGAACTTTTGCTAGTCCCTAGCAAAGATAATTTATATTCATAATTTGGATGAAGACTAATATCAAAATGCAAATTCAAATAATCTTTTATTCTTAATAACACATTAATCAAAGTCTATCCAAGAATTTCAGTTTACTCAACTGATAAGCTTACCAATTAAATAAAAGGTCAATCATTTCACAAATTCATTAGTTAGATAGAAGATAAAGCTCAAGTAGAATGTGTTGTGCATGCTTTTCTTTAGAAAATAAGTCACTCCCTTACATTTTTTTTTATTGACCATTCGCAATTACTGAAGAGGGTAAGAATAGGCTGAGCCTTAAATTTAGCCTCCGCATGAGTTAGTAGATCAGTTGAAAGTAGGATTGTGATTGGCTTGACTAGCATTTTATGGATGAATTTGATAGTAGAATGGTGTTCCCTAGTTAGTATCCTTAATAGCTCATCAAATTATGAGGTTCGTCATACATTTGTTTATATAAATATTCAGAGTTGGGATCATTCCAGGTATAAGTGCACATACATAGGCCACATATCACTATGATGTTAACTCTTATTTTATTTTGCTTATTTTATCATAGTTGGGATCATTCTAAGTATGCATTCACATACTTAGGCCGCATATCACTATGACACAACTTGTTTTCCTCCCTTTTATTTATTCATCATAGTTGGGATCATTCTAAGTATGTGGACATATACCTAGGCCGCATATCACTATGAATTCTATTATTTTTTTAGAGAATTTGAACACTCATACTTGATTAACTTACTAAGACACCTCTAGTAGGAACATATGAAATTGAAGCATGAAACAATGTGTATCAAAAAATAATTCAAGCACACATACTCAAGTGGAGATCAAATAGGGTACTACTTAGGCTCATGTCTTGGCTTATATCGTTTACTCAGTTCTTGCTTACCCCTCCCAATATTTGTTTGAGGTCAATATAAAAAAAAAATTGCAATGAAAGAAACTTCAAATTTTGAGCATAAAACAAATGTTTAAGTGAGCTTTATCATAAAAAATCTAACTTCAAATTCAATAATTGAACTCTTAGAATTACTCGGCTATACCAATCGATTGTCACTGAATATGTCTAGGTTAGATTATTGATTAATTAAAACAGAAATTAAGATCATCCAATTCGTGGTTAAATAAAGTATAGTTCATCCAAATGGTAGGGGTTCTACAACCCCCACCTCCACACTTAAATCCTTGCTAGTCCCTAGCAAAGATATCTGTGTCCCATGTGATATTAAAGAATAAAGTAACCAATAGGCACAAAAGCATATATATAAAACAAGAGCATTAAACTATAAATAACTTCCCTGAAATTGGAGTGCGCGCTAAGAGAATTTGTCCAAATGCCTTAATGCATAGAAGATCAGTCCCCTTGTCTAATGGTCCTCATCATTAATGTTTGGACAAAATCTGGAGACGAAACATTCTACACAATATTTCCCAATTAATAGTTCAAATGATGAGTTAAAGTGAAAATGCATTCTGATGACAAGTTAGTGTACGAGTGCTATAGACATTACATCAAATAACTAAAGGAAGGTAAAGAAAACAATGCACACTTTGCATATCACAGTTCTCATCTATTTTGACTAGTATATCAGATAACTCAGGGCATAAGATTGTTTCAAAGAGCATAAAGCATCACAAAAATTCAGCGTAATCTCTTATCCGCGTAATAATAATTGACAGCCATTAAACGGGAAATTTTAAAGCAGCACATATAACATCCATTGTGCATCTAAATGGCATAACAATTAGCATCCTAAGTGCCCAATCATAAACAGAGACATGTTTTTTTTAAGGTAGTGACAGCATACACATCAAACATAACATAGCAAGTCAAAGAGAAATTGCTGTCAGCATCAAAACGGAACAAAAAGCTGACAAAAATTGCAGCAGGAATGTGCAACATCGAGAGCGTCAAAACACAATCATACCTTGTCACACACACGGGACAAAGAGTTCAGAACACTATATAATCACGAGCAACATTTAAGACAACAATTCCCAAGAAGATTGGGAGTCACTCTACTCGTCCTCGTTCTCGGCTTCTTTGTTGTCTTCTTCCTCCTCGTCCTCTTCGTCTCCTTCATCATTTGCCTCTCTTTTAACAATGGTTGGGTCAACTCTTGACCCATCTGAAGTAAGCAAGAACCCATTCTTATCGAATTGTTTCCTCATTACGAAACTCGGCTCCGGTGCGGAAAGCTTCAATTTGGCCATGACCTTACTTAAGCTCAAGCGTAGGTCCGCAAACTGTTCTTGGTCGGATAGATAATGACAACGTTGATAAGCCTTTACGTACTCAATCTGCTCCATCATGATGTCTGGGTCGGTTCCACAATCTGCCTCTGGAATATCAATCTCCATTGGGTCGGTGACAGGGTGGTTTGGGGCCTGAGCACCCCATTTTGCTGTCCAAGAACTCCTTCCCTGTTCAGCCGCCGCAACCTTGACATATACATCAACTACCTTTTCATTAATATGGCGCTTTGCTGGCATAAGAATATCTTCGTCCTCCGCTTCCACACCCGCATTTCTACATAACTGAGTGATGAGGGTTGGGAACCAAAGTTGTCGAGGCTTGTCCTCCCTAATTTTCTGACGAAGTTGTGAGGAAATGATCCTCCCCACCCCGAACCGCATGCCCGCTATAATACCATAAATCAGAGCGACTTTGTCCAATGCGACACTGTTCGGGTGACGGGTTGGCATAATGCTAGAATTAAGAAAAAGAAGCCACACTTTAGCCTCCCTACGTAGGCACGAAGTCTTTAATGTTTTTTGTGTCCGACTCACCCATTCCGGTGTTGGAGTGCAACATACAGCGTCAGTGATTTCCTTCAGCGTTACCTTATTGATAATTTCAGTGTAATCATCATAATCTTGATCTTCCAAATTAAACATCTCGCTTATTTTGCCCGCCGAAAAATTAACCTCGTGTCCCCTAATTGTCACAGTCTCTCCCTCTGTACTCTTAGCGTTGGCATAGAACTCATAAACTATAGTCGGAACAAACTCGGTCCTAGGGTGACAAACTACCTCCCAATGGAGTGTCCGAATCTGCTCAGCATACGTTATACTCCACGACCTCTTTTCCATATGGAATCCTCTTTCAATGATGAAAGGAAGAGACTTCAGTGAGTTAAACCAAATTCCTGCAGCCTCACTGGAGAATTTGACAGATTTTTTCATAACCTCTTTCCCCTTTCTCTTCTTATCTTTCCTTCTAGACGACATTATTCTGCCTAACCATAAACACACAAAATAGGAAAGACAATATACATAAAAATTGGACCGATTGTTTGAGGGCATGGTTAGAAATTTTACCTCCGAAATTTCCCAAATATATGGTTGAAGATGCCCTCACTCTGCTATTGTGCTTCAGTTGGTCGTACTGCGCTCGGCGACTCCAACAATCACCCTTGATGCCGCTGATGAAGACGCCGCTTACTTCCAGAAAGGCCGCAGATCGCTGGAGTAGTGAGCGCCGATGTCGTTGTTGCCGTTCCAGGACTTCAGTCCCACCGTCGGTGAAGCCCGTCGTCCCCTTCCCTCTCTATTCCGATGAAGATCACCTAAGATGCCGGGCGAAAACTTTCTCTTGCGCCGATCGCCGCTCTCGCGCCCTCTCCCGTAAAACCCTAAATAATCATTCGGAAAATGTCGAGGGGGAAATATATTAGGCGGTAAAAAATTGATTAAATTAGTTTAGGCCATTTTTTATCATTAGATTAAATAATTAAGTTCGATTTGTTTAAATAAACTCAGCTCCGAACCGCCGGACTGTATTGGTTCAGCCGAACCGGTGCTAGCAAAAAAAACCGCTCCGGCTCCAAGTGCCCAGACAGAAAAGTTAAGACTGCTACATATGTTTTCTGGCTGTTATAACAACTGCCCCTTCTTTTTACAAGTTCAAATTTACTTTTGTTAAACCGATCGGAACCATGAACCATGCATGCCGGTTTAGCTGAACCGGCCAAAGAGGGGTTGACTGTCCTCGCAAAGCACACAAACAGAGATTTAATTCCTGTTACATGGTTTTTTAGCTGTTACCACAATTGGCCGCTGTATAACATATTATCATTCCTTGAAAATTGCGGCTGATTTTTTTGTTTTTTTTCTCTTCAGTTTTCCCTCTTCTCCAGATAGATGGCCGATGTCTACTAGTGTCATGTAGTTCCGCTTCCTCCAGCATTATTACTTTACTAAATAAAACGAACGACTTTTATTATTTAAATATATAGACGCACAAATTTATATCTAACTATAAAATACGATGGGTTGCCTCCCACCAAGCGCCTCATTTAACACGTCTTGACAAGACGTTTCTCTTCGTCACTCGTCAATGCAAATTCATGACCGTCGATTCCCGACGATCAATATCTATATGATATTCCTTCAGCCTTTGCCCATTCACCTTGAATTCTGAGCCGTCCTTCTCGTTGCAAATTGTGATTACCCCATATGGGTGTACCTTCTTCACTATAAATGGTCCCGACCATCTCGATTTAAGTTTTCCCGGGAATAGTTTAAGTCTTGAGTTAAATAACAATACCAATTGCCCGGTCTTGAACTCTTTCACCGTTAATCTTGCGTCGTGCCATTTTTTTGTTCGCTCTTTATAAAGTTTGGCGCTCTCATATGCGTTGGACCGAATTTCTTCCAATTCATTAATTTGCAATAGCCTTTTATTGTCCGCCTCTTGGAATTCAAAGTTTAATTTCTTAATTGCCCAATACGCCTTATGTTCCAACTCCACCGGTAGGTGACACACTTTCCCATAGATCATTTTATATGGTGTTAATCCGATCGGAGTTTTAAAAGCCGTTCTATAGGCCCATAATGCATCACTTAGCTTTTGTGACCAATCCTTGCGCGTTGCATTCACCGTTTTCTCTAAGATGGTCTTGATCTCACGATTTGACACCTCGGCTAAGCCATTGGTTTGTGGATGGTAGGCAAGCGCAACTTTATGTGTTACACCATATTTCTTTAGTAGAGTTTTAAATTGTAAATTACAAAAGTGCGCCCCTCCATCACTAATTATTGCCCTCGGTGTACCAAATCTAGTGAAGATGTTAGACCTTAGAAATTTTAGCACCACCTTGGCATCATTCTTTTGGGTGGCTATCGCCTCTACCCACTTCGACACATAGTCTACGGCTAGCAAAATATATAAATTTCCATCGGAGTTGACAAAGGGGCCCATGAAATCAATCCCCCATACATCAAAGATTTCTACTTCAAGGATTCCATTCATGGGCATGCTTGCTCCCCGCTGAAGATTTCCAACACGTTGACAACGGTCACACTGTCCTACAAAATGATGAGAATCCTTGAATAAGGTTGGCCAATAGAATCCTGATTCTAAAACCTTCCTCGTTGTCCGGTCTCCCTTATAGTGCCCTCCATAAGGTGATGCATGACACTTTGCTAGAATACTATGAACTTCCATCTCGAGCACACACCGGCGAATAATTTGATCAGCACAAATTTTAAATAAATACGGTTCATCCCATAGGTAGAACTTCACCTGATGAAGGAATCGCTTCCTTTGTTAGTAGCTAAAATCCGGTGGAAAAACCTTGCTAACTATATAGTTAACAAAATCAGCATACCATGGGATGCTCCCTTCTGTGACTGCGAGTAAACTCTCATCTGGAAAACTTTCCTTGATCTCAATGTGTACGTCTTTCTCACACCCATTCTCTAATCTCGATAAGTGGTCGGCAATCGGGTTTTCTGCCCCCTTACGATCCTTGATCTCAAAATCAAACTCTTGGAGGAGGAGAACCCATCTAATAAGCCTAGGTTTAGCCTCCTTTTTCTCCACTAGATATCGGATTGCCGCGTGGTCCGTGTAAACTATGACTGTAGAACTAATCAGATAAGCGCGGAATTTGTCGAACGCAAAAACCACCGCTAGGAGTTCCTTTTCCGTAGTTGTATAGTTCACTTGGGCGTTAATAAGAGTCTTACTAGCATAATGAATGGTGTGGAAAACCTTGTCGTGCATTTGCCCCAACACGGCTCCCACCGCATAGTTGCTCGCATCGCACATGAGAACGAAGGGTAATGAGAAATCGGGTACCTTGACAATGGGTGCCGAGATTAATTTTTCTTTTAACATTCGAAATGCTTCTAAGCACTCGTTATTGAAAATAAACGGCGTATCTTTTTCGAGTAAATTGCACAAAGGCTTTGTGATTTTTGAAAAATCTCTAATGAACCGCCTATAGAATCCGGCATGGCCGAGGAAACTACGAATGGCCTTGACATTCGTTGGCGGAGAAAGTTTCTCAATCACTTCAATCTTAGCACGATCCACTTCTAGTCCTTGACTCGATACCTTATGTCCTAATACAATGCCCTCACGTACCATAAAATGGCATTTTTCCCAGTTCAGTACTAAATTAGTCTCAACACAGCGGGCCAATACCCTCCCCAGACATGCCAAACATGCATCGAACGATTTACCAAAGATGGAAAAATCGTCCATAAATACCTCGATTCCATACTCTGCCGGATCAATGCCTCGAGCGATGAGGTCGGATAGTATTGCCAGTATACAACGCTGAAATGTGGCGAGAGCGTTGCATAATCCAAATGGTAGTCTCCTAAATGCAAATGTACCAAAGGGGCATGTAAATGTTGTCTTCTCTTGATCTTCTGGTGCAACCATAAGCTGGTTGTATCCTGAATATCCGTCCAAGAAACAAAAATACTGTCCACCTGCCAATCTATCTAAGACTTGGTCAAGGAATGGTAATGGAAAATGATCTTTTCTAGTTACCTTGTTCAATTTTCGATAATCAATACATATCCTCCATCCCGTGACAGCCCTAGTAGGTATAAGTTCATTATTTTCATTCTTAACAAGTGTTATCCCTCCCTTCTTTGGTACGCAATGCACCGGGCTTACCCACTTGCTATCTGAAATAGGATAGATAATGCCTGCGTCGAGCCACTTAATGATTTCCTTCATCACCACCTCCTTCATTGGAGGACTAAGCCTTCGTTGATGTTCAATGGATCCTTTCTCCCCATCTTCTAATAGAATTTTGTGCATACAGATGGATGGGCTAATCCCCTTGATGTCGGCAAGAGTCCAACCAATCGCTTCCTTAAACTCCCTTAGTAACTCAATTAATTTTAACTTTTCTTCCATTTTTAATGATGCATTGATTATGACCGGAAGAGTGTTATCTTCCTCTAGAAATACATACTTAAGGTATTCAGGTAGTGGTTTTAATTCCAATTTAGGTGGTTCAATGATAGAAGGTTTTATCATTCTTGGTTCGCTTGGCCTAGTTATCACTTTAAAACTCTTATATGGTGGCAACCTTTCACATGAATTGAGTATGTGAACCACTTCTTCCATTACTTTATCTTCTTCACCCTTGTCGTTAACCAAGATGTCTAACAATTTATGATCAAAATCTTCTTCCTCGTGTGTCAACCTAGAGGGCACTTCAACTTCTTTAATAGAATAACATTCTTCTTTATCTTCAGGGAATTTCATTGTCTTAAGGATATTGAAGGTTACCTCCTCTTCATTAACTCTCATTGTTAGCTTTCCCTTTTGTACATCTATAAGGGTGCGTCCCGTGGCTAAAAATGGTCTTCCTAGAATAATAGGAACTTCCTTATCCTCATCCATATCTAGCACCACAAAATCCGCGGGAAAGATGAATTTATCCACCTTAACCAATACATCTTCAACAATTCCCTTAGGAAAAGCTAAAGACCTATCAGCCAACTGTAAAGTAAGAGACGTTGGTGTAATCTCTCCCAGGCCTAATTTTGTGTAAATAGATAAGGGCATCAGATTGATGCTAGCCCCCAAGTCACACAATGCTCTCCCTGAAAACATCGTTCCTATCAAACATGGTATTGTAAAACTACCTGGATCTTTTAATTTTTGAGGTAGTTTCTTTTGTAATATTGCACTACATTCTTCAGTTAGGGCGACTATTTCCCTCTCAACGAATTTCCTCTTCTTGGATAAGATGTCTTTCATAAACTTGACATAACTAGGCATCTGTTCAAGAGCCTCAGTAAACGGAATATTTATTGTTAATTTTTTAAAGATTTCCATAAACTTTTGGAATTGCTTATCGAGCTTTGTCTTCACTAGTCTAGATGGGAAAGGAGGTGGAGGATAGATGATTTCTTTCTTTTTATTATTTAGTGGTTGGACTTCAACTACCTCCGGTTCCTTAACTTCTACGGGCTCTTCTTCTTGCAACCTCTTTGGTCCATTTCCTTGTTCCTTTCTCTCGTCATCTCTAGCTTTTTCTAACAGCCCATCTCCACTTTGAATCTCTACCCCACTCCTTAAAGCGATTGCATTACAATGATTATGAGGTTCCTCTCTTGTTGGATTAGGCATGGTATCTGATGGTAATGATCCAATCGGCCTTTTGCTTAACGTGGTTGCTAATTGCCCCAATGTGGTCTCTAAAGATCTTAGAGATGACTCAATCCCTCCAATCCTAGACTCATTCTTTTGGAACATCCCCACAATTACTTCGTCCGTTAACTTCCTAGGATTGTTTTGATTGTTGTGAGAATTCACTTGGGTTGGATTCAGATTTTGATGGAATCCCGGCGATTGATTCACTCCTTGATTATTTCTCCAAGAGAAATTAGGGTGATTGCGCCACTCGGGGTGATAATGATTAGAAAATCCCGGTGGAATTTGCCTTTGTTGCCCTCCTATAAAGTTCGCTTCCTCCGTTAATTGATTTAATTGTTCCACCGTTAGTGGTGCACTAGGCGCCGGATTAGATAATGAGTCTAGCCTCTTGTTAATCAAGTTGAATTGTGATGCCATTTCGGCGGCTAAAGATGTGATTTGATCTACATGGTGCACCCCTGCTGGATTACTTGTTGCTTGTCTTTCATATGCTTGGTAATTATTAGACGTTAAATCTTCTAAAATGGCATACGCATCTTCCGGATATTTTTTCATTAGGGAACCTCCCGCGGCTCCATCTACCAGGATCATGGTTGCGGTTTGCAACCCGTTGTAAAACGTAGATACTTGCTGGTGTTGTGCTAACCCATGGTGTGGACATTTTTTTAACAAATCCTTAAAACGCTCCCATGCGTCATAAAGAGTCTCCCCATGATGTTGCATAAATGTAGTGATATCCCTAATCAACTTAGCCGTCTTAGAAGGTGGAAAATACTTATTTAAAAATTTATCTTCTAATTGGGCCCATGTGGTGATAGCATCATCGGGTAAAGAGTCCAACCAATCCTTCGCTCGACCTTCTAAGGAAAACGGGAATGCTCTTAATTGAATTGCGTCTGCAGACACACCATTTGCCTTAAACATATCGCATATTGTTAGAAAG
This sequence comes from Platanthera zijinensis, assembly GCA_039513925.1. NCBI lineage: Eukaryota > Viridiplantae > Streptophyta > Magnoliopsida > Asparagales > Orchidaceae > Platanthera > Platanthera zijinensis. The sequence goes on along the minus strand of CM077098.1, from coordinate 130,309,901 downwards.
GTTTTTAAATGAGAGTTTGCATCTTGATGGCTAAGACCCCCAAATTTGTTTAGTTGAACTTGTTGCATAATGAAAGGGTCCATCTTGAAATTATTGGCTTCTATAGCCGGTCGGGCTATACTCGTGTGTAAACCTCCCCTAAAAGGTGTGTTGTAATCTCTACATGTCATTCGGGGCGGCACGTGTTGATTATTAGGATTAGCCTGCCCGTTATGGTTCACGTGACCCTCAACGTCGTCGATAACTTGTTGTTCGTTATTATCCATCTCAGGATGAATAATGTTTTCCGATCTAAGGTTTCTTCGATTTTGTCTACAGGTGCGCTCTATTTCTAAGTTTAGTGGCAATAATTCTGGGCTTCTAAACCTTGACATACACCACAAAGCTTCAAAATAAGTGCTAAGACAAGAAATAATTAAAAACAAAATACTTGATCTCCAACTACTAAAGTTTAACTAATATTACGAGAAATAAAATACTAAACCGTTGCGCTTCCCCGGCAACGGCGCCAAAAACTTGATACGGCCAAAATGGATCTACGTAATCACGCAAGTGCACGCGTCGAATCAAATAATAAAATGATGAGTTGAGTTATCGCTCCTAGAGGAAGTGCAATGTTAGTGCTCGTAATTACTAGCCTTACTTGTTCCTTGAATCCAAGTGGAATACTTTTTTAGTGGATTTAATTATTAATAAAGAAAACTTAAACTAATAATGATAAAACTAAATACGATTCTTAGAAAATACTTTTATCAAGTTTGGAGAAATGATCTTGCATGTTGTTTTCCCTTGCCTATTGTGACGAGATTTCAAGTGATATTTAATGGTTCTCTTCATTACTATCTTGCATCGATTTTAAAGTGAAATTCATCATCTCTCGATCTCAGAAATCCGTTTACCCAATTTCCCCTAGTTATCTCTAACTTAGGTAGAAAGTAAATAACATGACGAGCAAAAATCAATGATGCTAACTCAAGAGAAAATCTCTTTCACTCTTGACGCTATATTGGAGTTTATGTCACACTTACGCCACTCCTCTCTCGAATCTTGCAGCGCAGTAAAAAGATGGAATTTTGATTTAGAAAACTACGCAACTCCTCTCTCGAATCTCGCCGCGTAGAATAACGGATTCAACCCTAGATTAGCATAACTCCTCTCTCGAATCTCGCCATGCTATTTAGAAGATGAACGCTTGCTCAAAAATTTCCACAAACAAAGAACATAAACTCAATAAAGATAGTGATTCAAACAACCATAAAATAAATTTAAAGTAAAATCATCACAATAAAACAAGGTACTCACATCATACAAGATCCATACGATTAGTTCATGCTAGAGGAATGAAACCACATGAGAAAGATCTTACAAAACATGCTTAAGAACGCTAATTGTTGCCGGAATATGCGTGTAGATCTCGCTTAGACCCTTCTTCCTTCTCGCCGGTGCGTCCAAACCCTAGCCGGTCCTCTCTTTCTCCTTCTCCAAGATGAGGGCTCTAAGAACTCTCTCCCCCTCAAATATTTCGTGCTCCCTCTATTTGGCAAGAGATTCCCCTCAAAAAAACGTCCAGCCCCTTGTCAAGAGATGCCTCCTTTCACATTTCATTTTGGCGCAAATTTCGAATTTTGAAATTTAAATTCGTCCAGGCCTTGTTATGACAACTGAAAATAGGTTGTTGTAACAACTGCATAGCCAAAATATAAATCCAGCTTTTACTTCTCCAATTCAAATTCCAAAGCATTTCTAGTAGGGAAAACATAAACAAATTAGCTCAATTAACATTAAATAAAATAAGTATGAATTTATGCCTATTTAAATCCTTTATTCACATTTATGATGACTTAGCATAAAAATAGGGAACTAGATAACTTCATTTTGGGAAGTTATCAGAAAGCACTTGTAGCCTTTTTGATGGGTAAGTAGCCAATAAAGACACATCGCAGAGCACGGGGGTCGAGTTTAGTCTTCAGATGGATGTGCACAAAACACACACACCTAAAGATACGAGGAAAGAGGGTAGTGGGGCGAACCCCGAGAGTGGAGAGTCTGAAACCCAAGAACACGAGTAAGCAGACGATTGATGAGGTAGGTAGCGGTGAGGATGACACCACCCCAATAATATTTTGGGAGGTGCATTCGGAGAAGAAGACATCTGGCAACCTCAAGAAGATGTCGATTCTTACGCTCGGCAACACCATTTTGAGTTGGAGTGTAGGCACATGAGGTATGATACCAAGATCACTTAGGTATTTCTCAAAACGAGAGTCAATGTACTCACGGTCATTGTCACTACGTAAGATCTTTATGGTAGCACCAAACTGATTAGTGACCATCTTATGAAACCGTTGAAAGAGAGAAAACACGTCACTTTTATGTTTCATCAGATAGACTCGGGTACAACGAGAGTAGCAATCAATAAATGAAACAAATCAGAAGCAACTAGAAATGGACGCAGTGGGACTGGGACCCCAAACATCAGTATGAATAAGGGCAAAGAGAACAGAGGAACGCGGAGACACAAGAGGAAGATAACTACGATGATGTTTACCAAGTTCACAGACATCACAGTGAAAACCAGTAAATCGAGTGGTGGGCATAGTAGGAAGCACAAACTTCATAAAGGAGATGGGGGGATGCCCAAGACGATAGTGCCAGACATCATCATCAGAGAGACGATCAGCACGATGAGTCGTTGGAGACTGGACGAGACTAGAGCAAGTGGATGTGGAACGATCAAACACATAGAGCTCATTGCACAATCTACCAGAGCAAAATGACACGAGGTAGGAAAGAAGGTTACGGAGCAGTTCATAGAGTTAGTCAAATGACTAATAGACGGAAGATTACGAGTAAATGCAGGAACATGAAGAACAGAGGAAAGAGTAAGAAATGAGCAAAGTATAGAACCTTTCCCAGCAATGGAGGAGAGAGAACCATCGGCAATACTTACTTTGTCCCTGCCAGACAAGGGAGTGTAGGACACAAAACCTGTGGTCGACCCAGTCATATGGTCAGTGGCGCCGGAGTCAATAATCCACTGTGAGGACAGAAGTGTGGAAGCAAAATGAGCACCCAGGGGGCCTTGGTGGGTATAGAAAGAGGATGTTGAAGTGGACTGTGCAGCCGGAGGATCATGCATCAAGTGACGGAGAGGTAGGATTCCTTCTATAACGTCTGAATCCAGAGAGGGAGAAAAAGAGTTGCCCGTCAGAACATCAGACAAGCGTGCTCTCCACAACCGAGATGATCGAGGCTAGGTCCGGCCACCACGAGGTGTAAGGCCACTGCGGGTAGAAGGAAATCCATGAACCTGGATAGACGTAGCACGCGGAGGCATAGAAGACCTCAAAGAGAAAGCGAGGTAGAGGCACACGAAACCACAAAGGATATCAAAAAAGAAGAGACCCCCTCATAGAAAGAGGGGAAGGAATCATAACTCCAATAACAAAGGAAGAAACCAAAGAGGGAACGTCGGAGAGGGGAGATCAATAGCCCATTGCACCGGCGCCCCTAGAGGACGGGGAAGACACCCTGTTGAAGAATAAGAAGAAGAAGAAGAAAAGCTCGCGACGGGAATCTCGACGCGACGGAAGCTCGCGACGGAAGCTCGCGATGGGAGAAGTTCGAACGCGATGGGAGAAGCGGGATGCGACGAGATGGAGTCAGACACAACCCGGTCCAACATGATCGCACTAAGCATATTGAGGTGGGTCGTCATTTCATCAAGGAGAACATTGAAAAGAGACTTGTGTGTATTCCCTTTGTTCCCTCAGATAGACAACTTGTTGATATTCTCACGAAAGGCCTGAGTGGAATTACCTTTGGAAGAATTGTTGTTAAGTTAGGCATGATCAACATCTCACGCCCAACTTGAGGGAGAGTGTTACAATATGTCTTTTATTTCTACATATGTTTTATTTCTACTATATCTTGTGTCCGCCTCCATATATAAAGGGGACAACTTCAATAGAATCAATTAATTTTGGTTTTGCTAACATGATCAAGTATGATTAGCAGGGGAACAAGTACAAAAATAGGGAGTGAGAATATCAACTGAATGTTGAAAAGAGGTATAATTATGTTTTTTCTACCTTAGTTTTATTATCATTTCTTTACATCAGAGATTTATTGTCATTTTACCTACTTACTGTGTTACTCATTTTATTGTCTTCTATCAATTTATAATTAATTTTTCTTGATATTGTTGTGTTTATGAATATTAATTTGTACAACTTTTAAAGTGACTAATTGATATTAGTGGGTTGAGCTTGCTATCTCATCCTTATTTGTGCGACTTCTCGTGTTTGTCTTTGGTGAGAACAAAATAAACTTACCTCTGTTAATAAAAATAAGACATCACAACAATCTTGACCGTCCATTCCAAATCAGCCTTTTCTTAATAAACGCATTTATCTATCCGTCCGCTCACAAACTCGCGCTCCATACCTAATTTTCCTGCTCATCTTACTCTCCACGCAGAGCTCCAGCAACCATCCGGTCCCCTCTCCCGCGACCAAGGCACGGTGCTCCCACACATAGCACAAATCTCTGACAACTTTGTTCTCCAATCCAAGTCGAAGGTCTCACCCGACGCCTCCACGGCTTCACCTCACCCCTCATCGTTGCACCATCTAATAATCTCATCGACGACTCAATCAATACATAATGGTAATCTTGGCTTCCTTAGGTTACAACTCCTAAATTGAGTTCCAACATAAGAAAAATCCCTCCTTCATTGTACTTTGCTCTGATTTCTGTTTTAAGTTATTCAGAAAGAAAAAAGGTTAATATTTGTTGGTCACTTCAGGTAAAGCTAATTTTGCACAGGGTTTATACATTTCATACAGTGTTCACACATTTCATACTATTATTAAGACATTTCATACATGGTTTAGATATTTCACTAAATCTTTTTCAATTAAGACATTTTATAATAGGGTTTATGGTTTAGACATTTCCGTAAAGATTGAAATATTTCGATAATTTCTTCTAAACAACATCCCGCTTATTTTATATATACCTTTTTCTTTTCTGGGCAATGTAGTTCCTGCTATTTAAGTTGGTTTAATGCGTGAATTTTGACATGACAATAGCAGGGATCATATCCTATTAAGGAGGGGCATAATCACTGGCTACATCTCAAAATTGAAATGGGCAAAAAAAAGGAATCAGAAAGTACGTTTAGAAACACCTTACTAAATGGTTGCATCTTCTTCGAAGGAAAACAATCTTTCCATTCAAGTTATAATTGACTTAAAATCAAAACCTTTCCATTTCTGTTAAAAATATTAGAATTGGCGATATAATTAAAAATATATTTTAAGATTGTTCATTGATTGGATGTTTTAAATTTTCTCAAGGATTTATCCAGCTGATGAGAAGGTAATTTTGATTTCAATGTGCAGACTTCCAAATGATTTGGAATTAAATACACGGGTTCATGATAATTTTATCAAAATATTCCTGTAGTTCCTTTTTGGCAAGATAATCTGTTTGTTTGATCACTCTGTGAATTTCATGTTTTCTCTAATCTGGAGCTTGGCATGCATGCAATGAATGAGAAAGACATGAAGCATGATAATGTCTTTAAATGGCTGTTTTTTAGAGCTTTATGGTGTTTGTTGAGAAGGCTCAAAAGCTTGTATGTATTACTTGAGTATGTAAATACAAGGAGAGAATACAAATATATAGGGAGAAGAAGAGAGGAGAAAATCCTATACAAGATGTGGGACTAAAGGAGGAGAGAATATACAAACAATAAATGGGCCCAATAATGGGCCCTTTACATGGGCTATTTTAACACTCCCCCGCAAGCTGGAGCGTACAAATCGTATGCACCAAGCTTGGACAAGCATTGATAGAAGAGCGTCTTGGAGAGAGCCTTCGTGAAGACATCCGCAACTTGTTCTGATCCTGGGACATGGCTTAGGTCAATCTTCTTCATTTGAACCTTTTCCCGGATGAAGTGACAATCAACCTCAATATGCTTCGTTCTTTCGTGAAAGACCGGGTTCTTTGCGATGTGTATGGCTGCTTGACTGTCACAAAGGAGACGAGCCGGTGATGGTAATTTTACACCCAGATCAGTTAGAAGACTTTCAAGCCATGTCAATTCTGATACAACAGATGCCATTGCTCGGTACTCAGCCTCAGCTGAAGATCGAGCCACGACCGCTTGTTTCTTACTTCGCCAAGTAACAAGATGTCCTCCAAGGTAAGTGCAAAAACCACTTGTAGATCGCCGGTCATCAAGAGAGCCAGCGTAATCAGCATCAGAATATGCCACAAGTGTTGGAGCAGAAGAGGAGGTTTTGTAGACAAGTCCCTGGCCAGGAGCGTTTTTAAGATACCTGAGAATCCGTTCTACTGCTTGAAGATGAGATTTTCGAGGAGAGTGCATGTATCTGCTGACAAGACCAACAACAAAGGATATATCAGGTCTGGTAACTGTGAGATATATCAGTTTTCCAACAAGGCGTCGATAGTATTCAGGGTTCTGGAGAAGGTGATCGGAGTCAGAAGCCTGGGCACATAGTTTGTGGTTTACATCCATAGGAGTATCACTTGGCTTGCATCCGGATTGACCCGCATCATGAAGAAGGTCAAGACAGTATTTCCGTTGAGAGAGAGTGAGCCCATCTGGCCTTCTAGCAATTTCAAGACCCAGAAAATAGCGAAGAAATCCCAAATCTTTTGTTTGGAACACGGAGTTCAGATGGATTTTGACGGCCTGTATCCCTTGGGAGTCATCTCCAGTAATGATAATATCGTCGACATATACTAACAGAATAACCGTTCCTGTTGGTCGGTGACGAGTAAATAGCGAAAAATCGGCCGAGCTCCGAGTGAAGCCAATTTCACGGAGAACCTTACTGAATTTCTCAAACCATGCCCGCGGAGATTGTTTGAGACCATATAAAGCCTTTCGAAGATGGCAGACCTGAGACTCCCCCGTGGTCTCAAACCCGGGTGGTTGTTGCATGTAAACAGTTTCTTGGAGATCCCCGTTCAAAAACGCATTCTTAATATCCAGCTGGAAGAGAGGCCACCGGCGATGAACAGCCACAGAGATAAGGACGCGAACACTATTAAGTTTCGCGACCGGAGAGAACGTTTCTTCATAATCGAGCCCTTCCTGTTGAGTGAAACCTCTAGCCACAAGACGAGCTTTTAGGCGGTCAATCGTCCCGTCCGCAGCATGTTTGATGACAAACACCCACTTGCACCCAACTGGTTTCTGGCCCGGGGGAAGGGAAACAACCGACCAAGTCTGGTTAGACCAGAGAGCAGACATTTCTTCCTCCATGGCCGCTCGCCAACCTGGATGTTGAAGCGCCTCCTGCACAGAATTAGGAATAGCAACCGAAGAGAGAGAAGTAGCCAAAGTGTGTAAATGGGGAGAGAGGCGATGGAGAGAGACGTAGTTGGCCAGAGGATGAGCAGTGGAGGGCAATACCTGATCAGCGGGACACGGAGTATCCAGAGGAGAGACCGACGGCAGAGGGGCAACGGAAGTGGAAGGGCGACGGGCGTAGACGCGAATAACTGGTGGTTTGGAGGGAACGACAGTCGGTTCAGAGGGAACGACCGTCGGAGTAGGGTTGGCGGGAATAACGGGACGGGGGATGGATGAAGGAGAAGGTGTGGGTGGGAGGTGGTCGGTGGAAGGAGCAGGAAAGAATGGTTGATCTTCGCGGAAAGTGATATCCGCAGAAACGGAGATCTTGCGGGTAGTAGGAGAATAACATACGTAGCCCTTTTGAGTACGGGAATAGCCAACAAAGATGTGCTTGGTCGCGCGAGGGTCTAGCTTATCCAAGGAAGGCCCCAAACGGTGGACGTAGCATAGGGTACCGAACACACGAGGTGGGAGAGGACAGGCCGGAGTTGAGGGAAAGAGTATGCTAAACGGAGTAGCATAGTTGAGAATCGAGGAGGGAAGACGGTTGATAAGAAAGCAGGCGGTCGAGACCGCAAAGTTCCAATATGGTTTAGGGACATGCATTTGAAGCATGAGGGAGCGGGCAACGTCGAGTAAGTGGCGATTCTTGCGTTCGGCAACACCATTTTGTTGTGGTGTGTAAGCGCAGGAAGTTTGATGAAGGATGCCAAACTCAGAACATAGAGCAGTAAATTCGTGACTAGTGTACTCACGGGCATTGTCAGTTCGGAGAGCCTTGATGGTCCTGCGGAATTGAGTACGAGTTTCGAGGACAAATGCCCGAAAGACACGGGGAAGCTCGGAGCGGTCACGGAGTAAGTATAGCCAAGTAGTGCGAGAGTGATCATCAATAAATGTGATAAAATATCGGAAACCAGAAATACTAGTAATTTTAAATGGTCCCCAAATATCTGAATGCACTAAATCAAAAGGAGCAGCGCTCCGGGTACAATGGGAAGAAAAGGATGAACGAGTTTGCTTTCCGAGGATACATGAGTCACACTGAAAAGGAATAAAGGAAACATCCGGGAGAGCCCGCTGGAGGATAGGTAGAGGAGCATGCCCAAGCCGACGATGCCAATCAGTAGAAGAAACAGATGAGAGGATGGTGGGAGAAACGTCGAGACGGTAGAGCCCATTCTGCAGCCGGCCTTTACCAATGGTAGTCTGCGTCCGCCGATCCTGTATAACAAACGAAGAAGAAGTGAATAGAACGGTACAATCCAGATCATTAGTAAGACGGCCAACAGAAAGTAAATGGAACGGGGAACTCGGGACGTGAAGAGCCGAGCGGAGGGAGATGGAGGAGGTGAGAGAAAGATCTGCCGAGCCGGAGACGGGGACAGTAGCCCCATTAGCCACAGTAATGGACTGGGGATACGAAGACTTCAGGTACTGGGCCGGTTGATGTGGAGTAATGTGATGAGTAGCGCCAGAGTCCACAATCCAACCCAAGTCAGTGGAGAGACAAGCGGTACCTGTGTTAGAGACGGAGGCAATGGAGGCAGACGGTGGGTGGAGCAAGCCCTGGAGGTGCTGGAGCTGAAGGCGGACACTTTCAAGATCAGGAGGACCAGCATCAGTAGCAACAGAGGCCGTTGGGCGTGGAGGATAGCCAACTTTCTTGTAACAAGTGGCCTCGAGATGACCATCTTTCCCGCAGAAGGAACACTTCGGCCGACCCCGGCCACCGCGACCACGTCCGCGAGCACCAGAGCGACCCCCCCGAGTGGAGGGAGGGGGGGACGGGAGAAGCGGAGGAGCCTGTTGAAGAAGGGCCGGAGGAGCCGTAGTGTCAGGAGGAGGTGGAACACGGAGAAGCATAGCACACACATCAGAGAATGATGGTGTGATAGAGGAAGCCAAGACCTGAGCACGAACGCTCTGAAGGTGAGGAGGAAGACGGGCCATAAGGATGGCAGTACAAGCAGCTTCCTTCTGAGCACGCTGAGCAGCAACATCATTGGTGAACGGCTGATGCTGGATCCATGCTTCGGCAAGAGTCTTCGCACGAGCAACAAAGGATGTCATATCCGAAGCCCCTCCAGCATCAAGAGAGAACAGGTCAGTGAGGATGTCGTAGAGATGCTGGAGGCTGTCCCGTCCAGAATATAAGGAGTGTGGCTCAGTCCACATATCTTTCGCAGTCTCATGATACATAGCCATTTGATACGGCTCACCATCTAAAGAGTTCAAGAGCCAAGTCTGAACTCGGCCATCATTGCGGAGCCAGTCATCGGTAGGTGGGGTAGGAGGAGCCTGCGTTAGGTGAGGGAGAAGGCCCTTGGCCTGAAGAACCCGTCGAACGGAATGCACCCAAGGGACGAAGTTCTTCTTTCCAGAGAGGGATATGGTAGTGATGCGCAGCTCATCTCGGACTTCGGGAAGGGTAGTCGGACAGGCCGGGCGGTCAGCAGGCGGGCTAGCCGTCGAACCAGAGGAGTTGCCGGAAGAGCCCATGCGGACAGACCGGGCGGACAGGCCGAGGATGCTGCGAGAAGGGCAGGAGGCCGCGGCGAGCAGAACGGGAGGTCGCCGCGAGAAGGAATGGAGGCCGCCGCGAGAAGAAAGGAGGTCGCAGCGAGAACAGAACAAACCGTCCGCGAGAAGAACGGGAGGCCGCCGCGAGAAGGACTGAGGAAGACCACGACCAGAATGCGGATAGGCAGCAGTCCGCACGGTCAAGCCAGACACCAGCGAGTAGTCAGTTCGCGACCAGAGGGCAGATACAGACGGGAGACCGCCCCGGTCAAGGTGAAACTAGCAGCGGTCAGCTTGCGAAGGAAACCGCGAGGTCGCAAGCGAGAATAGAGAAGCGGAAAGCGGAGCCAGCAGCGGATAGAGAGGAGCTCGCAGCGGAGAGGCAAGAAACCGCAGCGGATAAGGAGGAGGCCGCGAGAAGAGAAGCAAGCAAGCAAGCAGCAAGAAGAACGCGGCGGACAAGAGGAGAGTCCGCAGCGGGTAGAGGGGGGGGGACCCACCAGACAGAGGAGAAGATGGCTATAAAAGCCAGAGAAGGGTGGAACCACGGAGAGGAAAGACGAGAAGAAGAGAAGCGGATACAAAGATTGCAGTCCGCAGAAGCCGCGCGGATAAGAGAGGAGCGGACAGACCCTTAGGCCGCAGAAGCAGCGGATAGGAGGAAGAGCGGGCTGAGCGGTTAGAAAACACACAGGGCGGTTAGAAATAAGGGAAACCGCCGGCTTCGGAACCTGGCTCTGATACCATGTTGAGAAGGCTCAAAAGCTTGTATGTATTACTTGAGTATGTAAATACAAGGAGAGAATACAAATATATAGGGAGAAGAAGAGAGGAGAAAATCCTATACAAGATGTGGGACTAAAGGAGGAGAGAATATACAAACAATAAATGGGCCCAATAATGGGCCCTTTACATGGGCTATTTTAACAGTGTTAACTATTTCTCTATCATCTTATTGAATGGGAGAATGCATGAGAGAGATGAAAGATTCATAATTATTAAGATGCATAATAATGAATATACCATGGAAGTATGGAGTGGTACGAGACCAAGTTCCAAGTTGTTTTGGGCTAATGTTGCTATGCTCTTAATTAATAAATGTTGTATTGTTTCTATGGAGGAAAATGAGATGCATGTAATTTTCTTAAAGATCTATTGCTTTGTATCTAACAAAACATATATAATGATAAGACATGTATCTATAGGATATGGAGACAATTATTATGGCCACTGCCCCAGAATTTGAGGAAACAAAAAATCATTCAAAGCATGACGACATAGGTACTCTCAAATTCAGAGTACTTCCACGGCTGGAGATGGGGGAGGAGACATAAATCCATCGTCGCTTAATAATTTGGCAAGATCATTATTTTTCACATACATTATAAACATTGAGTTGCAATTCATATCAGCTTAGGGTGTTTGGCAAGTTATGTGAGACATCAAATAGATCACAGCCGTTTATCTCATCCCACATGAAACGCTCCTAGGGTTTAATTCTCATCACACTCACCGGCTGCCTTTCTAATCCGCGCGGCATTCCTCGATCTCTCCCGCATCTGGCGTCGCTATTGATTCTTATATAATGATGATTAGGTTTCAATTATGTCTCCAATTCATGAATGCATAACCACAACAATGGAGACATAATTCATCAAATGGTGCCACCCCGCCGTATGTCGTCATCCGCGCCACATGTTGCCTCCCCCGCCGCATGTTGCATCCCCCGACGCATGTCGCAGCCCCCGATGCATGTCGCCGCCCCCGACGAATGTCTCCGCCCCCGACGAATGTCGCCGCCCCCGACGAATGTCGCCTCCCCCGACGAATGTCGCCGCACCGACGAATGTCGCCGCACCGACGAATGTCACCTCCAAAGACGATGTCGCCGTCCCCCGACGAATGTCGCCGTCCCCCGACGAATGTCGCCGTCCCCCGATGAATGTCGCCGCCCCCCGACGAATGTCGCCGCCCCCCGACGAATGTCGCCGTCCCCCGACGAATGTCGCCGTCCCCCGACGAATGTCGCCGTCCCCCGACGAATGTCGCCGTCCCCCGACAAATGTTGCGACAAATGTCGCCGCCCACGACAATGCTACCGCCCACAAGAAATTCCGCCACCCAGGACAAATGCCTCTGCCCATGAAAAATGTCGCCGACCACGAGAAATGCTGCCACCCATGAAAAATGCCGTCGACCACGAGAAATGTCGCCCCCACAACAAATGTCGTCCACCACGGCAAATGTCGCCGCCCGTGACAAATGTTGTCCCCACGAAAAATGTTGTCCCCACGAAAAATGTTGTCCCCCATGACAAATGTCGCTTGATACGACAAATGTCGCTTGATACGACAAATGTCGCTTGATACGACAAATGTCTCCACTCACGACAAATATCCCCCCACGAAAAATGCCTCCCCCATGACAAATATTGCCGCTCACGAAAAATGTCACCCCCACGATAAATGTCGCCTTGGAAAGAGGCGGAGCCCCATACCTATCACTCGTGTGTGTGTGTGTCTGTGTGTGTTTGTCTGCGTATGTGTGTGTGTGTGTCTGTGTGTGTTTGTGTGTCTGTGTGTGTCTGTGTGTGTCTGTGTGTCTGTGTGTCTGTGTGTGTGTCTGTGTGTCTGTGTGTGTCTGTGTGTGTTTGTGTGTGTCTGTGTGTGTCTGTGTCTGTATACGTGTATGTGTTTGTGTCGGTGTCTGTGTCTGTGTGTGTCTATCTGTCTGTCTGTGTCTGTGTGTGTCTGTGTGTGTCTGTGTGTGTCTGTGTGTGTCTGTGTCTGTGTGTGTGTCTGTGTGTGTGTGTGTGTTTGTGTGTTTGTGTGTGTCTGTGTGTCTGTGTGTGTCTGTGGGTGTCTGTGGGTGTCTGTGGGTCTCTATGTGTGTATGTGTCTGTGTGTCTATGTGTGTCTGTGTGTTTGTGTGTCTGTGTCTGTGTGTCTGTGTATGTCTGTGTCTGTGTGTGTCTGTGTGTGTCTGTGTTTGTGTGCGTCTGTGTGTGTCTGTGTCTGTGTGTGTCTGTGTGTCTCTGTGTGTCTGTCTGTGAGTTTGTGTTTGTGTCTCTGTGTGTCTGTGTCTGTGTCTGTGTGTCCGTGTGTCTGTGTGTCCGTGTTCGTGTGTATATATGTGTATATATATATGTACGTATGCATGTATGTGTGTGTGTATATATGCACATGCAATCTAGCACAAGGTTATCCCGTACCTCGGCGAGACAGTACACATGTCGTTCGTCATCCCCGTAAAATTTTGTGTCTCACTAAATACAAAATTTAATAAAAATTGAAGAGATAAGTACATGTCTTTTAAATAAAATTAAACATACTTCAATTAAATTCAACTATAACAAGTTGAAATAAAAGGATAAAATTTGAAAGATTAATGTTTCACTAAACAGCGTTTTCCTTATATAATAGTACAGAATTATAGATGTATCTATATATACACACAGCCTAAAATAGTTATGAGCTAACATATTTTAATTGCCAAGATAAGAATGAAATACAAAATGTTTAAGCCTTACATGAGGTAAGCTATTTCTCTAGAAATCTTCTTCTTGTGTTGAAATTCAACAAGAAATAACAAATCTTGGCTTTTTTCAAGCAAACAATTCTGTTAGAACCAGATTTTTTTTTTAAATTGACATTCACAATCAGTAGGAATTAAAATTTTGGCACATGTTCATTAATTACAGTAAGGGTTTAAACATTTTTTTAGCACGGGCACTCACAACTATAGACGGATTAATTGGTAAATTGGAAGGTTAATATTCACATTAGGCCTGTAAAGGTTTGGTTTGACTTTTGATCAAAACCGTTCACCGAACCACCCGCATGTGGTTCCAAAAATCTGGAACCGAACCGCTTGCACCATTAGAACTAAACCAAACCAAACCGTTCGGTTCGGTTTGAATGATTTAAAAAATATATAAATAGAAATTTGGGATAAGAAGGAAAACAAAGTACCATTGTATATGTGTATGTAACTAGTATTAGCACAACCACAACATGCAACATTTAATATTGGAAAGAGGCAGAAAGTATTAAAAAAACATGCAACATTTAGATTATTGTCAGTAGTGACCATTACGAAACCAAAAACTGCGACTTCTATGTAAGTTGTAACAAGAGATAGGACCTAATTATATTGATAATAGATTAAAATTTTATTAAAGTTAATACAGTTTTGTTCGGTTCGACTTGGTTTGGTTTGACATTTTGAATCGTGAACCGAACTGAACCACACGGTTTTTTAAAAAATGGAACCATGACCAAACCGTAGGATACTAAAACCGAACCGTGTGGTTTGGTTTGGTTCGGTTGGTTCTGACTTACAGCCCTAATTCACATAGCTACAACACCGTGCACATATGTGCATATACGTGATCATAAAGTAAGAAATGACAAGAAGAGAAAAAAGGACCTGATGACAATTCAGGAAGTAATTCATGCTTCTGAGTGTCTTGAGTGATAAAAAAGTTTACAAGCTCAGGTGCAACAGGCGCTTGGGTGAGGCGGGCTGCAAATGTCTAGAATTAGAAGGCATTGACATGGTTAATTATAAAACTAAAGCAAGGAGTAGAAAAAATATGTCGTTTGCACATTACCATCGTCATGCTCGACAATAAGCTCCAGGGTAGCAGAAAGGGGCTTATGTAGATAGCCTCTAGTCACATCTGCATTGATGAGATACTGTCCAAAAATTTGGGTATTAATCAGTGAACCCAATGATCAGTTATAAATTTGGGTACTATAAAATCATAGTTAGGGTGGGGATCTTGCATGAGTCCTGAGCGTTAAGTGATGAAAAAGTCATTAATATCTAAGTAAAGCATGAAAGAAATGAGAATACTTAGATAGACCATAGATGAGTCACAAAACTAGGAAGAACAAATGGGTGACTAAAAATAAAAGGAATAATTAGGCTGGTATTTATCAATAATCGCGTAATTGAAAAAAGTGTTAGGAGATTTGAAGATGTATAAATGCACTCATTAGACAACTTCATAAAATTAGCAAGGGTTAGAAAAGAGAAGGGGGGTTGGACTTAAGGTAACATGAATAAAATTGTCCCTAATTATTTATGAATGAATAAGTTTAATGTCTCATGTAGCAGTCACAAGGAATGAATGAAATAAAGATTTATAAAGCCAACCACAAATAGTTGGGACAAGAATAATAATGATGATCAATCAACTCAATCTAAAACTGCACTCTAGGAGATAAAATCAAATATTAGAGTACCACCTGAATGCTGATATTTCCACCATGGAATGTCTCATACAGCATTCCACAGCCACTTTTCTCTTCTGAGCTCAAATAAAATGAGAAATGTATCTGATAGAAACATAAAAAGTCACAAATTTCCACTAGAGTTACAAAATAAATTGCTAAAAGAATACTTCATTCAAGGGAGACTAATAGTATGTTAATAAATTATGATAAGAAATGAAAACATAAATCTCTTTTGGATGTGTTTGACCAAAAAGAGAGATAAATATTCTACGACATATTATGTAATAGAGAAATCCTTTCTACATACGAGGTACACTGTTAATAAAAGAAACGAAACACTATGATGATCAATGCATAAGCACGATAATAAGGCCTTCATAATGATATTAATGAAAGAAGTTAAATATGCAAACAATATTAATGACAAAATAAGATAAATATGTTAACACTACCACGGGAACTCATGAGACAGTATGATAACTTGAGTTTGGAGGTGTGACTAATAGAGATGATAGCCCAACCCAAGGGTGAGTATTGAGTAGTCCTTCCTGGTTGGGAAGATGAGACTAAAAGAATCTAAAAGAGTAAAAGGTGCATCAACCCGGGAGTGGGGTTCAATAACCGAAGTAGCAAAGTTCTGAGGTTCAATAACTAGCGGGTCGAATCAACAACCCGAGAGGGAACAAATTTCTATAACATGGGAGAGCTTTAGGCTTTGTTTGGCGCCGCGTTTTCCAAGCAGCACCCTGCTCCCTCTGCCACCGCCGCACCAAACAGCCCGCACTTGGTATGGCAGTGGCTGACGCCACCGCTGCTTAATAGCAGTGG
The DNA here is from genome assembly GCA_039513925.1 of Platanthera zijinensis. Classification (NCBI taxonomy): domain Eukaryota; kingdom Viridiplantae; phylum Streptophyta; class Magnoliopsida; order Asparagales; family Orchidaceae; genus Platanthera; species Platanthera zijinensis. The sequence continues at coordinate 130,293,911 of CM077098.1, read as the reverse complement.
CCGCTATTCCCGAGTCGCGGAAAAATTCCGCGACTCGGGATAGCAGCTGTAACATCCGATTTTTTTGACGCGAAATTTATTTAAAATTGTAGGGTCCAGTCGCGACGAATTATGACCGAGGCAGCGCGTCGTCGAGGTATGATATAAGTTTGGCCAATTTATCGCATTCATTAAAATGGGATTTAGGTAAATCATAATTAGTAAGACGCATTTTTAATTTTAGTACAAAATGCGCGAAAAGAACCGTCTATAAAAAAAAAAGGTGTTAGTAGTGTGAAATATCATTTTGGGGTGCCAATAGCAGGTATCACCCCTCTCCTCATGCGGTTAACATCCAAACCGCATACTCGCAACTTTATTAAACCCGTAAGCTCATTTCACGGAAGAAACCCGCGCCCGTTCCGTCTTCTTCCGCCTCCCGCTAGCAGCGCACCCGACGCTCCTTCCAGCCGGGCTTCCGCAAGCCCTAGCCGGCGGCCTCCCTCCCTCCAGAAGTCTACTCCGGCTTCTCCTCCTTCCTCTACGAGCATTGGTGGGTATTCCTTTTCCTTCCTTGGCCGTGGGAGAAGTGGGTCAAACCCTAACCGGAGGAGTTGAGTTCCGTTTTGGTTCCGGTGAGTCGATTCCACCTTTATCTCGATTTCCGCATGAAGATCCTTCGATTTGGAGGTTAGGTTAAACCAATTTTCATTTCCTTTTGCCCTATTTAGGTTTTGGCGTACGTGATCCATCACGGAGTTGAAGTTGGGCACTTAGTGAGCCTTGTACACTCCCAAGCAAAGGTAAAATAATAGGTTAGCATTATTATTTGTATTCCTAGCCGTATGGAAATTTTCCACCGGAAACCCTTAAGGGAAAATGTTGATATTAGGGCTGCCCTAAATTGCAGGACTTCGGTGGGGTCGGGGCAGTACTTTGAAGGTCCCCAGTAGTAGGATTGCCTTCGGAATAGAAGATGTCGCCGCGCCGAGTCTACGAGCGCTGCAGCACCGCTGTAAGGGAACCTAACTTTTGCTAATTAGACATATAATAAAATATATATATTGTTTACGCATGAGTAGATTTATTTCAAGTACCATGTCCATGCATAGAAAGGTGTGGTGATAGGCAAACGGTTACGAAAAACGTGTAGGGTGACACGATTTCCCTAAGACCCAAGTAGTCGGATCGTGAACAGAAACGTAGAGTACGAAAGCGTTAACCGTGTTCATAGGTTTGAAATTTGTTCCGATCAAGGGCGTAAATGTCCCTTCAAGTCGACCGCCAGGAAGTCAAGGGTCGCTTAGTAGTACACCAGAAAAGATATCCCTTGCAGAGTAGCGTCAGACCAAAAAGGTCAGCCAGCACACAGAGTTTCTTCCGTGCTAGGTAGAGGCGCGCTACCGTTCTCATAAGGCACATAGAACCTTATGAGTAGTACAGACTTGGGAAGTGTCTTCCCTTGAGCCAGCTAGTAGATTCGAGACCGTGCCCGCGTGACACTAGAATAATTGGGTTCGTAAGATGGTCTCGGGTCGTCAGTTTCAGTTGCGCGTTAGGAGCTACTCTGCCTAGAGCCTTCCTAGTAGATGAGCAGGTTAGAAATCACATAGAACTCAAGTATAGACCTGTCGTGAGTCAGTACACTAGTTAGTCAACGTCAGGACTTGGGTAAAAGAACAAAAAGTTGCAAAAATAGAACTAATAGATGTGTTGACCAGGAAGTATAGGAAAAGCATGCATAACATATAACATAAAATGTTTTTAGTGCACGAGACTATTTTTAAAGGTATGCATGCATTCATAAGTAAAACTGTTTTTTTTAATGTCACTAGGAGGAGTTATTTTTCCTTACTCTGACCCTTCGTGGGCACTGTTTTTCAGGTGACCCAGGTGGGAAACTACGTCTAGGATGAGCATTATGGTGGCGTCAGTTTGTAGTATTGTTCTTATTCAGTTTACTCTTTTTCAGCATGTACTTGTAGAAGTGGACATTGTACCTGAGTTTTATTTTATATAACTTGTATCAGACTATTATTGTTATTCAGATTTTCAGTTAATGCAAATTCCAATCTTGTTTAGTGGCTCTGTGAATCCAGATATCAGGTATGTGGTTACCCTTAGTTTACTTTTTAAACTTCCGCTGTAAGTCTTAAATTGCTTAGTATAGAGTTTATTACCTGCTGCTACTAGTTTTAATACTGTTTCCTAGTTTTCTTTATATCGCTGACCCGGCCGGACGGCTGATTTCAGAAATACTGGGAAGGGGTGTTACAGCAGCAGCAATGGCTGCAGCGCTGCAGCTGTATTTTATAATAAAAAAAATATAATATTTAGAATTTATAATATAAACGTATTATTAATTAATATATTATAAGTTATTATATTAATATATATAAGTTATTATATTAAATTTATATTAAATTATATTTTAAGTTATTAAATTAATATAAGTATATAAGTTGTATATTATTAATAAATACAATATTATTTATATAATATTTATAAATTAAAATTATAAACAGCACTGCAAACGCTGTTCTTCCAAACAGATTCGCAGATTCTGCCACCACTCTGCAAAACAGCTGATTATTCCACCACTGCTTCCCACCACTGCTTCTCCAGTCGCTGCAGCCGCGCCAAACAGAGCCTTAGTAGCATGAGAGAAAGGCTATTTAACCAAAGATCAGTGTCGGCATTCTGAGAAAGGTTAAGTGACCAGACGGCAGCTTCCGCGACCTGACGACTGATAGTAGCTTCAGTGATTTGAGAAGAAATGAAATCACGAGACAAATTTTGAGTTGTCGAAAGACCATTCAACGAAAACAATATTTGGTTGTGTAGATACCTATGGAAGCCGAAGGAGATGAAAATGTATTCGGTGGGGCTTTAGATATGTTAACACTTCCCGAGAAGTTCAAGTTGGAGATCAAAAGAGTGGATCATCGGTCTAAACCAATGAGATATAGATCAAATAGATAGATGCAAATGAAATAGAGTCAACGAGTTAGAGGCCGACAACATGGAGGCAAGCGATAAAGGGTTGACGACCTAAAATTGTTAAAGGAAAACAAGAGTAAGAGAAATAGTAGGTACACTTCCATTGGGAGCAGCTCAATGGTTTGCGGTTTACAAGATGAAAAGGAGGGTGGTCTTCTATTTATAGGGATCTGCTTGAGGTTGGTGATGATCGTCGATCATGGAGGGGTAAACGACGAGTGGGTCAAGAAGGTGAAGATCGCATGCGGGGATGTCAAGGAGCTATGGATGGCATTGAAAGATGTGGACATTGGAGAATAAAACAATTTCAAGCACAAATAGGGGTGGTTCCTCTTTGATTACAAGGCTCTGTAGGATGGAGATGTTGGAGTTGTATATGGAGTATGTCACTAGTACAAAGGAGATAATATCTAGTAGATTCAAAGATGAATAGAGAGCTCCCTACAGTGGTGGATCGATGAATAGGTCAATGGCAGCAGTTGTCCTTGGGTGCATCAACAATGAGATTGAGAATTGCATAATCGAAGGAAGAAGAAGTAGATGTTGCGACCAGGATGATAGAGAAGGAGGAGGACGAGGGAGAAATCCATGGGGTATGGATTGTGAAAGCATTGATCTCTATAATGAACAATAGAGAGTATGTGCCATGGAAATCGAGCTCGAACTAAAAGGAAGAAAATGGTGTAGGGTGCTGTGGATCAATTACTAGTGAGATAGATTTGATGAACTTCAAAACGATTTTATTAATGGACACAAATATTGATTTAATGGAGTTCAGCTAACCTTAACACAAGTAAAAGATGAGTATATTAAGAGAAATCAAGTGTAAAAACCTATAGCTTTTATACCATGTTAATTGAGAAAGAAAGATACAATCTGTGTGAACAACAAATAAATAACTAAGATGATAATCAGTTGGAAATTAATCCAATTGTTACAAAAGGACTTTCCAAACAACACTAATATCCACTCTAATTCCTACCAATCAATGAAATATTGAGGCTTTGTTTCGCTCTGCTGCAGCACTGGGAGAACTGTGGTGTGGAGTATTGGTTGAAAATGAGCTGTTTTGCATAGAACTATGTTTACACTGTTGTTTGAAACAAAGAAGTAAGTTTACATGTTTGACAGAATAGCTATGTGATGGTTGTCTATGAAAATAAAACTGTTTTAAAATAATTAAAATGTATGATATATGAAATATTGCAGGTCCTTATACAGATCATAAATAATGTCCAAATTTCAAGTACAACAAGAACACAAATAAACATAAAGAACATTTTGCTTGACATAGTAGTCTTTTAGAAATGGGTTCGTTGGTCGATCAGAGGAGGAAGGAGCGTCTTTGCTCGTCGGAGGAAGCCTAGTCGCAAGTCATGGAAGGAGCGGGCTCAATCATATCTGGGGCATATAATCGTCGGTTTACCTCTGCAGATGGGGTTGCTGGTCGATCAGAGGAAATGACGTCTCCGGTCGTTGAAGGAGGAAGGCTAATCGCTAATAAGCGGCGGATGAGCAGACACGCCATAAAAGAAGATGCTCAACTCGAAGCAAGGAATGAAAAACCCATAAAAGGTGATTGTGCGGTACTACTGATACGGGATCGTGGGTTGTAATTCACGTATCATATAATGTTATTATTAGCGACCTGCGAACAATATGAAGAGACATTGAATATCTCACTTTAATGTTTGTTGGAGTGGCAACAAAAGTAGCGGCACGATGGAGGAGTGTCGTGTAAGCCAAACAGGCTCTAAGAGTGGTGAAAACACTCAATCTCAAGAAAAGTACCATGAAATTTCTAGAATAATTTTTTATACCAAGTAGAATCCATGTAAATCAATACAATGACTTTTTTTGAGGAATATGTTTCATTTGTCCGGGTAAACTATACGAAAACATTCTTTAAAATAATTCTAGAGTCAATGCTTAAACAAAGTAATTCGTGGTTGAGAGAAGGTTCATGCAAAAGTTCAATCTCTCACTGACTCAATAGCAGTAAACTTAGCATCTAGAGCTGTCATTTAGAATCAGGAACCGTAAATCGAACTAGAATAATCAATGAATCGCGTCAACCATAGATGAATTATTTGGTTCGGTTTGAATTTTAAAACAGTGGACAAGTGAACAACAATAGTTCGGGTACAGATACATCATATTATTACCCGGACCAGAACTACAACAAACCATTTTTAAACGGTTACAAAATTTTAGACCGATCTATAGCAGAGCGAATCAAAAAATGACCACAACCCATTTATATATATACATACATGTATACATATATATAGAGAGAGAGAGATACATATATATGTAAGTATATATGTATGTATGTATACATATATATATATATACATACATACATATATATATATATATATATATATATATATACATACATATATATATATATATATATATATATATATTTTATATATACAAGGAGCATTTAAGCATGGTGTAACATTCTGTTTCCCAAAATACCCTCTAAAAAACTCAAACTCTTTTTAATTTGAAATATAAGGTTATTTCATATTTTCACCTTTCTCGCTGGCTTTTCCCGCCCGTACTTTGGTTGTCGTCCTAATATCAACTCATTCCGCTTCTATCGAAACTCAACCACTGTAGGTTGCTCCTGCATCGTGGAAGAGCTCCCTTCTACAGCGGCTCCAGAAGAGTTCCCTCCTACAGCGGCGCCAGAAGAGTTCTCTTTCCCTCCTCTCCGACCTTCTCTTGCCCATAAGGTCATCATTTTGCCACTTCGCAATTTCAGCAATCTTCTCTTCCGCATTACGCATTTCCAAAGATCAGTGTTTCTTCCTGGTATCTAGGATCGGGCCTTCCTTTTTCTGACAGAGCAACATCGTCGTCAACGTCATTGAGTGCTACTCTCGGTCTTCTAAATCACATTGCACCTCCAACTCCTTTGATGATCACTATCTATGCTTTTTCATTGGTCCTCTTGAGCTTATTTTTCTCTTGGCAGTGCTCCATGTTCTGGTACTCTTTTTCTTGAAGCAAGATGACACGTCATGAGAAATTTCACCGACCACAAAGGCTACAACTCCCGGCGCCAAGGCATTCTACTAAAGTTTATGACCTACTTCTTTACTTTTTTAGTAACTAGCTGGCAAAATTTCTCATTCATCACTGCTTTATGGTATTTTTCTTCCCTTCTTTATTCCTCATGCAATACAAGTATACAACTGTAAGTTGGATTGCCCCAGTGAACTTGATTAGATTAATGAGTTGTGCTTTCTCCAATTTGTCTTATATTAATGAAACAATTGTTCATGCAATACAATTGTTTGTTCGATTGCCTAAGTGAATTTGATTATATTTATAGTTGTGCTTTCTCCTCCTTTTTTGATATGAATGCAGCAACTGTTTTTTGATATTATTGATACATAATTGCTTTTGTTAGTTCATCTCCATTATTGCTTGCTTAATAGTATGCCTAACCAAATGATTTCTAAGATATTTTCATTTGCAAAATACTCTCCAAAGCAATTCTACTAAGTGCTTTATAAACCATTTAAACCATTTTCATTTGCAGAGTACTCTTAATACTACTCTTCATTTGCCTCCTGCCAAACGTTGTCGCTCGGCGCCCGCCGAATGTTGCCACTCGCCGCCCTTGCCGCATGTCGCCGCCCCTGCCACGTGTCACCGCCAACGCCGCATGTCCCCACCCCGACGCATGTTGCCGCCCCCGCCGAATGTCGCCGCCCCCGCCGATTGTCGCCCTCCCCCCACCCCCCGCCGAGTGTCGCCGCCCCCGCCAAATGTCGTTGCTCCCGCCGATTTTCGCCTCCCCCGTGGAATGTCGCTGCCCCCGCCGAATGTCGCCGCCTCAGCCGAATGTCACCGCCCAGCCCGATTGTCGCCGCCCCTGTCGATTATCGCCGCCCCCGCCGAATGTCGCTGCCCCGCCGGCTGTCGCCACCCCGCCGAATGTCGCGGCTCCTGCTGATTGTCGCTACCCCGTGGAATGTCGTTGCCGCTGTCGAATGTCGCCACCCCCGCCAAATTTCGTCGCCCCCGCCGATTGTCATCGCCCCCGCCGATTATCGTCGCCCCCGCAGATTGTCGCCGTCCCCGCAGATTGTCGCCGCCCCGCCGAATGTCGCCGCCCCCGCCTATTGTCACCGCCCCCGCACAGGGTCCCCATGCACGACTACTTGTATATATAAGAAATTTCTCAATATTAAAAAGGAAAAACTTAATTTTGGGGAAACATTCAAAATTGTCAAATAATTCATGTTAAAAAAAGTTAAGAATTAATCATTAGTACTTATGTGAACAATTCACATGAAAGTTTTGTAATGATAATGAAAAAAGCAATCATGTGTCTAATAACGTTGTCTCATTAGGAATATGAACAAAACCAAAACCATATAGAGCCAGACTGAACCAATATTGAATAATTTAGTTTTGGTTCATCCTGAATCGTAACTGAAATCATAGACACTATGTTTCTAAAACTTATTCTCAAATAAGGGTGTAAGATGTGAAGAACTATTACCTTAATAATTCGGATCTCAGTTTTAGTGAAACTGGAATCATACCAAAATCATGAAGATACGAGCCTCCGATTGGGAGCGGGTGTGCGATCTTGAGAGGAGAAATCTCAGAGAGGATTGTCACGACCTTCCACAACTTAGTCATTCCAATGGAGGGAGATACAACGAGAGCCAGGTTCAAACGAGAGAGAAGGAAAGAGGAGAGTCTTGCTCACCTAGCCCTATCAAGAGGAAGAAGTAAGAAGGACGAGATTCAAGCGAGAGAGAATTAAGGTTTAATCTTCCATCACCATCAAATCCACTTTCCCCACCTATATAAAGTGAGAGGAAAGGTTTAACAAAAAGTACCAACTATGACCCTCACTCGGCTACATAAAGCGTTGAGAAATAAATGCATGGGGAAAATAAGGAGGGAATAACAGCGTGCGACAAATAAAGATATAATGTAGTAGTAGATACGCGTTGTCCCAAACACGTGTCGTCACCCCCTGTGTGGGCCATAACAACATAACAACTCTATTAGCACCTGATTTGCAATCTTAATTTCACTACTTTATTTATAATATTTTGCATTTAACTTACCATGGAAATTATAGATAAAAAGGGAGTAAGATTAGATAGTATGCAAAAATTACTTAGTGTTAAGGTAAATTTTGAAAACGAAGCTATGGCTTGGAAATGCAATTGCCAGTGCAACGTTTCATTACTTTATAGTTTTGACACCTAAACTTACCAAAAAACAATAGTAAATCATTGTTATCCATTCTGAATATTGCACATAGCATACTTAAAATAAGCATCTAATTTAATGGAGTACCTCTGTTCTACCAGGGCCTAACTTTCAGCTGAGGCTGCAAGCTCTATATTCTCTTTCTGTTCAGAAAATAGTTGAAAGATGACTTAACCCTAAATATATGTTTCATAAAGATAAACTTTCCAAAGCAAACAACACAAGAGAGATAAAGGTCCTGCAAATCACAATTTGTCTGAAAACAAATAGACTATCAAGGCAAGGCATCTCCAAATCATATAAGTATCCAAGTTCGTATAGCAATAAAAAGGAATAATAAAATCAAACTATAAAACACTCACAAATGAGGGACCATGTGCGAAGGAGTGGAGATCCAGTGACCAATCTGCAGAGTAGGGATTGGATGGGGACTGTTTGGTGGTGTCGGATAAGGGGAAGGGGTTGTGGGGAGGTAACGAGTGAGACATAAGTTGAGAGATGGAGGTTCGGCCAAAATCTGAATGTTGGAAGGGATTTGGAGGGGGGAATGGATGTAGGGGAAGGTGCAGCCAGCCCTAAACAAGGGATTGTTTTGCAGGATGGGAAGATTGGCGGTTGGAGGGAGATTGGTGGAGGACGAGTGGGGGGTTGGTCTATTTGAGTGTTGGCAGACGACATGAAATAGCTTTGGGGGGTCTGGGCAGGGAAGCGGTTGGTTGGTTGTTAGGGAGGATGGGTTTTGGCAGTCGACTGTAGCATAAGGAACATACCAAAGAGTTGGCACCATGGGGTTTTGTGGAGTCAGCACCACAAGAGATCGTCGGATTATGGGAATAAGTCTCTCCAAAATCTGCAATAGTTCTCCAAACCACACCCTTTTGTTTATAATAAAATAAAACAAGGACCAGGGAAACCATCTTGGACGGCTATGAATGGTCAAACATGATGGTTGTCTGATCTCACTAAATAAAACACTAAAAAATACATAAAAACCAAAACATTGCTCTAAACATGCCTCGAAACCAGTGCTCTGATGTCTCATCAATCCCCATCAACTCATGTGCTCAATTAGAGTCAATGTAAATGCACATAACACAAAAGAATGATGTTGGCATGATTTTAAACAAATTCCAGGCACAAAGCAAAGTACTTGGGAGCTTGAGCAAAAAAGAAAAAGTAATTAGTGCAGTGCATTCATCAACATCAACTTCCTCGCCAAAATTTAAAGAGTAAGAAAAATCTTTCGAATCAATTATATTTAATCAATAGTCATAATGACCTAAACTAGCATGTAAAACAATCTTCAAACAATTAACAGGTCAGCTGGGGAACTTTCTTCTTTGAAACCATAAATAACACTAATTCTGATTTTACAAACACCAACCCTATCAAACATGTATTATTGCGGTATAAGATAACTCAAGTTGAGAAAATTCATTGCAGAAAAAGGAAAAACAATTAATTGTCTACCTACCACTGACACTGAATCTGAAGAGTATGCATTTCCAAATCCTGTAAAGTAGCATTTTGCAACCTCTAAACTACAAACCCTAGTTTTATTTGCATAATCTCTTGTACAATGCGGCAGAAGAAATCAACAAGCTAGTCTGCAGATCATTTTATAAGATACCTTAAGAATCTAATCTCATAAACAAACTACAATTTGAGGGTGTTAGCTAATTAAACAAGGATAAATGCAAGAAGAATATAATACAAGAGAACGTTAGAACCAAAACCCAATTATAATTGCTTTACTGCAGCCAAAGAAGACTGAATAGATATGAGAAACTTAATGCCAGATCAAAGAGTAACACACATGATGCATATGGGCTTCACTACGCTGTACAGGGACTCGATAACTCCAGTCAATCCTCCTCTTACCTTTCCATAAAATTAACAACCTGATCAGTTTAGGAGTTCAAAGCCAGAGAAATGGACGAAATAGCGTTTTATGGGGTCAAAAAAATTCTCCATACCTGTAAATTGACGGTTCCGGTTAAGGAGATGAGAATTTTCTGATAAGAGATAGGAGAAGTGAGTGTCGTTATAATCTTCCCTCAACCAATTCCTGGGAGAAAGAGATGGGATTTCGATGCATCAGAAAGAGGCGAGAGGAAAGGAGGAAGGCGGCCGAGGGCTTACACCAAGGCGGTATACGCGGTTTGGACGTGAGAGCTTGACTTCGATCGGCATGGCTGGTAGCTAGTGAGCTCCGGTAAGATGCCGCACCGGGAATCACGGTATACCCAACCGCCGAGAAAAGCTAGCTGAAAACGAGCAGTGGGCCGGAGGCCTGTGCACTGAAGAAAACATGTGAATATGTGAATCTTGAATGGATGACAGTTATGCAAGAGCACGGAGACGAAGCCCTAGAACTTAACGAGCACGAGCAGACATTGAGCAGGAGATGGTAACAAGGAAGACGCGCCCATGAACTCCAAAGTCTCGCCTAAGAAACAGTACCCGCGCTTTGCAGGCACTTTTTTAAGGCTCCGTTTGACACCGTGTTTGCTGGCGGTAGCAATGGTTTAAAACTTTAAATCATTATTGTTTTTCCCTGAGAATCTCCTAATAAATATCATCCCTTTGAATATGGGTGTAATTCGGATCGGTTCGATTTCACTCAAAATCAAGAACCGATCTGTATAGGTTTGATTTCAAATTTTTGGAGCCGGAACTGATCCACGGATCTAAATTGTAGAACCGGAACCGAAACAGAAATATCGGTTCAATTCTGTTTCGGTTCTCGGTTTCTTAAATTTATGGTGTAAATAAGTTGCACTAGAAAGAAAAATGCAAAACTAATGTTTATAAATCAAACAAATTAGGAGATCTTAAGCTTGCATGACTCTAAAATCATCAAAGCTTCTTAAATTACTAATTACATTTAATAATCTCATCATACAACATTTCATATTCAAATATTCTAATAATTAATCAAAAGTTCAACATTGTCAAAATATAAGCAAATAGTTTGTAAAATTACACATGAAATACCTCAATCAAGCCAATTATTCATCAATCTCTTTCAAAAGCATCTTGTTTATCACAAATATATTTTTGATACCTAAATTCAATAACTCGGTTATCGGGTCGGTTTTGGGTACCCGAGTATAAGAACTGAGAACCAAACCAACTGGCCGATTCTGAAAATTTAGACCCAGATCCGAACCGAGACGCATAAGAACCGACCCGAACCGCTCAGCTCGGTTTGGTTCCGGACCGGTTCTCTGTTTTTCTGGTATTCTTGCACACCCTTACATTTGAATATAAAAGTAGATGAAGTTTTTTAGGTGGGTCTTAACGAATGACAATTTAGCCTTCATAGTTTAGAAAAAAATCACTTTTTAATAAATATATATATATATAAGTATTTAAAATGCGCATAAAAATACAATGATCAATATTTCAAAACTTATTTTGCTAAAAAATAAATATTCTAACCAAAATTTAATTTCTTGCACCGTCCTTGGGTACAGGCAACGTACCTAATTATTTTTGTTTGCTTACAAGTTAAAATTGTCTAATTAGAAAATGGTCGGCCCAATGTATCCTCTAATTTACTATAGGGAGATCTTTAAAAATAAAATATTAAATTTGGTCCCTAAACTTATATGACATTCAAATTATTTTTTGTTTTAAATAAATTCTTTATTTTTATACTTTGTCTCAAATAAATTCGTACCAAGCCACTAGCACCCTAACACCGTTTAACTATTTAACGGCTTCACATAATTGCGCTAAGACGTTGATAAATCATTTATACATTAAACACAGCAGTCAAGCCTTTATTTCACAATAGAAATAAAAATAATTTTTATACTTTGAATTTATAATTTCTCTTAACACACTTTGAATTCATTCTGTTAGAAATAAATAACGAAAATATATGAACTATAAAAATCAATAAACAATTGAAATATATAAACCCTAAAAAAAATTCAAAATATAGAATTCAGTAACTTAATTTCTACCAAAAAATATAACAGAGATTAATTAATAGAAATAAGTGTCACCAAAAATATTATATTTTAGATTTTTTTAAAAAAATTATGAACTCTATTAGAAGGATATAAATTCACAGTGATAAGAAAAATTGTAAATTGAAAAAAAATTATTATTTTTATTAGATAATTACAAAAATTATTTTATTGTCACATAAGTAATTAGTCAACACTACATCAATGTCTCGTCAACCCATACTCCCATAGTCATCCAAAATCATTAAATAAATAACAGTGTTTGTTTAGTGAGTTATTTAAAATAAAATATTTAAAACAAATGAAAATTAAACAAACTATTTGGAGAAAGACGCGTTTTTATCACGGTTAACCTGATACGAGCCTCTCTTGAGAACATAACACAGACAAGTAGACGGCATAGAGAGCAGATGAGGCTTCCAATGGACCTGCTCAACAGGAGTAGTAGATTATTTATCCAATATAATCTAATACTATAAGATTAGTTTAATATTTGATGCAGCATTTGCATGGGTTAAACAGCCATTTGTTAAGAATCACCTAACAAACATCATCTGTTTGAACATAAAAGTGAATGAAATTCCTTATATGGCAATTTAACTCTCATGTTCATAACAACCCTGTGTGGGCCCATCCTTAATCATCCATCATTGAGTTAAAAAGTACTGCGTAGACAAAAAAGATATTGCCGCGGTCAAAGGGATCCGGATTCTCTGGAGTTCGTGCGAGAATTTCAGGGTGGAGTTCAATCCAACGGCGCGAAAACCCCTCACTCCATCAATTCAACGGATGATCTTCTCTCGCGCTAAAAGGCAAAAAAAGAAGTTAAAATATTAAAAAATGTAAAATACTCGTCCATTGAATTTCAATCGGACGAGCGAGATTGCGCGAACTCCACCCTGGAGTTCCCGCACAAACTCCAGAGGATCCGGATTCCGGTCAGAGGTACTATCATGACCGCAGGAGGACAAGCACGACAGCTTGTTATACGAAGAAAGTGGGTTTTTTAACTCAAGGACATCTTCAAAAAAAATCTAAAAATTAAAATAAAAGGTTATGATTTAATAATTGTTTGCAAAATGTCTACATTTTTATTGATAGCAGATTAGCAGACCATAAAAAAATATATACAAATATGTGGGGCATTGTAATATAAAAAACATAAATTTATAGGACTGCACCATAAAATCAATGATCAGCAGACACATTGCAAAAAAGATTTGCTAAAAGCAAAACAGTTTTAGCCATTCGCAGAGTTTTTGCTCCCATGAGTTTGGACAAATGTCACCATCTTAAAATATGCTTGGCAGAAGAGTTTATGACCGCCACCGAGAAAAAAATTTACTTTTGAGCATAAAAGTGGAAGAAGTTCCTTAGGTGAAGTCACGAGTTCACAAACGGCGGTTTATAACCGCAACGCTCATGAAATCACTGCCGTGCCAAACGGACCCAAAGTCAACATAGATGAACATATGCATCAGCTAGGCATAACCATACGTGAAAAAGCACCCGCAACAGCAATGAATCGAGAAAATGAATTTAGAGAAACCAATCTTCAAGTCCTCGTATCATCTTTAGAAAATGAATTTGCAAAATTCGTGTACATGCGAGCGATGGTCAGAACATCCTGCCTAGCTAGTATGCGAGTTACTGGTTCTCTCAACAATCAGTGTTTTCTCTCGCTGCATCATATTCACGAATAAAAAGTTCCGATCAATCGACACGAATAAAATATTTGATAATGATGAATAGATGGACAAGGGGAGTGTGGTCATTACCATACTTGGATAAGATTTGGCTTTTGAAACTACTCTACAATCAACAAATTATTTTTCAGCAGTCCCTCCCCTATAGAAGGCAATTCTGGTGATAGCAGCCACTCTCCATCAACCAAGAATTTCAACTCATACCTACAGTTTAGAAAATATATACAAGGAAAATCAAGCTCACATAAAATGAAAAAGAACAATACAGCTACTGTCTAGAACACACCTTCCTGGTCTAAGTTTGAGAGTGGCAGAAAATTTGGCATAATCCCCTGAGTACTCGCCGGACATCTCCTCTCCTTGACTCCACCCATCAAATGAGCCCATCACCCGCACACTCTATTGCGCTCAAAGAAAATAGCATTAAAACCCATATATATTTATAAAAAAAAATCTCATGCACTTCTATTTGCAATGGTAATAGTATTGATAGGAATGAGATTCCTTTTACAAAGTTCTGGGGTGTGGATAGCCCACTCCTCATGATTCCCACTATATTAGTGGGAACATGGGTTTGACCGCCGCGCACGCGATCGGCACACGCAATCGCGCGCGCCAGGATCCCACTCCCCCTCGCCACACGAGGCCGACCAAGGAGGCCGGACCCTCTCTCCCTCCGCCGGCCGGCCGGCTCAGTTTCTGGATGGCCAAGAGGTCGCAACTCTCGGCCGCACACCCGCGGCTGAGAGGCGCGACAGTCCTGCCTGCTAACTTGGCCGGCGGGAGCCCACCCTCCTGCGGCCTCCGCAGGAGATGCATCTCATGTCCTACAGGCACGCTCGGCCACCCGCACCCCCCCCCCCTCTGGCACCGATCCCGGCCGGCCGGCTGCGCCCGGCCGGTGACGGCCTCGTGGCCGGCACTCGGTGCCGGCGCCGCGCCCGTCGGCCGCGCTGCACCCGGCATGCCGCCCAAGTACGGCCGACCGGCCCCCTCCTCCATTGGCCAGCCGGTCGCACGCGAGGCCGGTGCCCCCGCCGCCATCACCAAGAGAAGATGGTCGGCCACCCCTCTCGCCCTCTTTCGGCGGCATCCCGGCCGCCTCCCTCGCCCGTCGTCTCTATACCGTCCGATCAGCCCTGTCATGACCGCGACCGTCCGTTACATGGGTAACCACCCGCGTAACCGCCACCGGTAGTAGGGGAGCCATGCTTTTAGTGGGGGTCTGCATTTAGTAAAATATAATATGCAGATAATGTGCGCCCAAAAATATGTTTAAAAATAATAATGTTGGTGGTTACGGGGTGCGGATAGCCGCATAATCACCGTAACGACCTCTTGTAGGCTATAAAAAGGCCCACAGGCCTACTCATTTCTCATATTTTCTCCTGGGTGCTTTCTCCTTCCTCAGGCCAGAGCTCTGCCGACATTCTCCTACGAGCCGCCATTCCTCCACCAGAATCCCCCTACGGGTCACCGCTCCTCCACCAAAATTCTCATACGAGTCACCGCCACTCCACCAGAAATTCAGCTAAGTCCACGGCATCACCGCGAAGGAGACGCTCAGCCCGTTGCAGGAAGAAAGCCTCGTTCGCGTACAACCTCCAGCAAGCCCGCTCCAATCTCATTCCGCGTGTTCTGCGCTCGTCCTCGCACTGAGATTGTGAAAGCTAAATCTCACGTGGAACATCCGGTTGCCCGCCGAGCGCCAAAGATTCTCTCTCACCTCTAAAGTGTAACGAGAAGCGGTCTGTTGCTCTCGATTCTACAAACAAGTTCTAATCCGAAACTGATAGTGGAATTTGACCTGCACAGACACGGTCACGCGATTTTTTACCAGGTTGGGGGATTTTTTCACGCAAAAATCACTGTGCACTTGTTCTCTTACTCTGTAACTGATTGCGCGCTCGACCGCTCCCGGGCTAAGACGGTCACATATGGGCCGGTTTAGGAACGCCGAATTAAACCGCAACAAGTATCTTAATCATGAAAAATACAACAGAATTAACAACTTTCGTTGTCAACTGTTTGGTATATCCTGAAAGAAATTGTTGTATCACACTGCATTTTTCTTAGAACAAAGCCTGCTGTGTTATCAGCCCTGATTATGGCAAGAAAGTGATTTTCTTCCTATTCCTTGATATCAACAAATAAAATTCCCACCAGAACTTAAGACTACAAGGCCCTCTCGAAGTTCCACAATAGAACCTTTCAGTGTACACCCCCGGGCAAATCTTTCCCTCGCTGAGAATTGGGAATCTGTGACCATATTGTCGTGTAGAAGTATGTGCCAGGAAGAAGTGCATAGAGCATAGGTGACCAGCGGAAACCTGAATGTGGGACAAAAGCAACCACAAATCGGGTGGAGGCCCAACAAATATGGACCACATGAGGATCCAAGGGCCGCAAACAGAAATCTACGTGGATACAACGCACGTAGTCACTGAAAATTCACAAGCTAGCCTAAGTAATCGTTGCTGTTCATTTGATTCCAGAGGAACTAATTGATTAGGATTGGGAAATTGGTGCAATTCTTCTAGATAGGCTTTCTTCTTCTGCTGAGAATGACTCTCAGAGTGTGACCAAAACTCTTCTGACCGAACATGAGAAAGCTTATAAAAACAATGAACTACTATCATTTCTTCCTTATAGCTTGATATATTCATTGGATTTGATGCATGAATAGATGGAGTAGATGCAAATAGCATCTTTCTATCCAATGTCTTCATTGAACTCAATTTCATGGGGAAAGGGAATTGAGTATCAGTATATCTTCATTTCAGTAACAGAACAGGATTTGTTAAAAAAATGAAGAATAAATAAATGGATTTGTCAGTTCTCTTGAAAACCTTGGGAAAACATTAATGGCATGCGTGTTAATCTCCATACGTAATATATTAGCCAGGAAAACTCCATAACATATGCTTAAACCAACTTTGACAAAAAACACTTTGCACTTCATAGTTTGATACATTTTGTGGTCGTGAAGAAAAGTAGCATACCTCAGCCATTCCAACCCAAAGCAAAGTAATTTCTTCAAATTTTTGGGAGCCCGCATTCAGTATTCTTTCCTTAACCCTTTCATGAAGAGCTAATGTAAGAAAAATTATATAAGTAATGAAGCACCACTAAAAGCCAACACAAAAAAAGTATTACATCATGAAATATTCATGCAAATGTGAAGGTTATAGGACTTAAGGTTTAAGATTCAGGATTTAGGGCTCTAGGTATAAGGTTTAAGGCTTAGAGCTTAGGGCCAGGATTTAGGATTTATAGAAGATTTAAATTTTAAGATTAGAGTTTAGAATTTACAGTTCAGGGAGTGGACTAAAATCTGCATGGTTATGCAGCACAATATTTTTTATAACAATACAGGATGTTATCAAGGTACGTCCAAATACATATTCATTTTGGTTAAAAATCAGAAGTGGATATTAATTAAGAAGATAACACAGTCAATTTGGAGACAATAAAAAATGTCAAGTTATAGTCTATTAAACATTCTGCGCTCAACTACTACATGGAAGTGTTCATCCAATGTATCCACAAAGTAAATAATTCTTTTGAATCAAGAGTTTCCTTGATGTGAGAATAATATTCAAGCAGCATTTTAGGAGTTTATCAAAAAGCAACTATTAGTGTCTATAACCCAAAATTTGAGTTTGACAATGCAACAATATAGGCCCAAGCTATAACTCATCAGGAGTGGAGAAGCCCACGGTGAAAATACTGCAGAGCATAATTGCGGCTGTCTGCTAGGATGAGGAGAGCTACCACAATCTAATAATATGGGACAAGGTGAGACACAATTCTTGCTTCATTCAACATCCAACTGCCTTTAAATAGGCATCCATGATCTAACATACAATTAATGACTCAACTCCTAAATTTAATTAATACATAAAAAGTAAAAGACTTTCAATCATAAAGACTAAGGGATAACTAGGCGTGAAAGCCCGTAATAGATAGCTAGGTGTGAAGGGCCTAAAGGCCCATAATAGATAACTAAGTGTGAAAGCCCATAATAGATAACTCGGTGCAAAGGCCGAAAAAAATTATGGGGATATATTTTAAGAGAATAAAGACAACAAAAAGATATAACAATATAACATCCTTCGGATTAAACATTGGTATTTGAAAGATGGTGAATTGTTAAGCTTTAATGCTCAATTGTTAAAAAGGGCAAATTTAAGTCCTTTAGTGGAGCCTTCTTACTGCATTCTAAGGGTCAACAGTCAACTCTTTTGGGCACATAGCGTACTCGCCAAATATGGGTTGTACACAATCCCCGTTTTTTATGAGCTCGAAAAAAATCATCCAACCCAGTTCAGTGAGCCCGCCTTGAGGAGGTGGATAGGTGAGTTGTTTGTCGCATCGACAATCCCAGATCGGATCAGGTCGACACACTCCCAGTTTATTCTCCCAAAGGGCGAGCTCAACTGGAGGTGGTAGATAAGCGAGTTGTTTGTCGCATTGACAATCCCAAACCAGATTAGATCGGCAAGCTCCAAAGGGACCAATCATTCGTGCAGAGGGCGAGCTCAATTTGAGGAGATGGATATGCGAGTTGTTTGTCACATCGACGATCCCAGATTGGATTAGGTCGGCATGCTCCAGGCCATTCGAGCAGAGGGAGAGCTCAACTGGAGGAGTGGATAGGTGAGTTGTTTGTCGCAACGACAACACCTAACCGGATTAGATCAATGTGCTCGCAGTCCATTTAAGCAGAGGGCGAGCTCAACTGGAGGAGGTAGATAGGTGGGTTGATTGTCACATCGATTGTTCCATATCGGATTAGGTCGACATGCTCCCAGACCATTCGTGCAGAGAGTGAGCTCAACTGGAGAAGATGGATATGTTAGTTGTTTGCCGCACAGACGATCTAAACCGAATTAGGTCGACACGCTCTCAGGCCATTCGAGCAGAAAGCGAGCTCAACTAGAGGAAGTGGATAGACAAGTTGTTTGTCGCATCGACAGTCCCAGATCGGATTAGGTTGACACGCTCTCAGACCATTCACGCAGAGGACAAGCTCAACTGGAAGAGATGGATAGGCGAGTTATTTTCTCGCAACTCGCCTTGACAGAGCTATCTTATGATGTCCTTCCCTAACTTCTGGCCAACAGGTAACCGTCGAAAGGGTACGAGCCCTCGAGGAGTAGGCAAACAACGTGCAAAGGGGGATCTAATATCGGCTGACATTGCAGAAACTTAGATTTAGAGACATGCACCCTGGGGCATCGTCCGTTCGCTCGGTTAACACTTTTCAGGATATAAGGGGACACATTAGCAAAGCTTCGGAGGTGTGATATCCTAACGCGGGAGATGACGTTGTACTAGTCAGGGATATGCATCAATATCTGATATTGTACTTCAAGCACTGGTGGCACGAGAACGCCACAGACTGGAATGCGTTAAGCAGGGATCTGCCAAAGATGGCGTTGTAACTACTCGGTGCATCTACATTGACAAATCAACAAGTCTTAGTGGTGTCACCAAGAGTGGCCACCAACACTACTCATCTACCTCCTTCCTCTCTCTCGAGAACCCAAACAACGGGTCATCTGATGTGGCAATCACATCTACGAGATTCCAAAAATCTAAGATATGATTGGCCAGTAGGAGAAGGACTAGGTGGAAGAGAGCAAAAACAGGGGAAGAATGGACAAAGATAAGATGATGGGGTAAGGAAAGAAGAGGAGGGGAGCAAGAGACGAATAAAACCAAAACTTTAAACTTCATTCATTTCATGCCAATTACAACAAATAAGACGCTATTTATAGCATTCATACAACATGATTTTGTAATGTTTGTTTACCAATATACTTCTAATGCCAAACCGTTACATTCCCCACGCTTTTTAAAATGAGGTCCTCATCATTTAATACATTTTTTGTTCTTCATATTTCTCAGAATGACGGATGTATCTATTGTGGATTCTTGAATTGTGTGGGGTTGCAAAAACACCACCGAGATTAAAAAAAACATCATTTTAAAATCCTTCATTGAGAAACTTTGTTGGCTGCCAAGAAACCAATGCATGTGAGCGCCATGTGAACACCAGTCGAATGAGCCATCCTCTGTGGTTCAAGAACTACAAAAGAATGAAGGGGAACACCAAGAAGGGTGGAAAGCTTGTCAAATCTGCTCTTGTTCAAGTTTGGTCATTGGAGATACTTCGGGAACTATTGAAGTTGTTCTTGATCTTGTCAGTGGCGGATGACAGCAATGAACAAGTCACATCAGCTGTCGTAATTGCTTCATTGACCCAAATCTACTCTTGTTTAAGTTTCTTCATTGGAGATACTGACATTGATAGTGGAGGTTCCTGCAAAGAATTGACAAAGCATTCTTGAATAGTGTCTAGAAAATCTTTCGGATCGGATTGAAACTTTGTGAAGGTGGCATTATTCGCTCCTTCAAATCATGGAACTCAGTCAAGACAAATTGTTGGAGTTGATCAGATCGTCGACGCATGTCATCAAGAACGCATTGAAAATGATCATTCATGTATTTTTGGCGAGAATCAATTGTGAAGATGTCGTTGATCATTGTGAAATGTTGAAATCAAGCATGTGTTCAACTTTCAACGAGAGCACCAAATTGTAGCGATCATAGCTACGAGATTCCTAAAACCTAAGATACGACAGGCCGGTAGGAGATGGCCTAAGCGGAACGCATGCGTGCAAGCAAGGATCGACGTAGCGGAAGAAGGCTCGCAGAGGTTGTTGTAGACGGAGTCGAGGTTGGAGGCGGTGTTGTTGTCATCGTTCCCATAGAAGATGGTGTGATGTTGAGGAGGGAAACAAAAGTTTGGCAGCGAAAGGCGGGAAATGATGTGGCTTGTTGGGAGGTTTGGCTTGTTGCGGTTGGCGACGACCCAGAGATGCGAGGCTCGTCGTCGAGGATTTGGAGGAGGATGAAGCTTGCGGTTTGTCGATGACGAAGTGGAGCAGCGGCAGGAAGGCTGGCGGATCTATTCAAAGAAGAAGTGGACACATGGAGGAAGCAGCAGCTGCTGGTTCAAGCGGTTGGAGTGGGTCCATGAAGGAGATGCTTGGTCGTAAGGGGAGGAGGGAGATGTAGGCGGTGGATACAAGGGGAAAGCCCTAGAATGGAGGTAAAGGAGAGAAGATGAAATCATAAAAGAGGGTGGAGGAAGGAGAGACGAGCTTGGGGAAGAAGAGAAGAAACCCTAGAAAGGAGAGCTTGAGGTATAAAAAAAATACTTTCATTCATTCATTGATTTCGGATACATGACAAGGGTTTCATATATATAGGACCCGAATGGCATAGTTGTAAATACAATAATAGACGCAACAATATCAAAATACGACGATTTTAATAACGATGACTACGACTTTGACTCTTACTCCTGCATACAACTCAACTTTATACATTGACTCGACTAAAAAATATATAATATTATGTTATGGGTCTTATTATGACATTACTTATTATTATTTATTTCCCAATATGCATTTATTATGTCATAAGAGTTGCGTCCTTATATGACATCATTATTTGGGTTGTGTCCTTTTTAGTCGCATGTACAAGTCTGTCGTTGTTTCTTTTAGTGTTCTTTCCTTTTTGGTGTCGATCGTAAATCCTATTTAATGGACATAGTGGAACTTGTATTGGTATGAATGAAGAAAGTCAATTTTCTATAACCCTAAAAGAGATCTTGGAAGCTCTCTATCTCTCGAGCACACTCTACTTAGGCAGCCGTGGTCAAAACTCCATAGTATCTCCATCACCGTCATCTCCACCTTCGGCCTCTCCTCCGGGAAACATCCAAAGATCCAAAACATATTATTATAATAATATAATAAGATAACTGACGGGTGGACCCATAACAAGAGGTCGGATCTAAAGAGTAGAAAAGGAGGTTAAGTGATAAATTTAGGAGTGGAGTGAATTAATTTCTGAAAAACAGGGAAGTAAGGTTAATGGGAGGTTATGTGGATTAGGGATTTAATTAGAATAATGATGAATTATAGAATAATGGGCTAAATTTGTGAAGGGAATTGTAAGTAGGATAAATGGTCAATTGTGGATGAGAAATTATAAGATAGTGAGCTGAAATTATGGAGGGAATTGTGAGTGGGATATGAGGTCAACTATGATGAGGAATTATAGGATAGTGGCTAAAATTAGGAAGGGCATTGTGAGTGAGATAAGTGCCAACTATGGATTGGTGGGGGTTTATTTAGAAGTTATGGGGAAGGGAGGTTGTGGTGAGGTGGGGTAGCCGGCCTAGAGGGGGATGGAGTTAGTGGCGGTGGCCCGAGGTGGTGATGGTGGTGGCTAGAGGTGGGGATAAAATAGAAAATGGTGGGGGAGAGTGGAGGGAGATATCTGATCTGCGCACCAAGATTCCGGCTTCAGCACCGGTAATCAAAAGGATGAATTTTCTCACAAACTTTCAATGCTTCTAAATGAGCTTACTATCCACATTACCCACTAAGGGGCCATCATGGATGGTCAGATAATCTACTCATGATGGAATCCCAAATACATTAAAATAAAAATTAGATAAATACAAAAAAAAACTAAAATTCATGAACAAGCGATCCACACAAAATGAATGGCTCAGATCGCCGTGTAGACTCTGTGACATGATCCCATCAGTATGTATCTCATTTATACATAAATTATTACTTTTATGCGTCATATTTAAAACAAAATTCATTTCATGTTTTGATTAATTTATAACACCACCTCATTATTTTATTTATACTCAACCAAGATATTTTTTCTCAAAATTTCTGTTTAATAATTTCTTAAAGTTCAGCATGATTTTTGAAAAGATACAGAAATTTACTCTGTGAGAAAAGTTGTGTGTTAGCAATAGAGAAAGACGACTTTCAAAAGCTTCAAAACATGCACATGCAGCTGTCCAAAATGACGACAATCAGAAAGCATCCAAAATGGATTGTAAACGCTTTCCATAGTTTGTTATTAGTTCAAAAAAAGATATCAAGGAGATTCATAATGCAAACTAAAATATTATTTATTTGCATCATCATCAAAAAATAACACTCTAAAGAAGTAAAAAAAAACTGATCACTGTAATTAACCATAGGTAGGGTTATATTTTCAAAAGCAAGTCTATTACCTTGTAATCTAGAGAGAAGATGGGATTGTAAGCATTTCCCATCAATATTCCTTGAATCGAGCTGCATACCAGTGCTAGCAACCTCTTTGACTATAGTAACCAAAGCCTGCATATTTAAAAAAATATCCATCAACAAACCTGCATATGCTCTATGTATAAGTTGCACAATTAAAGATTGTCATGCACATTAAAATGATTTTTTCCAGAAGGATAGATGGCGTCAAAACCATGATAGTATATATGGCACAGGTTAAGTTATTCATTATTAAAGTGCTATGAAAAATGTTTCTGTTTGCGAAACAACTACTAGGAATCAAATACTGCGAAAATAAAATAGCACAAATGAGATTAGACAAAACAAGAAACCAAGGATTTTACAAGATTCAACCAAAATAAGCCTGCATTAACGGAAGTGGAGAGAAGATCTAATCCATGAAAACACGGAAACTAAAATAGTATACAAACATGAAACATGAAGGTCTAACTTGGTTTCAATGTTTTGTTAAAGATGAAATTGACATGCTTTAACCTCAAAAATATAAATACTAGCATGATAAGATTGATTAGTAGCCTTCCCTTATTTTTGCAGATACCATTGCCCACTAGCATAATGATCCAGAGGAAGTTGTTGAATAAAAGATGTGATTATTAGGTATCATTGATAGGGATTGGTATAGAAGTTCTGTTATGGAATTATTTTAGTATTATATATTTGGAATAGAGTCGTTGTAGTCGAGTGTATTATTAGCGTCGTATGAGTCTATTCATAGTCATTATATTTTAATATTGCCGTCTATTGATGCATTTACAATTATGACATTTGGGGTCCTATAAGTAGGCCCTTAGAGTCATGTAATGAGGAAAAGCAATGAAATAGTCTATTTCCCGTATTTGAATGAGATCTTGGAGGCTCTCTTTCTCTCTCTTGAGCATGCCCTGCTTAGGCAATTACGGTCAATGGTCCGTAGTATCTCCGCCACCGTCATCTCCATCTCCGGCCACTCCTTCGGTAACCTCTGAGTAGGTGATACTACAAAGTCTTGATCGTGGCTGCTTAAGTGTAGCATGCTCGAGAGAGAGAGAGAGAGAGAGAGAGAGAGAGAGAGGTACCAAGATTTTATTCAAAGACGGGAAATGAACTATGTCATTATTTTCCTCATTACATGACTCTAAGGGCTTATTTATAGGACCCCAGATGGCAAAATTGTAAATACATTAATAGACGCTAAAATATAAAAATATAATGACGACAACGACTAGACTCATACGATGCTAATAATACACTCGACTCGACTACAATGTGACGCAGAGTGAATCTATAGCCGGCGGAAAATCGGTGACCTAACTCCTACATGCTATGCATAGCCCGACGGATTAAGCCACAGTTAGATAATAATTAAAACATCTCACGCAAATAATTCAAGACAAGGCAAAATAATTTATTTAAGCGAGGCAAACTTGGACTTTCCTCCGCGAGAAGGGTCAAAGCAAGAGCGCGCGGCGAATAAACCCTGCAAATCACAATAATAATCTAACAAACAACTACCACGCAAGATATTCAAAACAAGTACATGATCCAATCCAATATAAATATGCTGAAAATAAAAATCCGATACAACAAGGACTCACCTAGTAGTGTGCTGACCAAGGTACTGAAAAATTCGGAGTCGGAGATGCATGGACGACGATTCGAGGTGGAACCCGGGCATGAAAAACGTTGTAGGTGGCTGTCCTCGGAGGTGGATGATGGAATCGGACCGGGAATAGATAGATCCGACCACATAAGCAGAGATACGGGAGGGGGTCGGTAGATCTGACAATATGAGATCAGATTCAGGCTGAAAATTCCAGATCGGGGTTCATCCGGGAGGAGGGCCTAGGGTGGTGCTTCCACGTAAGGGGTGGCCGGCGGCAAGGAGATTGAGGGGATTTAAAATGGGTGGTGGTTGTAGATGAGAAAGGGGGAGGTGGCGGTACTTTAGGGGGCAGAAGAGTGGTCGGCCTGGGGAAGGAGGGGCTGAGGGAGGCGGACGACGGAGAATCTCGAGCAGCGGGTCGGAGGCTGGTAGAAGCAGCTGAAGTTGGCGGCAAATGGAATAGGGGGGAGAACTATACTTTATGAATAGTAAATTTCATTTATGATTAGTGAAATGGAAAAGAAATAGGAATTCTGGACAACTACCCAGTGGCTGGATTTTGGGGGGCTGAGGGTGGCGACAAGGGGTTTTGGAGGGGGAAGAAGTGGCTTAGGGTTAAGGATTACCTTGGAGAAGATACAAGCCTAGGAGTCGTCACCTAGGGTTCCACGGAGTTGACACCGTGGAATGATCGCGGGAATCCGGGAATATCTTTCCACAAATTCTGCAATAGCTCTAATCAGCCCACTAACATCATATTTATAATAAAATAAATGCTAAAGCATCCCACCTTCGACGACTATGATTGGTCGGAGGCGGGGTCACTCAAATACAATGATAATAGACCAAAAATACTAAAGTAATATATAAAATTGATTCGCAACGCGAATCCGGACGCATCTGCGGAGTCCGATCGTCGATCCAGGCATGTCATGGAAAGTCGTCAATTGGCCCGAACGGGCCCAAAACTCGTCTGTCACTGCAGGTCCTCGTCTCTACTACACGTCAATCTCCCCGACTTGAAAGTATTCATCTCTCGATGAATAGGGATCAGAATTCTCTCGATGTATGCCAAGTAATACTCGAAGAGGTCCAGCGGAAGTCATCCAAGTGTCGTCGACAGAAGAGTGTCCTCGTCAATCAACTCCCCCCGACTGAAAAGTTGTCATCTCCGGTGAATGGATACAAATGTACTGAAATCGAAGTCCTGAGGCGAGTCGATCGAGCTCTGCTGCAAGTACTCAGGTGTCATCAACGTCTGTAGTAGATATGTACCGGCGGAATCTGATCTCCGAAATGCTCTCAACGTTCAACTCACGAGCGGTAGATCTCAGTGCGATCGACGACGTTGTAGGTAGAACCAAAGAAGATGAGTCCCCAGGTGGGTAGCTGTTAGAAATGGGTGAGCTATGGTGGTCATCAGACGTGGGTGGCCTATGAGGATGGTAAGGCAACGAGAGTGGAGGTGTGGGCGGCTGGGGATCCCCGCGGCTTGGGTCCACGTACTCGTGAGGATCGTAGTACGGAGTCATACCTTCAATATTAAATATCAGATGGATGCTCATACTTGCATGGATATCAAGATCATAGGTATTTGCTTTGATCCGTCTCATGATTATATAGGGATCCATTTGTCTAACGCTCATACTTTTAGCAAACCTCGCACGGAACCTCACAACGCAGATTTTCAACATCACCTGCTCGCCTTCATGAAGTCTCTGCTCTTGCCAATGAAGATCCACATGTGATTTACAAAATTTATAATCATTATGGATTCTTCGTCAGACCGACTCATGACACACATGCAAACGATGAACAAACAACACAACAAACTTATGCAAATGATGACGGAACAACTCAACAGACTCGTGCAAATGATTCAAATGAAACATGACTGACACAACATGCTCTCTATAGGAAAACTTAATAGTGACCGGGGTGTCTCTAAAATGTGGTGGCCGATCAGGTGGCTCCCTCGGTGGAGTGTAAAAAAACTCATCTCGCGCGTGTCGGTTGTTCAGGTGACTGTGAGATACATCTACAATCAAATAATAGCTCGTAATGAGCCAAATGTCTCTCTAGGAACGTAACACATCAGGGGGCTCACCAGAAGGTGTGTACGAAAAGTCATCGCAAATGAGACGACCACTTGGGTGAAAATCGTGTACACAGACTAGAAGGCGTGACTTTATAGTGTGGGGAGTATCCCCAAGAATAAAGAACTCCTTTGGTGGGTCAGCAGGTGGTGCATTCCAAAACTCGTCGAGATTGCGATGTGTCAACGGATGATGCCCTAAATATTAGATGCTTCTCACAATATCCATCCTCTAGGGCGGGGTCAGGGACGACAACGAAAAAGGCGTCCATAAATCAATGCTCATACATGTGGGGTTCACCTAAATCTCATCCTCATCAAGATGTGGTGGATCATCTGGAGGCTCAACTGGGGGCTCGTCATAGACTCGTCACTAGGGTCAAGGTCCTCCAGATGAGTACCATCGTAAGGGATAGTGTCCTCGTTAATGGGTGACATAGACACTACGAGATCAACGCCAGGCCCTGGGCACTCGGTCGTGATGTGACTCAGGATAATGACAATGGGATAGCGACATAGACCTATACTCAAGAATGGGTCTATGAGTGTGGTGTCAAGAATTGGGTTTGTGAGAGTGGTGTCCAGAACTGGGTCTGTGGTTGGGGTACTAACTAACCCGGTGCTTGGCAGAAGAAGAGATGTGGGTGAGAGACACAATACTGCAGACTCAATAGGTCGTTCAAGCTCATTCTCAATCAGGGTCACAAGAGACAGGCAAAAAACAAGAGATGGTCACTCACTGGGCTAAGCACCTCACTGGTGTAAGAGAAATCCACCTCAGGTATCACTTCTGTCGTGGCTGACAAGGCAGTGGTAGGCATCATGGTGACCTCGGTATGGGGGGACTCGTACTATGGAGGTCAAGATGAGAATCTCATCGACCAGCTCTTGTGGATCTCAAAGACTGTTCATAACGAAGGGTGATCTGATATGACTGCTGTAGGAACTCCGAGCTATGATAAACTACCTTAGTACGTATGTCAGACCGAAGTCCAAAAAGAAATCGGGTAATGACCATGGTTGGATCCTCACGGATATCACTCCTCGCTACAAACTCATCAAAACGGCCCATGTACTCAGCGACAGACATGGATCCTTGCTGGAGGGAAAATAATTGGTCGAGCAGGCTACACCGATACGACGAAAGCAGATACCTCTGACACAAAGCTTCATGTCCACCCAAATGGTGATGCGATGTAAACGGTCTCGCTTACGGGTCCTCTCAACGCTAGACCAATATTCTCTCGCCTGATCTAAAAGTCTAAGTTTCGCAAACTTGACGCGACGCTCACCGAATAACTCAAAATGATCGAGATAATACTCCATATCCACGAGCCAAAAACTGAAAGACTCGGGACTCTATGAGCCGTCAAAGGGAGGGGAAACAGTACGAAACTGACTCTCAAGATCTCTCTCAAAGAGACGATTCTCATAATAGTCATCTCTAAGGTAATCGAGTCGTGTCATACACGATCCGCTCGCGTGCAAGGATATAAACGACGACAATCATCATACTGATTGTTTCTAGCATAATGGGGTCGTGTTGGTGGGTCAACACAATCTCTGACGATGGTGTGCTACGGTCGAGAATATAGTTAATACATTAAAGGAATCCATTAATATTATGGTGGTCCCAATTTATCAAGGTGGCAGCTCCAGGCTCTCCTATGTGGGGTGGAATTCACATGGATGGACACATAAAAATGGATGGAAAGGGTTGAAGAAAAAAAGATATGGGATCACTGCAGTGAGAAGAAATTGACGACATAATAGGAGCTAAGAGACGTGGAAGCTACCCGGCTTTGAAGAGGGACAATGTTTGTGTCGATGGAGATGGGGAGTTGTTTCGGTGGAGAGTTACATGATGTCTGATGGGTTGGTAACATCGCGGGAGGATGGGTTGTGGAACAACAATATAGATCAGATGAAAACGGAGACTTGGAATTGAGTGTAGGAGAGTTTTTTTTAATGTTGGCAATAGTCGCAACCATAGAGTCACAAATGCAAAAAAAAAGGGTCATGGTCATTTGCATGACACAGAATAGGAGTATATTGGCAGAATACTGACAACAATAGATGGAAGGAGAGAAGAGCGGGTGAGATTAATTGATAGATAACGATAGAAAGGGAGGGGCACACATGAGATGCACGAATTAGGATACAATAATACTCAAGGGTCATGCTCTCATTGAATACAACTAGAGGGCTAGTTCCTCACCGAACACGGGGTTGGAACTCTTACAAGATACCCCTTATAATTACATATTCCCTTTTAAATAGACTCATGAGCACGCTAATAAACATAAACTGTTTGCACAGGAGAAAAATGAAATCTTACTGAAATATGCGGACCCTCCACTATATATATGAGTTACAATAATAAAGACAACAAAAGAAATAAAACCACCAAAACCTAGCATTCCCCCTCAAGTTGGGCTTGTGATAGGTTACGCCCCCGCAATGCTTTGCGGGGCGTCACTATGTTCGGAGGAGCAAGGACGCGTTAAACAACGGGGCTGAACCTTCCGGTTCAGCCCCCGCTCAGTGAACCGGCCGGCCGGGGGCTGAACCAGGCGGGTTCAGCCCCAATTGGAGGGGCCGGCCCCTCCATGCCCGGGTATTTATATACCCGGGCGGCCCCCTTATGGGGGTTATGCAAGAATATTACAGGTATCTTCTTCCCCTCCCTCTCAAACCCTAATCCTCTCTTAGCCTCCTCAATCTCCCTTAGTTTCTCTCTCTCTCTCTATATATTGCCCTAACATGATATCCGTCACACCCAACTTTGATATAATGCTACCAAACCCCCTATGAGACAAGACCTTTGTAAGTACATCAGCCAGTTGTTGGTCAGAGGGGACAAAAGGAGTGTTAATAACTCCCCCCACTATGTTTTCCTTGATGAAGTGTCAATTGACTTCCACATGTTTAGTGCGATCATGCTGGACAGGATTATGAGTGATGCTAATAGCGGCCTTGTTGTCATAGTATAGCCGGATGAGACCTTTGTCATGAATCCCAAGTTCGAGCAAAAGAGATCGAATCCACATTCCTTCACATATTCCCTGGGTCATAGCCTGAAATTCTGCTTTTGTACTGGATCTGACAACATGTTTTTTGCTCCTCCAAGTCACCAGATTTTCTCCAACCAAGGTCAGTACCCAGAAGTGGATCAATGATCATCAACTGACCCTGCCCAATCAGCATCTGTGAAAACTGGAGAGAACAAGATGCCACGTCCCGGAGAGGTCTTGAGATATCTGAGAATCCGATGGGCAGCATCCAAGTGGTGCGATTTGGGAGCATGCATATACTGGCTGATAACTCCAACAACATATGATATATCTGGGCGAGTATAAGATCGGTAGATGAGTCTCCCCATCAGGCGTTGAAAGCAGGTCTCCACCATCTCTTCCCAATTTATGGTTCACTTTAATGGGGGTGTCAACATGTCTACACCCACTCATCCCACTAATCTCTAGCAGGTCAAGGATGTACTTCCTCTGTGAGATAAAGATACCGTGTTTGGATCTAAAAACTTCAATGCCAAGAAAAAACTTGAGGTTACCAAAATCCTTGACCTCAAATCACTAGTCAATTCAGTCTTTAGTTTTTTTTATTTCTTCCATGGAATCCCCAATTATGACAATGTCATCCACATAAACTATCAGCATTATCAGTTTCCCTTGTATGTGCTTTACAAACAGGGTATGATCGGCATTACTTTGTGTATATCTAAATGTCACCATTACTCGTTGAAACCTTCCAAACCACGCCCTCGAGGATTGTTTTAGGTCGTAGAGTCTTCTTTAGTCTGCATATCATTCCCTTAGATCCATCAGGGATAAGACCAAGAGGTAGAGACATATAAACTTCCTCTTCCAAATCTTCATGGAGGAAGACATTCTTCACATACAACTGGCTGAGACTCCACCCTTTGCAGGCAACGCACGAGTGATAGAATTCATCTTTGCAATAGGAGCAAAGGCTTCCTGATAATCAATTCCGGCTGTTTGGGTGTACCCTCTGGCCACCAACCTAGCCTTGTAACGATTCACAAGACCTTGGGAGTTTTTCTTTACTGAAAAAATTCACTTACATCCAACCACAGTCTTGCCTTAAGAAGGTAAACAAGGTACATGTGCAATTCTTCTCAAGAGCTATAATCTCTTCTCGCATAGTATCTTTCCACTTTTGATGTCTAAGAGCTTTTTGCCACAAAGAGGGTATGAAAATGAAGGCCAGAGAAGTGACAAAGGCTCTATGCCAGAAAGACAAGGAGTCATAAGTCACATAATGAGATAAGTGATGACAAGTAGAAGAATAGTTACCATGAGGACCGGTGGACGGCTCAGGCGTGGATTCTGGTACAGTGTGCCCAAGCTGATTGTTTGTGCCCTTCGTCGACGAGTATAAACCTGCAACTGAGGAGTAGGGCGAGGTGGCAGATACGGCGTCAGAACCTCGGAAGGATTACTAAGTTGATATGGAGGAGATATAGGTAGGGGTATGGCTAAGGAGCTCGCTTCTATGGTACCAGTCTCCCCCTGAAGAGAGCTCCAGTAATAAGACTGATTTATGGAAGGTCACATCCATGGAGATAAAATCCTTGCGGGTCTCGGGATGAAAACACTTATACCCTTATTGGGTGTTCGAGTAACCAATGAAGACACACCAAAGTGCCCGGGGGTTAAGCTTAACGGTGTGATGCATATGGACAAAACACGCACAACCAATGATATGAGGAGTGAGCTCACTAGAGAGGATATGGAGAGATTCTAACGGAGTTTTGTGGTTGAGGATACGAGTTGGTAGGCGATTAATCATATGCGTAGCCGTGAAGACAACATCCCCCCAGTAGTATTTGGGTAGGTGCATCTGCAGTAATAAACAACGAGCGACCTCCAGGAGGTGTCGATTATTATGCTCGGCGGCCCCATTTTAGACAGGAGTGTACACACAGGAAGTTTAGTGGATGATTCCCAAGTCACAAAGGCAGCGTTCAAAATGAGAGTCAGTGTACCCACGACCACTATCACTTTGTAATACACGCACAATGACATTGAATTGAGTGGTAATTATTTTATAGAAATGGTGAAATAAAGTAAAAAACATCAGATTTGTTTTTCATGAGATAAACCCATGTGCATCTAGAAAAACAGTCGATAAAAGTAACAAATCATTTGCACCCAGAAATAGAAGCAACGGGGCTAGGGCCCCAAACATCAGAATGAATAACCTCAAAAGGTATAGCACAAGGAGAAGACATCCGAGGAAGAGATGTCTGCTTGTGCTTACTTAGTTCACAGACATTACAACAGAAACTATTAAAAACAAAGGACGATATAGCAGAAACAATAATTTCATAACAGAGATTGATAGATGTCCAAGGTGACAGTGTCAGGAATCCAAAGTAGAAGACGAAGCGACATGAAGGGCACACATAGTAGAAGTCGGGCTAGAGGGGTCAAACAGGTACAGTCTCTCACACAGTTTACCAGAGCCAATCACCTTCCCCGTCATCAGGTCCTGAAAGATACAAGAAGAGGGGAAAAAGTCACTGAGCAATGTATAGAGTTAGTCAATTGACTAATAGACAAAAGATTTCGAATAAATTTAGGAACATGAAGAACGGACAAGAGAGTGAGAGAGGAGCGGAGAATGGTTCCTTTGCAAGCAATAGAGGAAAAAGAACCATCAGCAACAATCACTTTGTCAAGATCCGACAACAGAGAGTAGGATACAAAACCAGAAACAATGTCGGACATATGATCGGTGGCTACGTTGTCGATGATCCACTGAGTGGAGGGGTGGCTAGAAGCAGAATGAGCACCCGGGGGGGGGGCCTCGTTGGCATATGAGGAGGATGAAGTAGAAGTCTCTGAAGGATGGTCGTGCATGAGACGACAAAAGGCAAGAATCTCGTCCGAAGAAAGAGCTGGAGGGGCTACCAAAGAGGACGTATCATCAGAAGCATTAGAGAGATGTGCAGAGCGGGGATGGGAATGAAAATCTGGAGAGCGACCATAGCCACGACCACCACGAGTAGCAGGACCCCTTTGGGTGGGGGAAAGCAGTGGAGCTTGAAACAGGTTTCCCTTGTATGACGGGCCTTCCCGCAATAAACACAGATCCAGTGATCTTTCTCTCAGAACTTAGGCGGTGAGTCACGAGGAGGGGCGAAAATGAGTGGCCAGAGCAGAGCCTTCTGAGGCAGTGTCGGAATATAAAGTTTGGCGATGATCGAATTCTTGTTGAACAAGACTGTAGACTTCCGACAAAGAGGGAAGATGAGACTATCCAAGTATCTTGACACTAATTTGATCAAAGTTGCGATGCAAGCCATGCAAAAACTCAAAGATCTGATTACGTCTTCATGAGCCCGTACAAGAACTTCGTCCTCAGGGGAGACAAGAGTGAGCACATCGAGTAAACTTCAGGTAGTAGGTGTACAACCCCGTATTCGAAGAGTAGGGCCCTCCCGGCTCGTCAGGCCAGCCCGCCAAACTCGTCAGGCCAGCCTCCTGGCTCATCATGCCAGCCCTCCCGGCTCGTCAGGCCAGCCCTCCCGGCTCGTCAGGCCAGCCCTCCCGGCTCGTCAGGCCAGCCCTCCCGGCTCGTCAGGCCAGCCCTCCCGACTCGTCAGGCCAGCCCGCCCGGCTCGTCAGGCCAGCCCCCCGGCTCGTCAGGCCAGCCCCCCGGCTCGTCAGGCCAGCCCCCCGGCTCGTCATGCCAGCCCGCCCGGCTCGTCATGCCAGCCCGCCCGGCTCGTCAGGCCAGCCCTCCCGGCTAGTCAGGCCAACCTTCCCGGCTAGTCAGGCCAACCCTCCCGGCTCGTCAGGCCGGCCGCCCGGCTCGTCAGGCCGCCCTCCCGGCTCGTCAGGCCAGCCCTCCCGGCTCGTCAGGCCAGCTCCCCGGCTCGTCAGGCCAGCCCCCCGGCTCGTCAGGGAAGCCCCCCAGCTCGTCAGGCCAGCCCGCCCGGCTCGTCAGGCCAGCCCGCCCGGCTCGTCAGGCCAGCCCGCCCGGCTCGTCAGGCCAGCCCGCCCGGCTCGTCAGGCAAGCCCTCCCGGCTCGTCAGGCAAGCCCTCCCGGCTCGTCAGGCCAGCCCTCCCGGCTCGTCAGGCCAGCCCTCCCGGCTCGTCAGGCCAGCCCTCCCGGCTCGCCAGGCCAGCCCCCCGGCTCGTCAGGCCAGCCCCCCGGCTCGTCAGGCCAGCCCGCCCGGCTCGTCAGGCCAGCCCGCCCGGCTCGTCAGGCCAGCCCGCCCGGCTCGTCAGGCCAGCCCCCCGGCTCGTCAGGCCAGCCCTCCCGGCTCGTCAGGCCAGCCCTCCCGGCTCGTCAGGCCAGCCCTCCCGGCTCGTCAGGCCAACCCTCCCGGCTCGTCAGGCCAGCCCCCAGGCTCGTCAGGCCAGCCCTCCCGGCTCGTCAGGCAGGGTCGCCAGCTCGCCAGGCCGCCGTCTCGCCTTGTCGCCTGCTCGCCCGGCTTGAGGGGCTGCCCCTGGTGGACTGCTTTTAGCTATTTAGAACAACGGGATTTGGCTGTTGGCAGACCAATCCGGGGGCATTTTGGTCGTTTTAGGGCAGCAGGATTTGGTTATTGGCAGGTCATCCCCAAAAAACTATAAATAGACCCTTGAGGGTGCCTTGGAGGGAGGACTTCTTGATCACTTGAATCCCCTTGCTTTCTTTCTCCAAGGCACCTAGCTCAGCATTGGCTAGGGAGGGGAAGACCTCAAAGGTCTTCCGGGTGTGAGGTGGGACCTCCACGCTAGAGCCGAGGGTCTGTTCCTAGTTTCCTGAGCCTTTGTCCGTGACGTTCTCCTGAGTGTAGTAGGTGTGAGGTCACCCCTCTTTTGGGACCCCGAACTCTACGAGAGACCAAGTTTTTGGTTTCAACATTTCGGTGCGGTGAGCGTGGAGAGTGACCAGTACAGAAGATCTCGGGAGAGTGTCATAGCTGGAGATCAGGGAGGTAGTGATGATCTCGGCGAGCTCCCCAACCCCGGACCCTTCGTGGGAAGGGAGGAGTTCATGGCTTCCATCCAAGGCATCATGGGGATGCTTAGAAGCATTGCCCCTCGAGCTGGCAACTCAACCCCCACCCCCCAGGGACTGGCTCCCAGGGGTCCCGACGAGCTGACACAGAGTAGTCTCGGCGAGCTGCCTCCCAGGGGCACAAGCGAGGTGACCCCAGCAGGGGGAGAAGGAAGTGCACCAGGTAGGCGACCTGGGAAGGAAAGGATGGGAGAGGGGGTCGAGCGAGACCTCCTCGGTCGGGAGTTGTTCCCCAGCCCGGCGAGTGCTAGCCCTCCAAGCGAGCAGGTCGCGCGAGTAGAGGTGGTGAGAGCACCCCTCAGGGGGTCACCTTTCAGCGAGCTGATCGTCTCAGCTCCCGTTCCCGAGGGGTTCAGAGAGCCGGACATGGCTTACTATACTGGGAAGGATGATCCCGTCCAGCACCTGCAGTGGTTCGAGGATGCCGCCTCCATCAGGCCAATGACGGATGCCTTCAAGTGTCGCCTCTTTGCGATCACGTTGAAGGAGAAAGCAAGGGACTGGTTTCATCAACTCCCTCCAAGGTCGATCTATGGGTTCGAGGACTTAAACCGAAGCTTCCAGCTCCGCTTCTCCACCTCCAAGAAGAGGAAGAAGAGTCCTGAATCCATCTTCCTGATAAGGCAGAGGGCCGAGGAGTCGCTGGCCCACTACGTTGACAGGTTCCAGGAAGAGATCCTGGATATCCAGGAGATGCCGGGGTATGCTCTCCAGATGGCCTTCACCGTTGGGCTGAAGGAGGGCTTCTTCAAGATGAGCTTGACTCGGAAGGCCCCCCTTTCCTTCGAGGAGATGATGGAAAGGGCGGCAGAGGAGATAGCCATGGAGGCGGCCAACCCGGTATTCGTCAAGAAGATGACAAAGCTAACAGAGACAGATTCAAAGGAGCAAGGTGGCCCAAGGCATCATGAAGGAAGAAGGAGGGAGGAGCAGAGAGCTCATGGGTTCCAGGGACAGGAGGGTCCGGAACCAGGCTGGAGGCAGCAGGGAAGACCTGCCCAAGGTCCAGGAAGAGCTCTCGTCCCAGGTGGAGAGAACTTCCATGGGGGCCAAGGGAGGTACAACTTCCAGAGGCAAGCCCCTAGGCAGCTCCTGCCCCCACCCCAACAGGCCTTGACAATAGGCGAAGGAGGAAGAGACAACAGGAGAGATCGCCCAGCCCTCCAAAAGAGGGGCGAAAGGGCACTACTGTACTGTGACTTCCACCAGGTGGAGGGGCACGCAACAGCCACCTGCCCCGAGTTCCTGAAGGTAAGGGGGGCGAGGGGTCCAGCCAAGCAACTGCCGCCGGAGCGGATTGAAGTTCTACCCCAAGGAGGGGGTGATGATGTATGCGAGGACCGGGTCGATGTAGGACACCGAGGAGGAATAGCAATGATCCACGGTGGGGTGGGGATCGAGGCCACTCGGAAGGCGAGCCTCCACGTCATGTACCGTCGGAGTGTCGCCTCGACGTCCCAGACCCCGCCGCTGGAAGAAAAGATCACCTTCTCATCAAAAGACATGTCGGAGCACGAGGATCCATTCTGCGACGCCCTGGTCATCCAGGCAGCCATCGAAGGCTTTACCGTCTCCCGGATCTTGATTGACAACGGAAGCTCCGTGAACATCGTCTTCAAGAAAGCGTTTGACGGGATGAAGGTAGAGCCAAGGAGGGTGCTGGCTTCGGACGGACCCCTGTTTGGATTTTCAGGGGAGAGAAAGGAGGTGGAAGGCGGAGTCGGACTCCATGTGAAGTTAGGGGGGACCTCAAGAAACTGCATGTTCGTCATTGTTGACGCTCCAAACAGCTACAACGCTATTTTCGGAAGGCCCCTCATCAGTGCTTTCCGGTGTGTGCCTTCATCCTTCCACCAGTGTCTTAAGTTCAACTCAGAGGGGACTCAGATCAGGATCAAGGGAGACTTCAGGATGGCGAGGCAGTGCTACGTCACGGCTGTCAACACCATCTCTTGGTTGGCCAAGGCGGAGGAGATGGAGAAGATCATGGAGAGCCTGGGCAGGATGGAAGTGTCCGAGGGGAAGGAATCGGACGACGGCCATCATGCCCAGACCCCCTGAAGAAGCCTCGTCTCGGCAGAGTCTTGTATCTTTTTCTTATGATGTAATGAGTCCAGCCCTCGACCAGTAGAGTCGGGGGGGTCATGTAACCCATCTTTTTTTTCCCCGTTGGAGGATGTTGGAATTGAAAAAGCTTAGGTGACATGTCCAGCTCCCAACCCCCGAGAGGATCTCCTCATACCAAGCTCACACCAGCTGGCAGGGTCGAGAGTGCCTCGGAGGGTGGCTCGTTTCTCCCTTTGCTCCGATGATGATTCCGCTGTCAGACTCTCACTAGCTGACAAGGCCGGTTGATCTCTCGTGCAAGCCCAGTTCCTCTGCTCCGATGATGATTCCGCTGTCAGGCTCTCACTAGCTGACAAGGCCGGTTGATCTCTCGTGGAAGCTCATTTCCTTTGCTCCGATGATGATTCCGTTGTAAGGCTCTTACTAGCTGACAAGGCCGGTTGATCTCTCGTGGAAGCCCAGTTCCTCTACTCCGATGATAATTCCGCTGTCAGGCTCTCACTAGCTGACAAGGCTGGTTGATCTCTCGTGGAAGCCCAGTTCCTTTGCTCCGATGATGATTCCGCTGTCGGACACTCACTAACTGACAAGGCCGGTTGATCTCTCGTGGAATCCCAGTTCATTTGCTCCGATGATGATTCCGCTGTCAGGCTCTCACTAGCTGACAAGGCCGGTTGATCTCTCGTGGAAGCCCAGTTCCTCCGCTCCGATGATGATTCCGCTGTCAGACTCTCACTAGCAGACAAGGCCGGTTGATCTCTCGTAGAAGCCAAGTGTTTCCACCCCGAGGTTGTCTCGTCACGCAGGCTCCCATTAGCTGGCATGACAGGTTGACCCCTCGGGAGGCCAAGTGTTTCCACCCCGAGGCTGTCTCGTCACTCAGGCTCCCATTAGCTGGCATGACAGGTTGACCCCTCGGGAGGCTAAGTGTTTTCACCCCGAGGCTGTCTCGTCACCCAGGCTCCCATTAGCTGGCATGACAGGTTGACCCCTCGGGAGGCTAAGTGTTTTCACCTCGAGGCTGTCTCGTCACCCAGGCTCCCATTAGCTGGCATGACAGGTTGACCCCTCGGGAGGTTAAGTGTTTTCACCCTGAGGCCGTCTCGTCACCAAGACTCCAATTAGCTGGCATGACAGGTTGACCCCTCGGGAGGCTAAGTGTTTTCACCCCGAGGCTGTCTCGTCACCCAGGCTCTCATTAGCTGGCATGACAGGTTGACCCCTCGGGAGGTTAAGTGTTTTCACCCTGAGGCCGTTTCGTCACCCAGGCTCCCATTAGCTGACATGACAGGTTGACCCCTCGGGAGGCTAAGTGTTTTCACCCCGAGACTGTCTCGTCACCCAGGCTCCCATTAGCTGGCATGACAGGTTGACCCCTCGGGAGGCTAAGTGTTTTCACCCCGAGGCTGTCTCGTCACCCAGGCTCCCATTAGCTGGCATGACATGTTGACCCCTCGGGAGGTTAAGTGTTTTCACCCCGAGGCTGTCTCGTCAACCA
Source organism: Platanthera zijinensis (assembly GCA_039513925.1). Classification (NCBI taxonomy): domain Eukaryota; kingdom Viridiplantae; phylum Streptophyta; class Magnoliopsida; order Asparagales; family Orchidaceae; genus Platanthera; species Platanthera zijinensis. Next base: position 130,255,526 of record CM077098.1, on the reverse strand, counting down.
GACTCCCATTAGCTGTCATGACAGGTTGACCCCTCTGGAGGCTAAGTGTTTTCACCCTGAGGCCGTCTCGTCACATAGGCTCTCATTAGCTGGTATGACAGGCTGGCCCCTCGGAGAGACCAAGTATCTTCGGCCCCATGAAGGCCACTCAGCGAATACGTTGGGTTAGATGTTTCTTTCCGAGCTTGTGCCAACCTCGAAAAGAGCGGGGATTGTGTACAACCCCGTATTCGCAGAGTAGGGCCCTCCCGGCTCGTCAGGCCAGCTCCCCGGCTCGTCAGGCCAGCTCCCCGGCTCGTCAGGCCAGCCCGCCCGGCTCGTCAAGCCAGCCCGCCCGGCTCGTCAGGCCAGCCCTCCCGGCTCGTCATGTCAGCCCTCCCGGCTCGTCAGGCCAGCCCCCCGGCTCGTCAGGCCAGCCCTCCCGGCTCGTCAGGCCAGCCCTCCCGGCTCGTCAGGCCAGCTCGTCAGGCCAGCCCCCCGGCTCGTCAGGCCAGCCCCCCGGCTCGTCAGGCCAGCCCCCCGGCTCGTCAGGCCAGCCCCCCCGGCTCGTCAGGCCAGCCCGCCCGGCTCGTCAGGCCAGCCCGCCCGGCTCGTCAGGCCAGCCCCCCGGCTCGTCAGGCCAGCCCGCCGACTCGTCAGGCCAGCCCGCCCGGCTCGTCAGGCCAGCCCGCCCGGCTCGTCAGGCCAGCCCGCCCGGCTCGTCAGGCCAGCCCGCCCGGCTCGTCAGGCCAGCCCGCCCGGCTCGTCAGGCCAGCCCGCCCGGCTCGTCAGGCCAGCCCGCCCGGCTCGTCAGGCCAGCCCGCCCGGCTCGTCAGGCCAGCCCGCCCGGCTCGTCAGGCCAGCCCTCCCGGCTCGTCAGGCCAGCCCTCCCGGCTCGTCAGGCCAGCCCCCCGGCTCGTCAGGCCAGCCCCCCGGCTCGTCAGGCCAGCCCCCCCGGCTAGTCAGGCCAGCCCCCCCGGCTCGTCAGGCCAGCCCGCCCGGCTCGTCAGTCCAGCCCGCCCGGCTCGTCAGGCCAGCCCCCGGCTCGTCAGGCCAGCCCTCCCGGCTCGTCAGGCCATCCCGCTCGGCTCGTCAGGCCAGCCCCCCGGCTCGTCAGGCCAGCCCCCCGGCTCGTCAGGCCAGCCCTCCCGGCTCGTCAGGCCAGCCCTCCCGGCTCGTCAGGCCAGCCCTCCCGGCTCGTCAGGACAGCCCTCCCGGCTCGTCAGGACAGCCCTCCAACCTCGTCAGGCCAGCCCTCCCGGCTCGTCAGGCCAGCCCTCCCGGCTCGTCAGGCAAGCCCCCCGGCTCGTCGCCAGCTCGCCAGGCTGCCGTCTCGCCTTATCGCCTGCTCGCCCGGCTTGAGGGGCTGCCCCTGGTGGACTGCTTTTAGCTATTTAGAACAGCGGGATTTGGCTGTTGGCAGACCAATCCGGGGGCATTTTAGTCGTTTTAGGGCAGCAGGATTTGTTTATTGGCAGGTCATCCCCAAAAAACTATAAATAGACCCTTGAGGGTGCCTTGGAGGGAGGACTTCTTGATCACTTGAATCCCCTTGTTTTCTTTCTCCAAGGCACCTAGCTCAGCATTGGCTAGGGAGGGGGAGACCTCAAAGGTCTTCCGGGTGTGAGGTGGGACCTCCACGCTAGAGCCGAGGGTCTGTTCCTAGTTTCCTGAGCCTTTGGTCCGTGACGTTCTCCTGAGTGTAGTAGGTGTGAGGTCACCCCTCTTTTGGGACCCCGAACTGCACGAGAGACCAAGTTTTTGGTTTCAACAGTAGGACGACGGAGAGCGATCTCCTTGCCGCAACAGGAAAATCCGGCGGCGAAGTTGAAAGATCTGAGTAGCATTGTTCCGGCGGGAATAGGTAGCCTCGACATGTTTCCAAATATCAGCGGCAGTGTCCAGAAAGAGATAATTCCGAGCAATGCATTCTTGCATGGAGTCGAGCAACCAGGGAATCACCAGGGAGTTTTCCGACTCCCATTGAGACCACTCAGGAGAGGTCGAAGCCGGAGCAAGCGTAGTGCCATTGACATGGCCAAACATACAGCGGCTCTTTAAAGCAAGGGTAATGGAATGAGCCCAAGGCAGAAAGTTGATGCCATCAAGTTTCATGGTGGTGATCTGAGGAGTCTCATGATCATGAAGAGGGCGGACAGAGCCCAAAGCCGATATCGAGGAGGAGCCAGACGACAAAGAGGTTGATTCCACACTCCCGTCCATAGCAACCAGAGGAAAGAAATGACGGAAGAGCACTCACTAGACCAAAGAAGCACCAAACAAAGCATTGCTCATAGAAAGAGACAGTCGGCGAGGGTTCGGGGCCACAAACACCCGCAGAGGAAGAAAGAAACCTGGCGCAGGGAAGGTGTCATCCCCGCAAGAAGGAGAAGGGCTGGACGCCGGGAAAAAAGAAAGGGAGCGGGCCTACGGAGGCATTCGAAGAGGCAGCGCTAGCAAGGAAACAAGGTGTCGGCGTCCAGACCCTAGGCAGAAAGAATGAGAGAAAGGGAGGCGGAGACGGAAGCCTCCCAGCTGGAGATGATGCGAGGGAAAGAAGGGGGGTCAAGCGGGAGTGAGAGGCGCTAGCGGGGAAGGTCGGAGCAGGAGGAGGCGGTGCAAGCAGGATCGGCGGAAACATGCGACGGCAGCGCGGGCGGAGGCAAACGGCCGCGAGAGCGGCACGAGCGGACGGATCGATTAGGGCAAACCTGGCTCTGATACCATGTTTGCACAGGAGAAAAATGATATCTTACTGAAATATGCAGACCCTCCACTATATATAGGAGTTAAAATAATAGAGACAACAAAATAAATAAAACCATCAAAACCTAACATAAACTAATGCATTAATTAAATAAATTGTATTCCATCTCTTCCCAAAGCTTTTTGCTCATAAACGGACTCCTTTAAATTGTGGTGGTTACAGACTATGTAGCACGGGGATGGAAACGGAATATGAGATACGATACAAAACGGATACGGGAAACGTGATTTTAAAAAAAACAGGATACGGGAAACGTTTTTAATATTTTTAAATTATTAATATAAATACTAATTAATATAATAATAAGACTTATTAATGATACGGGACGAAACATGTAATGATAACAAAACAGATTGAACTTCGCAGATAAACTTATCCATCCAAATCAAATTAATGACTAATTAAATTATCTATTAACCAAAATATAAAAACTTGCCTCAAGAAATAAATAACATACAATATCATACAACTTTGTCAGGAAATAAAAAAGCTTAAATGTCTCCTCTACATAAAATAATCAAGATTGTCCTCCAGTACATCAAAAAGTTAATAGCATACAACTTTATTATCAGCACAAGCAACTCTTGAATAGAATCAAATTGCTCAGTAAATGTTCAAATTGAACAGGGTAATTTGTATACGAAGCGACTGTTGTGGTTGTTTTGATGAATTGATTGAGAAAATTGCAGTGTGCGCAAAATCAAATGCCCATGAAACGGGCACTTGCCCGTATTTTGAAGAAAATTACATAAAAATAGACTTGTTTCAATCAAGTATTAAAGTGCAGAAATGGCTTTTAACATAGGTATGAAGTATGTGCAGAAATGGATGAGCGCATGAACAAAATAAAAGTTAATAACATTATTTCTACATGAAATTAATTAAAAAAAATGATCAACATACAGACGGAGCATGGACAAACTAAATTTCTGTAAAGAAATTTGTATGAAGAAGTTTTCTGCGAAGAAATTCTCTGTGAAGAAGAAGAGGACCTTACGAAATCTGAAGCGGAGGGAGAGCTTATGGGACCTGAAGCGAGAGCTTACGGGATCTGAAGTAGCGGGAGAGCTTACGGGATCTGAAACAGCGGGAGAGCTTATGGGATCTGAAACAGCGGGAGAGCTTATGGGATCTGAAGTAGCAGTGGGAGAGCGTGATACCAAAACCTAAAGCGTGAAATGAAATAGGGATCGCGGGAGCAGCGGGACTATATCGCACGGAATCGTGTATCCCCCATGCAGGATACGCGATTTCGAAATAAAATTCTTTTTTAATTTAAAATTATGTTTCCTATAGTTTCGGAAACGCATTTCTGTGCGTTTTCGGGCATTTCCCGTATCTGATATGCGTCTGAGCTGATACGTAGAGCATTTTTAAGTATATGTGCTTCGTAGGTTATAGATATGTAGTGGTGACAACTCTACATTCATCTTCGACATTGGTGGGAACCCTCCTGCAGCTTATATGACAACGATGCATAATCTGATCATGGGCAATATTGATGCTAGCCATACTGAGATTCCAGCGTCTAACACATCCATACCTATGAAGAAGCAAAAAATACAACAGATAAGATACCAACCTTCGATTCAAATTCCAATACAGAAAGTTCATTGATTAAGCTGAATAGAGCATCATCCTTTATCTGCAACTGCAGAGAGCATTAGTTCAGTCAGCTGGATGAAAGAACAAAAGGCATAAAAACACCAGTAATAACTCTACTGTGCATCTAAAACATAAACTTAAGAGGTAACAGGTAGTATCATTAATCAGAATGCAATTTCAAACCTGTCGCTTGAGGAATCTGTTGTATTGATTTGCTTCACTAAGTTTCCTTAAAAGCCTACTTCTGTCCAAGTCAAGCAGCATGGATTTCAACTGTTCATTATAAACATAACCATTGTTTTAAATGTCCCCCGACATGTCCGACATGTCTCCCGACATGTCATTTTTAAAGACAAAACGATATGTTTTTCTAAGAAAAATAAATTATATCCTTTTGTAAAATATAGGTTGGCATGTCCAATTTAACAGCCGACACGACTTTTAAATATATCGTCCACTATTTTATGATATGTTATATTAGCAGGCTAGCAACATATGTTTAAATTGCCTATATATATAATATTATATATATTTAAATCGATTAAACTTATTGTTTTCATTTTTTTAAAGTTCTATTCATACAACTAATTTTGTATAATTGTTTCATAATTTTTTTATTTCATATTACTAAAAATATGAAAACATTTAATACATTTATTAATTGATTGTTTACATGTCTTTAATACAAATTTATAAATTTGAAAAGACTTATAATTAATCAAGAATTCTTTTACTTTAAAATCTTCTTTATTTGCAATAAAATTATTGTTATTAAAATAAAATTATTGCATATTATTTGTGGAAAAAGCTGTAATATTATTCCAAAATCTTGTCATATTACAAGTATGTGTACAAATATATAGGAAAAGAGAAAGAAGTGGAGTCCCAAACTAAAAGTGTGGGGCTAAACAAGAGGCCCAAGTGGGCTTATAATTGGGCCACACAAGTTTGGCTTTTTACATGATTTTTTCTAACATTTTCTAACACTCCCCCGCAAGCTGGAGCGTACAAATCGTAAGCACCAAGCTTGGACAAAAATTAATGATACAGTGGTTGAGATAACGGCTTGGTGAGAATGTCAGCAACTTGCCCAGACGCAGGAACATGCTCTAATTCCAATTTCTTTAGTTGAACCTTCTCCCGAACAAAGTGACAGCCAACTTCAATGTGTTTGGTTCGCTCATGGAACACAGGATTCTTGACAATATGTATAGCAGTCCAACTGTCGCAAAACAGAGTCGATGGTGAGGACAGTTTGACTCCCAAGTCGTCGAGAAGACTATCAAACCAGATAAGTTCTGACACAACCACCGTCATTGCACGATATTTGGCTTCAGCAGAGGAGCGAGCAATAACAGATTGTTTCTTGCTACGCCAGGTGATAAGATTTCCTCCAAAATAGGTATATGTTAGAATAGGGCAAAAGTGAAATTATTATTTAACAATAGGAAGAGTCCCCTTTATATAGGAGGGGAAAAATACAGGGCAACAGAAATAAGAAATAACATCCTAACACTCCCCCTCAAGTTGGGCATGTGATATTTGTCATGCCTAACTTGCCAATGAGTGTAACAAACAATCTTTCACACAGAGCTTTAGTGAGAACATCAGCAAGTTGTCCTTCTGAAGTAACAAACGGAGTACAAACAATCTTCTTCATGATGTTTTCTTTAATGAAATGACGGTCAACTTCCACGTGCTTGGTGCGATCATGTTGAACCGGATTATGAGCAATACTGATAGCGGCCTTGTTGTCACAATACAAGTTGAAGGGGCCAGGTTCAAGCAAGCCCAAATCATTCATGAGAGTGCGCAACCACATCCCCTCACATATACCATGAGCCATGGCTCTGAACTCAGCTTCAGCACTAGAGCGAGCTACAACATGTTGCTTTTTGCTTCTCCAAGTGACCAAGTTAGAGCCGACAAAGGAACAATAGCCAGTGGTGGATCTCCTATCATCAACCGATCCAGCCCAATCCGCATCCGTATAGACTTCAATTTTCAAGTTATCACAGGGTGAGAATAATATACCTCTACCCGGAGAGGTCTTCAAATATCTCAAAACACGGTGCGCAGCATTGAGATGCCGAATCCTGGGAGAGTGCATGTATTGACTCAGCACTCCTACAGCATAAGAAATGTCTGGACGAGTATGAGATAGATAAATCAACTTCCCAACAAGCTTCTGAAAACTTGAAATATCTTCCACTGGCTCCCCATCATTTTGACCAAGTTTATGGTTCACTTCAATAGGAGTATCGGCGGGTTTACAACCGCTCATCCCTGTCTGTTCTAATAAGTCGAGAACATACTTCCGTTGGGAGATATGAATCCCATACTTTGACCTTGCTACTTCAATTCCTAGGAAGTATCTCAATTTTCCTAGGTCCTTTACTTCGAACTCCCTTGCCAGTCTTTGCTTTAGAGATTGAATCTCATCACTGTCATCACCTGTGACAACCATATCATCAACGTATACAATCAGAAGGGTCACCTTCCTCTCTTTTCGTTTAACAAATAAAGTGTGATCGGCATGGCTTTGAGTATAGCCCAATTCGATCATGACTTTGTGAAGTCTCCCAAACCAAGCTCTCGGAGATTGTTTTAACCCATAAAGGGCTTTCTTTAGTTTGCAGACTTTCCCATCTGAGCCAATTGGGGTAAGGCCAGGAGGCATAGACATATATACTTCCTCTTCCAAATTTCCATGTAGGAAAGCATTCTTCACATCCAGTTGTTGAAGATCCCATCCTCTACATGCCGCACATGATAACAAAACACGGATAGTATTCATCTTTGCTACCGGAGCAAAGGTCTCTTGGTAGTCAATACCTTGAGTTTGAGTGTAGCCTCTCGCCACTAGCCGAGCCTTGAACCTTTCAACAATACCATCGGAGTTCTGTTTCACGGTAAATATCCAACGGCATCCGACAATCTTCTTCCCAGGAGGGAGATCCACAAGGTCCCACGTATGATTCTTCTCAAGAGCAAGCATTTCCTCCATCATTGCCTTTGCCCATTTTGGGTGTTCAGCGGCCTCCTGCCATGTACCGGGAATCGAGGCAGAGGATAGAGAGGTAACAAAAGCTTTATAGGAAGGAGTTAAAGCGTCATATGAAACATAATTAGATATAGGGTGTTGAGTGGATGAGCGAATACCTTTCCGTAGAGCAATAGGTAGCTCCAGGGACGCAGAGGACGAATCTGGCACTGGCTCTGGTATTATGGATTGATGCGGAGTGTTTGACCTTTTGTTCTTTCGAGTATAGACTTGCAGTTCCTTCTCTTTAGGAATATCCACATAGTTCTCTTCGGGAACAGGGGTAGTTGGTGGAGGTGGAACATTGTACGTAGGAGGAATAGGTAACGGGAGAGGCGGAGTGCTCACTTCCACGTGTGAGGGCTCCCCCTGAAGTGAGGACTCATAGTAGGATGTGGTCTCCTGAAAAGTGACATCCATAGAGACAATAACTTTTTTGCTAGGAGGATGATAACACTTATAACCTTTTTGTGTAGGGGAATAGCCAATGAATACACACCGGAGTGCACGAGGATCAAGTTTGGTGCGAGCAATGGGATGAATGTGAACAAAGCACACGCAGCCAAACACACGGGGTGGAAGGGTAGTAGGAGGTATTCCCAGTTTGTGGAGAGGAGTGCAGTTGCCCAGAGTACGAGAAGGCATACGATTTATGAGATATGCAGCAGTGAGAAGAGCGTCCCCCCAGTAGTATTTGGGAAGTGACATGGTAAAAAGCAAGCATCTCATCACTTCGAGAAGGTGGCGATTCTTACGTTCAGCGACTCCATTTTGAGCAGGGGAATGGACGCAACTAGTTTGATGAATGATCCCGAGATCGCTCAAATAACGTTCAAAATTAGAATCTATGTATTCACGACCATTATCACTGCGTAGAATTTTAATAGTGGCGCCAAACTGAGTAGATATCATGTTATGAAATTGTTTGAAGAGAGGAAACACTTCATTTTTATGCCGCATGAGATAAACCCAAGTAGTGCAAGAGTAACAATCAATAAAAGTTACAAACCAATGATAACCAGAGATAGAGGCAACTGGGCAAGGGCCCCATACATCACTATGAATCGTATGCAAAGGTACAGAGCACGGCGTAGAGACATGATTAAAGGAAACACGCTTATGTTTAGCAAGTTCACAAACATCACACGTAAAAGTCTTAAACACGGAAGGAGAAAAAACAGGAAATAAAGATTGCATAGTAGCGGTAGATGGGTGGCCTAAGCGGCGATGCAAAGTAGACAGCAGTGGGAGCCGATGGGCATGAAGGGCCTGGTGAACATCAGGGTCAAACACGTACAGCCCATCTCGCATACTACCAGAGCCAATCACCGCCTTCGTCTTCAGGTCCTGAAAAACACAAGAAGAGGGAAAAAACGTGATGGAACAATTCATAGAGTTGGTAATATGGCTAACAGATAAAAGGTTACGAGTGAAAGAAGGAACGTGTAGAGCGGAAGTCAAGGTAAGGGAAGAGCAAGGAATGGATCCCTTCCCGGCAATTGGGGCGAGGGTCCCATCCGCAATGCTCACCTTGTCCCGGCCAGACAAAGGAGAATATGAAATAAAACCTGACGAAGATCCGGTCATGTGGTTTGTAGCACCGGAGTCAATGATCCAATGAGTGGCAGACGGTACAGTAGCAGCATGGGCACTTGGACTCCCAGAATGAGCAAAGGATGATGACGGAGTAGGATGTGGCTCAGTAGACAGGCCCTCTGAACTCCAAGACTGTCGACGATCATATTCCTGCTGAACAATGCTATAAGTCTCAGCCAAGGACGGGACCGGGGAGCGGCCAAGGATCTGAACAATGATCTGATCAAACTCTCGGTGTAAACCATGGAGAAACTCAAACACACGGTTCCGATCTTCATGAGCGCGCACAAGACGGGCATCAGCAGAACAAACAAGGGTAAGGGACACAAAATGATCATACTCCTGATATAATTGGGTGAACTCCAAGAAATAGGCTGATGGAGGTCGATCTCCTTGTCGAAGGAGAAAAATCTTTCGGCGAAGCTGAAATATCTGAGCTGTGTTCCCTTTCTGTGAGTAGGTAGATTCAGCCCCCTTCCAAATATCTGCAGCAGTATTTAAGAAGAGATAATTCCGTGCAATAGACTCTTGCATGGAGTTAATCAACCATGACATAACCAGGGAATTTTCCGACTCCCACTTTGCCCATGTGGGGTCAGACTCTTCGGGCGCCTTAATGTCCCCAGTAACATAGCCATACAACCGGCGACTCTTAAGAGCCAAGGCGATAGATCGAGACCAAGGTAGATAATTTGTAGCATCAAGACGGATGGAGGTAATTTGTGAGGCCATATGATCGTGTCCAACCCGGGTAGATCCAGCAGGTTGCGAGCCATCACTGGAAGTGACCTCCTCCGACATTGAGACCAAACGGAGAACAAGGATCAGATACAAAATCTGAAGAAGAAACAGCCACCGGACAGCCGCCGGAAGGTCGCCGGAAGGGGAAAAAAAACACCACCAATAGGACGGCCAACAGTCCTAGAACAATAAAGTCTTGATGGCTAAGGGCAGGAAATGCATCAAAACGGAAGAGAATGCATTTCCGAGAAAAATGGATAAAAGGAGGGAACACACAAGATCCACGATCTAGGAAGATCTAGCAAGGGTATGAAGCGATCCTCATAGGAGTAGATAGAGGAGGAAAAAGCGAAACTTTATTGAGAGGAATCAGGCCGATCGGACGGTGGACGGAGCGGCGGCCATCCGCCCTTGCCGATCGGTACGGACGGCCGATCGGCCGGCTGTTACGCCGATCGGCGGAACAGAGGACGGGAAGGGGCTAGATGTGGCGGCGAGAGAGAGAGAGAGAGCGAGAGAGAGAGAGAGAGAGGGAGGCGGCGGCGGTAGGTGCAGCGGACGACGAGCGGCAAGAGGCCGCTAGGGATCGGGAGTTATTCGTGCCTCTGATACCATGTTAGAATAGGGCAAAAGTGAAATTATTATTTAACAATAGGAAGAGTCCCCTTTATATAGGAGGGGAAAAATACAGGGCAACAGAAATAAGAAATAACATCCTAACAGTATAGAAACCAGTAGTGGAGCGTTGATCATCAAGGGAGCCCGCATAGTCAGCATATGAATGTGCAATAATAGATAGAGAGGCGGATGGCTTATATACAAGTCCTTGTACAATGGCAGTCTTCAGATATCTGAGAATGCGTTCGACTAAACCTGGCCCTGATACCATGTGAAAAAAGCTGTAATATTATTCCAAAATCTTGTCATATTACAAGTATGTATACAAATATATAGGAAAAGAAAAAGAAGTGGAGTCCCAAATTAAAGGTGTGGGACTAAACAAGAGGCCCAAGTGGGCTTATAATTGGGATACACAAGTTGGGCTTTTTACATGATTTTTCCTAACATTTTCTAACACTATTAAATATATTTTACAATGTATCATTTTATATTTGTTAATAATATTTTATCTTAGATACTATTCGGTTTTATTTTGGAATATAAATGGCTTATTTTTTTTATATATTTGTTATATTTTTTTTATTGTTATAACATATAATTATAGTTAGCATGCATAAAAATAAAAAAATTATTGGTAAGATATGTAAATCCGATATTTTAAAATTATCTCTGACATGTCTCCGACTTCCGACATCCGACATTTAAAAACTCAATCTGATATGTCGTCGACATGCGATATTTGCAACATTGAACATAACATCTATGGGTCAAAAAAAGGCAAAAAACACAATTGGAAATGGATCGGATTCAGTTGACTCTCAACCAACGCCAAATTTCTACCTAAGACTCCATAATAGTAGGAATATGTATGATTAATAACGTTCAATGAAAGTTTGACACAGGATAATGCTATAAAGATGTTGAATTAACTCAATATGATGATGTAGGCAGGGGCAGACACACTATAAATGAATAAGAATAACAACAAACACTAAGGTCACGTTCCCTTATTGAAGGAAAATGATCCATCAATTGTTGTTCTCTTAGCTTGGCTTCTGCTCTTTATGTCTCTTCTTTTACATGCAACCTCTTATCTGTTAAACATATTACAAACTTCATGAATTGCTCTGTCACCTTCGTTCCTTCTTATTGTGTCTTTCAGGACCTGCAGACAAAGAAGGTGAATGACTCTGATAAGATACAAGATGGACTGTACGTGTTTGATGTCGTTGTTCTTCAGGCCCTTTATATGCTCACCAGCTTCCTCTGTGCTACCTGACATCGTCGTTTGGTTCATCCCTCTATTACTACTATGCAGTCCTTAATTCCCAATTTTTCATCTTTTGTTTTTTAAACATTCATGTATGATGTTTATGAACTTGTTAAACATAATCGTGTCTCTTTTAATCACGTATAAGCCTTCTGTTGTACCTTTTCAAACTATTCATAGTGATGTATAGGGCCTTCGCCCTATTGCTTAAATCTATGGTTATCATTGGTTTGTTACATTCAATAATTGCTTTTCTCACACTACGTGAGTTTATTTGATGCGTAGTAAAACTGAAGTGTTCGCTTTTTTTAAAAAAAAACATAAAATGATTTTTAATCAATTTGGTGCAATCATTAAAAATTTCACAGTGATAATGGTCGTGAATATTTGGATTCCAAATTTGAAAGTTATTTTAATGATTTTGGCATCGTTCATCAACCACTCGTGTGTATTCTCCTGCATAAAATGGTGATGTTGAACGAAAAAATCATCATCTTCTTGAAGTGGCACGATGTTTGTTATTTACGATGTCTCTTCTAAAATATGATTGGAATGATGCCCTTCTTACTGCGGCTTACCACATCAATAGTATACCTTTCCGTCATATGGGCAATCACACTTCTCTTCATACCCTAGGTATCCCTCCTACTACACTTTTACCCCGTGTGTTTGAATTTTATATTTTGTTAACATTCATAATATTACCCGCACAAAACTTGATCCTTGTGCCCTTCGATGTGTATTGATTGGTTACTCTCCTACACAAGAATGGTACAAATGTTATCATCATCATAACAGAGAAATCATTATCACTATGGATGTCACTTTTCATTAAACTGTCTCATGTTATGAGTCCTCGCTTCAAGGGGAGTCTTCGCACTTGGAAGTGAGTGTTCTTACTCTTCCAGTTCCTCCTATATACATCACCACTCAGTGGAAGTGTGGATATCCCCAAAAATATTCCCAAAGAAAAAAGTTGTAAGTGTACGCTAGGAGAAGCAAAGGATCAAACACTCAATTGCATTTCATAATACCGCAACCACTATCAAATTCGTCCCCAGCACCCCTTGAGTTACATGTTGCCCTCCGAAAAAGGTATTCGCTCATCCAATCAACATCCTTTATCTAACTATATGGCATATGCATCGTTAACCTCTTCCCATACAGCCTTAATCGCTTCTCTTTCCTTCGTGTCTGTTCCTGGTACATGGCAGGAGGCACTTGGCCACCCAAAATGGGCAAAGGTGATAATTGAGGAAATGCGGGCTCTAGAAAAGAACCACACATAGGAACTGATCGATCTCCCTCCTAGCTAGAAGATAGTGGGTTGTCGATGTCTTTTTACAGTAAAACAAAACTCTGAAAGTATTGTGGAGAGATTCAAGATACGATTGGTAGTAAGAGGCTACACTCAAACTCATAATATTGACTACCATGATACATTTGCTTTAATGGCCAAAATGAATTTAATTCGGGTCCTATTATCCTGTGCCGCATATTAAGATGGGATCTTCAGCAGGTGGATGTAAAGAATGCTTTCCTGCACCGTGAGTTGGAAGAGGAACTTTATATGTCAATGCCTTCTACCAGTTCAGAAAGGAAGGTTTGTAAATTGAAGAAAGTTCTTTATAGGTTAAAACAATCTTCGAGAGCTTGGTTTGGGAGACATCACAAAGTCATGATCTCGTTAGGCTATACCCAAAGTCATGTCTATATAACTCGTAATTCGTCGAGATCAGAAATGCCTAAGGAGACGCCTATTCACAAAGCATGGGCGAGCATGGGCGAGCATGGGCGAGCATGGGCGAGCATGGGCGAGCATGGGCGAGCATGGGCGAGCATGGGCGAGCATGGGCGAGCATGGGCGAGCATGGGCGAGCATGGGCGAGCATGGGCGAGCATGGGCGAGCATGGGCGAGCATGGGCGAGCATGGGCGAGCATGGGCGAGCATGGGCGAGCATGGGCGAGCATGGGCGAGCATGGGCGAGCATGGGCGAGCATGGGCGAGCATGGGCGAGCATGGGCGAGCATGGGCGAGCATGGGCGAGCATGGGCGAGCATGGGCGAGCATGGGCGAGCATGGGCGAGCATGGGCGAGCATGGGCGAGCATGGGCGAGTAGCCCTCGTAACTCATCAATATGGGCGAGTATTCAAAGCCCTCAGAGGTATTCTCGCATATATACTCCCCCACATAATTTGTCTATAAATAGACCCTCAGGGGTACCCGGAATGGCACTTTAAAAGACGTTGAGATCCCCCCAAGTGTGATACTCACCAAGTTCATGTCTTTCTCGTACCTCGCTCAGCCTTTTGGTTGCGGAGAAGTTTCTCCCAAACTTATGGTTACGTGGTGAGACCTCCCTGCTGAAGCACTTTGGGTGTGATTGTAGACATCTTTCTCTTTCCTGCTCTTGTGTCATCCGAGTTGTGGCGTTCGACCGCAAAATCAGTGCTCTTCAAGGCAGCAACCAAGCCCAAACATTTGGAGTAGGGATTTTCCCGACTTCAACAATGTCGATCACACTCTATTTATCAGAAGAAAATAGATGAAGATGACTCTCCTGATTGTGTATGTTGATGATATGGTTATTACAGGTGATGACATGAATGAGATTTGTGACCTGAACTCAAACTTGCTAATGAATTTGAACAGAAAGGCATGGACAAGTTGAGATATTTTCTAGATACTGGGGTAGCAAGATCAAAATATAGGATTCATATTTCATAAAGGAAGTATTTCCTTGATTTATTAGAACAGACAGAAATGAGTGGTTGCAAGCATGTTGATACTCCTTATTAAAGTCAACCGCAAACTTGGACGTGATGGTAGGGAGTCAATGGAAGAAATTTTTAGTTATCAGAAGCTGGTAGGCAAATCGATGTACCTATCTCATACTCGTCATGACATTTCATATGCAGTAGGAGTGGTGAGTTAATAGATGCATTCTCCTAAGGTCAGACATCTTAATGTCGTGCACAAAATTCTAATGTATTTGAAGACTTCGCCTGGTAGGGGCATTTTATTCTCTCCTAGTGATAACTTAATAATTGAAGTATATACTGATGCAAACTGGGTTGGATCAGTTGGTGATAGAATATCAACCACAGGATATTGTTCCTTTGTTGGGGCCGCTAATCTGGTCATTTGGAGAAGCAAGAAACAACATGTAGTGGCTCACTCTAGTGCTGAGGCTAAGTTTAGAGTTATGGCTCATGATATATGTGAGAGGATATGGCTTCATTACCTATTGAATGATCTTCGTTTACTAGAAACTGGCCCTTTCAACTTATATTGTGACAACAAAACGACAATCAGCATTGCTCATGACCCTGTTCAGCATGACCACACCAAGAACGTTGAAGTTGACCGACGCTTCATTAAAAAAAACATTATGAAAGGGATTGTATGTACCCATTTCGTTCACTGGGAAGGGCAACTTGCAGATTTTCTCACAAAAGCATCGAGCGAAAAAAATTGTGACTATTATTAGCAAGTTGAGTATGAAGAACATTGCATGCCCAGCCTTAGGGGAAGTATAAGAAATATTTAGCCACTTTAATATTTGATGTTTTGTTGTATTCTCATGTAATACCCTCTACTACATGTAGAGGGTAATTTTATTATTCGAGAAAAAGAAATGACATTCATGGTTTGACATCATTCAACCTGAAGCAACTAATTTTTGCGCTATAACTGAACTAGGAAATTTTTGTTAATAGCATAAGAATGTGTATAAGCCTGATAAGATAATGCAAAAAAAGCAGGTTCATCATTACCTCATCAGTCCCCAACTTTGGTGGAAGAACATTTTCAGTTTCAACTTCTGAAACGACGTCATCATTGCTTCCTTGGTCTCCTTCCGACAACAATGAAGGCACACAATTCAAACTAACAGGAGTCCGAAAAGAACTCGTAGTTGATTTCCAGCTGGGTCTATGGGATATGGAACATATTATACTAGTATATCTATTATTTTGTGGGAAGTTGGGAGGAAACTTATTCAGAAGCCCCAAATTTTGTTGACCTAACCATAATCGTGATGGAACTAAACTCTTAGGAAGAATGCAATAACATTCCACCTCCAGCATTCTTGAATACCTAGCTGCATCAAAATATCCAGAAAAGAATTTATTCAAAAGCAATTTTCAATATTAGAAAGACATCCAAAAATTTTGGTTGCAAATCACAATCCTTCGAACAAAACAATGAAATGGATACTAGAGACTATATCACGGAATATGTACGGAACTTGGAAATGCATTCTCATCTCATCCTAATCTGAACAAGACTTAAAATTTTAATCCAAGTATTCTTTGGATGAAGAAACAAATATCATGTCCTGAACACAGGAAGACAATTTTGCAAAGACTGTTTAGACTTTGTGCATTATTTAAATGAAACACAAAACTCAAGCAAAACTATATAATTCAGGAAGTCTATTAGTCTATTTTTCATGTCTAGTTCAGCTTTGTCATCATATAAATATATAGGTGCAGAAAAATTCTATGACTATCCATTCTTTGAGGGAAAACTTTTGGAGTAAAATGTTGGAAAGAAGTTTTGTAGGGAAATGTGTACGAAGGTCTATAGAAGGGGAAGATCCACTCATTTGTAATCATCTGAGTTTTAAGCAATTTCCCTTTGTGTTTATGTTCTATGCTTGAGAGTGAAGGGTTTACTTAGGAGAGAGGATCTTAAAGCTACATTGATCTAGAGCAGGAGGAATATTTAGCCCCATCATAAGTAGTATCATAGCAAGATCAAGGTTTGAGAGTGTGTAATGGTTGGGTCTCCAACCATGAAGTGTGTCTAAAAATGACAACCAAGGTACAACGGCGAACAAAGTTGAAGAGACATGATAGTTGCATAACAGAACTGCATGTCTAAAGTGGAGATAGACATGGGGGTGTCTAAGAAAGGTTCAGGGCCACATGCCTGAGCTATAAAGTGGGTGGAATCCATAGTGGGTAGGCTTTGAGGAAAGGTGTTGGATGTCGTGAACGCCTAAGGCATGAGGAAGCTCTAGAAGCAGTGTGATCGAGGCTACGAGCAGCGAGGTGGAGGCTATGTGCAGCACGGTGGAGGCTATGTGCAGCACGGTGGAAAAGCTCAAGGCAAAGATTGATACAATGGGGGTAGCACAATTTATGCATTATGGTCTGCAAATAGACATCCCCAAGTTAAAGGAGGTCCAAGGAGTAAAGTCATATGATGCAGGACAGGCTGTGAAAATGACGGTGTCGATACGCTAATGCAACCGTAAGTGAGAGTGCGGAATACAACAACACTGAAGCCTTTATCCCACTATAGTGGGGTCGACTATATGGATCCTTTGTCGCCATTGTGCCCTATCTTTACTCATAATCTCACTAATGCCTAAGTAAATCATGTCTTTTCTTACAGTTTCATTCCAAGTTTTTATTGGTATACCCCTCTCTCATTTAACATGCCTATTGACTAGACTCTCACGACGCCTAACAGGTGCCTCTAATGGTCTCCTTTGTACGGGTCCAAACCATCTTAGTTGAGCTTCTCGCATCTTCTCTACAATTGGTGTTACTCCTGTCTTATCCCTGATACATTCATTCTTAATTTTATCTAGTCTCACGTGTCCACACATCCACCTAAGCCTTCTCATCTCCGCAACTCTCATTTTTTGCTCATGCACACAATTCACTGCCCAACACTCAGAACCATGGAGCATCCCTGGTCTAATTGCAGTACGATAAAACTTTCCTTTAAATTTTAATGGTACTTTACGATCACATAAGACACCTAACGCGCCTCTCCACTTTAACCAACCCGCTTGGATTCTGTGTCACATCTTTATCAATATCTTCATCTTTTTGAACTATCGATCGAAGATATTTAAAACACTCACTACGGAAAATATCTTGATCACCCAGCTTAATAACAAAGTCATCCGTCCTTCTTGCACTGCTAAATTTAGGCTCCATTTGGCACGACGGTGGCGGTTGTAAACGCATGGGTTAAACCGTCATTCGTTAAAGATCACCTAACAAACATCATCCGTTTGAACATAAAAGTGGATGAAATTCTTTAGATGAGCGTTAACCAATGGCAATTTAACCCCCATGTTCATGACCGCTACCACCGTGCCAAACGGAGCCTTAAGCTCCATATACTCTGTCTTTGCCCTGCTCGGCCTAAAACCCTTCTTTTCTAAAGTGTCTCGTCAAGATTCAAGTTTTGCGTTTACACCCTCGTGTGTCTCATCGACCAAGTGAGAATGTGGAATGAACGAGAATAAATTCAACCTAAATGATGCATGTATTTTTTAAATTTAACCCAGAAATAAAATTTTAGAAATTATATTTATATAAGTTCGGCAAAGGAATCACAATGTGAAACTTGGATTTCAAGTGAGCAATCAATGTCATGCTCGATTACGCACGAGGTCCTTTTAACTACGAACCTCCACTAACAGAATAAAAGAAAATTTATAACTACACAAACAAGTTGAATTGCCAAACAAACATGTGGTTTTTTCCAATATTTACTAAATAAATAAACACAATGCAGTAATACTCACGTAACAATAGAGATCTGGCAGCAGTGGGAAGGAGATCCCTAGAAGTAAATGGCGTTGTTCTTGGTTCTGCAGGTGATCGGATTATGTGGAGTAAGGCAAATATGAAAAATGGGGCAAGATGGGCAAGCACCTAGAAGAAGAAATTTGCAAACAGCACCAGGATGTGCTGTTGTAGTTTACAGGTAGAGGAAAAGTGGAGTTTGGCTGTGGGGGATCTCACTTGGAAGGGGGAGAAGGGATTTAGCAGCAAGAGTTCCCGTGGTTGCTTCGACTGATAGGGGAAAAGAGAAGTCGACGCAGGGATGTTCTGGGACTTTGAATAGTTGAGGAGAAGGAGATTCGCGGAAGTTCTGGGAGGAAGGAGGGCAGGCGAGTGGCCGGATGGAATGTGCAGTGGGGGTCGAGCGACTTACGAGAAACTACGTGCGAGTGGTGAGGAGGGGCCGCACAAGGAGCGGAAAGCAGCGGCTTGGACAGGCAGTTTGTGGCTTGGAGAGGGTTAGCGGCAGAGGGAGGAAGTTACGAGTGGTTTGTCGTGAGGAAGAGGGTGATGAATAGTTGTGGCTTGCGGTTTTGACTGAAATCGTGGGAATAGGGAGGGGCCTGCGGGAATACAAAGGGAAAAATTGAAATTTCAAAAAATAAAAATGGGATGTCGCACCCGGGGCTCACGGCGTCGCACCACGACTAATTTGCGGTCTGGAATCTCTTACAAATCAACAATGAATGAAAATGAGAACATCCTCCCCTATTTATAACGAGAGGGGGTGGTTAGGAACCCGGCGTGAACGACTATGACCGTCTGTTAAACCCGGTACCCTAAAAGGCTAAAACACTAAATACAAGCCCAAAAACTAACATAAAAACATATTAGATGTAAAACGACGCTCTGGACGCGCTCTCGGTCTCGTATCACCAATCTGATCAATGCATCAACTTCGACAAATATGCAAAAACGGGGCCCGCCAAGTGGTGTCCAAATCTCCTCCATCGAACACGATCATGCGGTCGATCCCCATCATGATATGTACGCGCACATCAACCTGATCAAATAAGTGCGCAGGTATGTACTCCTTTCATTTTTCAAACTTTAGTTTTATTTAAGGTGTTTGTCTTTATCTTCATTTTTAGAAAACCTCTTCACATAAAGAGGGGATGTATCATGAGATCCTTTTCAAGCTTGCTTAAACGTAAGAAAATAGAATTGAGCACTTGAGCATGGATGAGAGGCTGCCTCTAGAGTTTGTATCGCAGTCTCCTTCACATTACTTCGTAAGAACCTCTTCCATCATATTGCTTCGACCTACAGTTACAGTTCCTCCATCATGTTGGTTTTGTTGCACCGTCCTACACATGCCACGCGTCTTTTCCCTAATGCTCTTTGATTTGCCGGTCCAGGATCCTAGCTCATGCGGCTTGCTTGGAGAGGCTTGTCGCCGTGCAAAGATATTGTCGACAAAATGTGGGGAAGAGGCCGAGAATGGAGGATCATGAGGTTTTTTGTGTGCAAGGACATGAGGTTTGATGGTTATGGGAGGAATGTCGAGGGAGTGCGAGAACGATAGATTGTAAGTGTTGTGGGCCAGACCTAGTTGCAACTGGCAGACTCTTGTTGTTTATCTTGTTGTCAACCGCTTCGTTTCATGCTCTTCATTCGCTCTAAGGTCTACCGTGAAAATAAACTTGCTTTCAAGTTCATATCCACTGGCAACATGGATCATGTTGACACTACCTTGCTTGCCCACCAAATCATTTTGTGAGAGATTTAAGCCCTTGTCATTAATCTTCTAGCGCATCACCGACGATTCATGTGACTCTGGATCCAACCTCCATCGACATGACCCTCTGGCAGTATTGTGCAGCCCACCGTCTTATTCCAGTCTACATGCATCACGAATACAAACCAACTTTTTCAACTCGATGTCCATGTCTTTGACTACAATGACCGCCTAAGGTGGATTGATCCCACCGAATAGTTTTTTGAACTGTACTGCACAACGGGAGATCAAAAGGCATCTTTGTCCACCATCTACATAGTATCTTTTGCTCTCTAATGGATTTGTTGACATGTCAAACAAATCCTTGTCCTTGATACACTTGACGGCCGTACAGATTTCTCTGCTACACGCACTAGTTTAATGATGCATTCAAATCCCTCAATTCAACCACACTAGCATTCTCACAATTCACTTATCTCCGTCGTCAAGCCTCCATGAAACAACCTGAAAACTCGCTCACATTAGATGTGTTATCATCATTTTTCCTCCTCCCCCACCCATACCTCCACCAAAATTGAACTCACAACCACGGTGCTTATCCTACCAAAAGTATCTCGACTAGCATAATGGAATATGTTTCCAGCCATATACCTCTATACATAAATGTCCAAATAAATGTCATGTTGAAGATGATATTTTCATTACTGATTTTAAGGCCTTGAGAATGATGATGGTCACATTTGACTCCTTTAGGACAACATCATTTTCCTATGGGAGTATTGATATGTGCGCACAATTCAACTTGGTCAAGGAAGTGTACGAGCAAACAACCCAAAGGATGTAGGATGTGGACTCCTTTTAATTTTCAAGTTTTAATTATCTTTAAGGTTTTTGTCTTTATTTTCCATCTTTAGTAATCGTCTATATGAAAAGTGGAGACGTATCGTGAGGACCTTTTCAAGCTTGCCTCTAAGTTTGTATCACAATCTCCTTCAGATTATCCCCCTATCATAAGGGTGGACAACTTCTTGTTAAGTATGTACAGGACTTCCATAGTTCCATGCAATGGGGGTCATCGGATGCAGGCAAAAATTTTTAGGGAAATTGTAGGTGATGTGGAGAGCTCTTAGGTGAGATGCATATTGTCAAAGCACGTAGGAGTATTGGGTTAATCAACATCGAAAACTTGAAAAATATGTTGGGGTACAAATACCTAGTGGTTAGAATAAACCTCTCATCATTATTACCCCCATGAAGTTGATGTTAATTTATACTCACTTTCTCGCCAACATTCTTCTTTTAATATTGAGACATTGCTTGATCTTCCTAGTCTCTCCATCATCCGCTTTCCCAATTGCTGATAACTTTAACATTTGGTCCTCTCTTTCTAATTGTTATCTCATTGTTTTATCTACTCTCTTATCATTCTTGAAGTGTGTTGAAAAAGCTCATGTAAAGTGGCTCATTTATTCGTATTTCTTCTTTTCTCCTCTTTAATCTCACATCGTGTATAGACTCTCTTCTCTCTTTCTCCCTCCTATAAATGTGTATTCATACCTTATATTTGATTATTGAGAAAATATATACAAGTTTGAGGATTTCTCTACATGGTATCAGAGCTATACGGTCCGGCCTGTTTTTTTTTCTAACCGCTTGCTCCTCCTGCTTACCGGGCGGCTTGTTCTCCTGCTTGGCCGCAGTGTCTTGCAGTCTGCTCCCTTTGTAACCGCAGTGTCTTGCGGCCTGCTCTCTGTCTGTAACCGCGGCTTCCTACGCGGTTAAGGCTGTTCTAACCGCTTTCTCTGCTCTCCCTCTCTCTCTCTCTCGTGGCTTCCACCACTTCTTCTCCTTCTCCTCCCTTTGTATAACCTTTCTATCAGGTGGGATCTTCCCTCCCTTGTTTCCCTCTGACCGCGCGGTTTCATCCCGGCCTGTGTTGTAGATATCGGCCGACATGTCCGATATGTCGGCCGACATAAAGGTTTTGGGGGTAAACCGCAACGAAATCGATATGTTTGAGCAAAATAACGGTTTGTAAAATATCGGATATATATCGGCGATATATCGGGATATATCGGCTCCTGGCGATATATCGGCCGACCTGTTTTTTTGGTTTTATTTTATAAAAAAAAACGGGGTTTTAAAAAGGATTTCACGGGTCGGGTCACTGCTCCAGAAACAATCATAACAATAAAGGCTATGTTGATAAGGTGGATGCTTTTTTGTTCATGTTGGTTTATTTAAACTATTGGATGACGAATTGGTGAATCTCTGCTCCAGAAACAATCATAACAATAAAGGCAAGTTGCTTTATTCAATATTTGTCATTTATTAATATGCAATTATGCACAATTGTGTTTATTTTTGTTTAATACTTCATTATAATCATATTGTTACATGTAATGCAAAGTGTATAACCATATATTGTCTGTACATTTTTACTTATTTGCAAAAAAGTGTTATAAACATTGTTATCTTTATTTAAATATTAAATTCCGATATTGTAAAATATCCCCGATACATCCCCCGCAATCCGACATACGACATTTCAAACCCAAACCGACATGAACCCGATATCCGATATCTACAACCTTATTCCCGGCTACCCGCTTCCTCTCTACTCGGTGCGGTCTCCCTGTCTACCCGCCGAGATCTTCTATTCTCACTGCTCTCCACCCTTCTCGACGCGACTTCTCTTAGTCGTTACTCGCCGCGGTCTCCTTGTCTACCCGCCAAGTTCTTGCCTTCTCCCTGCTCGCCGCGTCTTGTCTTAGTCGCCGCGGCTTCTCTTCTCGCCGTGATTTGTCCTTTTAGTCGTTGCGGCTTCTCTCTCCCCGGCGAGCTCCGCATCTAGGTCGCGGCATCTTCCCTTGCCGCTAGTGTATTCACCGAGACTGTGCGGCCTCCTCGACTGGCGTGTTCCCTGCTTAGTCGACGCGGCTTCTCTTCTTGTCGCGATTTGTTCTTTTAGTCATTGCGGCTTCCCTCTTCCGGCGAGCTCCGCATCTTGGTCGCGGCATCCTCCTTACCGCTGGTGTGTTATCATCGTGACCGTGCGGTTTCTCTTCTTCTCTAGTCGCGGCGGCTTCTCCCAGCTAACCGCCCCGCACTCTGGTCGCGGCGGCTTCGTTGCTTTGCCGCTGGTGTGTTGTCACCAAGACCGTGCGGTCTCCCCTCAGTTCGCTAGTTTTTTGTCCGCCGGCCTAGCCTCCTGCTCGCCTTGCCATGGCGTCCTCTAGTGATTCTACCGGACAGACGGCTTCCTCCTCTGCAACCGCCCGACCTCTGTCCCTGAACTCCGTGATGAGTTGCGGATTACTACTATTTCGTTAGCCGAGAAGAAGAACTTTGTGGAGTGGGTACACTCTGTTCGCCGCGTACTTCAGTCCAAAGGCTTTCTACATCACTTGACCCAAGCGGCTCCTGCTGCTCCTACTGACGATTGGTTGCGCAACGATGGTCGGGTTCAGACATGCCTCCTCAACTCCCTTGATACAGAATCCTACCGCATGGCCATGTATCACGAAACCGCCAAGGCAATGTGGGATGAGCTCCAGTCTCTATATTCCAGTAAAGATAGTCTCCAGCACCTATATGACATCATCACTGATTTTCAGACCCTTGATGTTGGCGGGACCACCGACCTCACCTCCTTTGTTGCTCGGGCCAAGACTCTGGTTGAAGCATGGATCCAACATCAACCTCCTACGCTGGATCTTGTTGCACAACGTGCTCAGAAAGAAGCTGTCGGTGTTGCTGTGATGATGGCTCATGTACCACCTCATCTTCAGAGCGTTCGGGCTCAGAT
Source organism: Platanthera zijinensis (assembly GCA_039513925.1). Taxonomy (NCBI): domain Eukaryota; kingdom Viridiplantae; phylum Streptophyta; class Magnoliopsida; order Asparagales; family Orchidaceae; genus Platanthera; species Platanthera zijinensis. The sequence goes on along the minus strand of CM077098.1, from coordinate 130,231,822 downwards.
TCTCTCCTCTGCTGCAACCCCATCACTATCAGATGTGTGTTCCATGTTGCTCAAGGTCTCACCACCTCCTAATAGTTCTGTTCCTCCGTCACCGGCTCTAATTCAGCAGACTTCTGCACCCATACTGCCTTCCCCCCGCCTGCTTGGGGGGGGGGGGGGGGGGGCGTTCTGGATCTCGGGGCCGAGGTCGGGGAGGTCGGCCTCGACCAAAGTGTTCCTTGTGCGGTAAGGACGGCCACCTTGAGGCCACCTACTATCGCAAGCATGGGCTTCCTCATCGACCACAGGCCACTGTTGCTGCTACCGACTCCTCCGCTCGTACTGATCTTGAAGAGGTCCGCCTTCAGCTCCAACAAATCCATGGTCTGCTCAGTCGCCCACGTGCCTCCGTTGCCTCTGCTGCCTCCATCTCCCAAGAAGGTAACGCTTGTCTCTCCACTAGTCTGCGCTGAATAGTGGACTCAGGTGCCACTCATCACATCACCTCCCTGCGGCCACATCAATACCTGGATTCTCCTCATCCCAAGTGTATCACAGTGGCCAATGGGGACACTGTTCCCGTCTCCGGCTCTGCTGATATCCCTCTCACTTCTTCTCTCTCTCTACGCTTGGCTCTTCATGTTCTGGGCTTCCCGTTTAATTTGCTTTCTGTTGGTCGTCTTACTAATGATTTAAACTGCTTTGTAACCTTTACCTCTTCTTCTTTTCTGATACAGGATCAACAGACGCGGACTATCATTGGTAAGGGGCGACTGCAGAACGGGCTCTACCTCCTTGATGACTCTCTGGCTATCCTCTCTTCCGTCCCCTCCGACGATTGGCATCGGCGTCTTGGGCATGCCCTTTTACCAGTCCTCAAGAAGGCTCTACCAGATGTATCTCTACCTTCTTTTCAGTGTGAATCATATGTGTTCGGCAAGCAGCCTCGTTCATCTTTTTCGTCTCATTGTACTCGGAGCACCTCCTTTTATTTTAGTACACTCCGATATTTGGGGCCCGTACAAAGTCACTAGCATTTCTGATTATCGCTATTTTCTAACTTTTATTGATGATTATTCGCGGATGACGTGGCTATACTTACTTTGTGATCGTTCCAAGCTTTCCTGTGTCTTTCGGGCTTTCCTCCTTGAGACCCGCACGCAATTCTCCACGAACATCAAAACTCTTCGCACTGATAATGCTCGTGAATACACTAGCCATGAATTTGCGACTCTTTGCTCTGAATTTTGGGTCATTCATCAAACTTCATGTGCCTATCCCCCCAACAAAACGGAGTCGTTGAACGTAAGAATCGACATCTTATCGATGTGGCCCGCTCCATCGTGCTTCAAATGCAGGTTCCTAAAGCTTATTGGAACTTTGCCCTTTCGACGGCTTGCTATCTGATTAACCGTCTTCTTTTCCCCATACTCCACAATGTCACTCCGTTCAGCCTCATGTTCCCGTCTACTCCGGCATTCTCTCTCACATCCCGCATCTTTGGGTGCACTTGCTACGTTCACACTCTTGGTCCATCCTTGGCCAAATTGGATCCCCGGACAGCCAAACACATCTTTGTTGGCTACTCCCGGACTCAGAAAGGCTACGTATGCTACTCTCCGGCTACCCGCAAGGTGACAGTCTCTGCTGATGTTACCTTTCGGGAGGATCTTCCTTTCTTCTCTGCTCCAGATCTTACACCTCTACACCACCAAGACTTCCCATTACCACTCCACCACCACGAATTCCTGCCCAGGCTCCCCCTATTTCCAAGCCACCTTTTATACGTGTCAACACTCGTCGTCATCCTACCTCCGGTGCCCCACTGCAGTCGGCTTTGACCTCTGATGCTCCGCATCCTGCTGATCCGGCACCAGAATCTACAGCTCATCCTCTGGAGAATTATGTATCTTTATATCGCCTATATCCACAACTTCAAACTTTTGCCACTTCATTATCCTCGATTTCTGTACCTAACTCTGTGCAAGAGGCTCTCCAACATCCTGGTTGTAGGGCGGCCATGGAATAAGAAACGACAGCTCTCTGGGCTAACCAGACCTGCAACTTGGTACCTCTACCTACCGGTCAGACACATGTTGGGTGTAAATGGATCTTTATCATCAAACATGCTCCTGATGGGACGATTGACCGTCTGAAGGCCCGCCCGGTGGCTCATGGCTTCACCCAACAGCAAGGTCTCGATTATGAGGAAACATTCTCTCCATTGAACAAGCTTAGCACCGTTCGTGTTCTCCTCTCTGTGGCAGTACATCGCCAATGGACCTTACACCAACTGGACATCAAAAATGTGTTTCTCAACGGCGACCTCCAGGAAACGGTTTACATGCAGCAATCTCCCGGGTTTGAGACCACGGGGGAGTCCCGAGTTTGTCACCTTAAGAAGTCCATCTATGGTCTCAAACAATCCCCTCGGGCATGGTTTGACAAGTTTAGTAAGGTCGTCCGGCAAGTCGGCTTTACTCGAAGTTTAGCTGACTTCTCTCTGCTCACACGTCATCAGGCAACGGGAACTGTTCTTCTATTGATTTATGTTGATGACATCTTAATCACTGGAGATGATTCAAAGGGCATCCAAGCGATCAAACATCACCTCAGCTCCGTCTTTCAAACAAAAGATCTGGGGCATCTTCGATACTTCCTCGGTCTTGAGATCGCGAGACGACCGGATGGACTTGTCATCTCCCAAAGGAAGTACTGTCTGGATCTCCTTCAAGATGTCGGCTACTCTGGATGCAAGCCTACTACTACTCCAATGGATGCAAATCATAAGTTGTGTGCACATTCTTGTGATACAGATCTTCCTCTTCAAAATCCAGAATACTATCGACGACTGGTTGGGAAATTGATCTACCTAACGGTCACAAGACTGGATATATCCTTCGTTGTTGGGGCAGTCAGCAGGTTTATGCATGCCCCGCGAGCATCTCACCTTCAAGCTGTTGAGCGCATCCTTAGATACCTTAAAACAGCTCCGGGTCAAGGATTGGTATACAAAACCTCATCCTCTACTCCAACATTAGTTGCGTATTATGATGCAGACTATGCCGGTTCCTTGGATGATCGTCGGTCAACCAGTGACTTTTGTACCTATTTTGGAGGTCATCTCGTTACCTGGATAAGTAAGAAACAAGCAGTGGTTGCTCGATCCTCAGCTGAAGCAGAATACCGATCGATGGCATCTGTTGTCTCTGAGCTTACCTGACTTAAAAGTCTCCTTGCTAATCTAGGGGTAAAACTTCCCTCACTTGTCATCCTGTTATGCGACAGCCAAGCGGCTATACACATTGCAAAGAATCCAATCTTTCATGAAAGAACGAAACATATTGAAGTGGACTGTCACTTTATCCGGGAGAAAGTCCAAATGAAGAAGATAGAATTGAAGCATATTCCGGGTACTGAACAAGTTGCAGATATCCTCACAAAGGCTCTACCAAGTACCCTATTTTACCAGTGTCCAAGCTGGGTGCATACGACTTGTACGCTCCAGCTTGCGGGGGAGTGTTGGAAAAACCCATGTAAAGTGGCTCATTTATTTGTATTTCTTCTTTTCTCCTCTTTAGTCTCACATCATGTATAGGACTCTCTTCTCTCTTTCTCCCTCCTATAAATGTGTATTCATACATTGTATTTGATTATTGAGAAAGTATATACAAGTTTAAGGATTTCTCTACAAAGTGGAACTTTGATAGAACCTACATACAATTTCACCTTGATAAAGAGCACATAAATGACCTCCCAAAGCCAAAAATATTCGACAGTGGCAGGTTCATGGTCATTTTATCGGAAAAATCATAAATTTAGAAAAAATATTTCATATTCTATAGGAAATTATGTAATTCCTCTAAGGAGATCCAATGGATTCATAAAGGAGAGAGAAACAAATGGAAACATGCAAGTAACTAATTGCAATTAATAGACACTTTGGCACTTCAGCTCCCCAATGAAGCAAATCCCTAAATAGATAGCTAGATGACAAATATAATCTTTTGTAGAACGAAAACAAAAATAATGTCCAACAACAAGGCCTGAGCTTTTAACTGGTGCTTACAGTAATTGCTAAAGGTCCTAAATATAGTGTCATTTTGTGGCGAATTTTTTCGAACAGGACTCTGTTCCTAAATCTGTGTCTGGGAGCCCCATGATGCTGACATGTGGCGGAAAAAAAATGTGGAATGCTCGACTATAGGCGAAACCACGTGTGATCTCCATGGTCTCGGTGAAGATCAAGAGTGATATCCACGGAGATCAAGCAAGATTTCTCCTGCAGTAGAGCATTCTGCATTTTTTTCTCCGCCATGTGTCAATAACGCGAGTCTCTGGACACAAATTTGGAACCTGAGTCTGGATTAATAATTTCTCCATTTTGTGCTTTTTAATGCACAAATAATCCGATGCTTAAAATAATAGCCAAGGGCGCTAAATACAATATCATTTTTGCACCCTAATACACTTTGAATTGATGTTCAACTAAGGTAGATCCAAGTGAAATCCTACTCCCGAAAACAACTGTATCACTTGATGCAAGTGCAACCATACCCAGTATTCGTGAAGAACTCCTCTCACTTATCCCCAACTATTGCTAGTAATTTTTTATTCAGAACAAAAATATGGGAACCTATTGATAGATAAACAACAAACAAGGCAGAGAAACCAAGATGCGTTATCTTCATAAATTTGATAGGCAGGTTTAGGCACTCACTACAATAAAGCGGCTCAATGAATCGGAACGGAGCGCATATCATCCTATATATCATTGAAGACATCGAAGTTACAGAAGATGAAGGTATAATGCCGGCGTCGGGAAGCAAAAGCAAAGATCCCACCGAGGTGATGGCCGGAGGAACGGTTTTACGGCCCCGAGGCTTAAATTGCGTGCAATTTTGTGTGAGGCTATGATGGTGCACTCTGAGTAGTGATTGTGGACTGGGAAGTGAGTATGCCCAGATAACAAATTTTGTAAATGGGGAATTGGGGATAGATTCAGAAAAATGTTGTTAGCATTTTTATTTATTAATTTGTAGCCTATAAAAATTTTCATTTCATATGAATTTATTTGAATTCCTATGTATTATTTGAAGTTCCACACCCATAAAATATGAAAGCTATATATACATATACATCTTTACTATATATAAAGAAATTCTTTTTGGACATACCATGTAACCGTGGCGCACCATGGAATTAATCAGGGCCGTCCGATTTGATTTGATCAGAACATCTCAACCGTTCGATCAATCAGGACAGTCCGTCACAATTTTTAGATGGTTCCTAAACCTACAGTAATGGGGTGTTCTAAACCTATATCATTCATAGGGCTCCTACCCTACAATGTGAAATTAAATTTTTATCTTTCAAAGTTTGAAAATTTTAGACAAAAAACTCAGCTCACCCAAGCAATTTGACAGCCGTCCGCCGTCCGCCTTCAATGGCTAATCTGACAATGTGGGACTAAAAAAATAAAGAATTAAAATTTTAATTGATTTTTTTAAAAATCAGGCGGAGCAGGCGGAAAGCGGGGTTCGAACCCAGAACTCTGACTTTATAAACCACGGCCTTATCCATTTGGCCTGAGAAAAGTTGCTGCTTATAAAGAATACTTTTTATATAAAAGTTAATTATAGTTGTATAAGAATTAAGTATATAAAATAATTGTATAAAAATTAAATGTATAAAGAATAGTTCATATTATCCCGCCGGGGGTCGAGTACTGTCGCGCAGGGTACGGGGGACCCCCGTACACTGTCACTCGTATATATATACACACACGGGTGAAACGGCACGAACCTCTGACTCTACTTGAGTGCAACAGAACAGGCCTCGGGCCCTATGATAGTGACACGACATGGGCCTCCAATCCTACGTGAATGCAGTGGCGCGGGCCTCCGGCCCAATATGAGTGCAACTACCTGAGATCATCCATGTCTTGCAAAAAAAAACTTCAAAACTGTAGAAAGGAGAAATGAAATAGAAGGTGCAAATATATTCATCCTCATAGGGGCATTAAATAGGAACTACAACATGACACCCAACACCGATAGGCGATGTGGGACTAAACTCAATATCATTAAAATATTACATATATAATAACTCTAACACTCCCCCTCAAACTGAAGGGGGACCCTACAGCTTGAACACAACATAAAACGGAAGGTACAAGAAGGTTGGCAACGTGGGACAAAACAACAGCCACTGAGGCCCAACCGCGTGTCACCGGGGATACTTCAACCGGGCAAGAGCCGCACGACGTTGGTCCACAAACCGACCATGACAACGTTGGATACACTCGGAGCGAAAACAAGGTCAACCACGAAAGACCAAACCAACCCTACCAAATCCAGAGAAAACGACAAGGAGACGCAAACAACATACGAAATCAACCTAGGGGCCATGTGTGACTAAGGCAGAAGTCGGGAAAGAAGTATCTGAGTCGTTGTGATCACAAACACTCCCCCTCACGTGGATCATGTGCAAGAAGACATAGATTATATCTAGGGGCCGGGTGTGACTAAGGCAGGAGTCGGAAAAGAAGCATCTGAGTCGCCGATATCACAAACACTCCCCCTCGCGTGGAATACGTGCATGAAGGTATAGACTACGCCTAGAGGCCGTGGCGTACACTCCCCCTCGCGTAGATCACGTGCAAGAAGGCGGAAATTATAGAGACGCAACACAACAACTTACAACAACCTAAAAAAAAATTTAAATGTTAAACCCTACGGGCCGGGCTGGATCTGAAGAAGAAGGAAGCATCCGTCGGCACGAAGGAGCAGCACGGCAGCAGCGGAGGAGAAGCACGGCTCGCAGAGCAGACGGAGAAGAAGCAGCAGGCCGGAGAAGATAAGCAGTAGCAGGAGAAGAAGAAGCTGCAGAGCAGCAACCAAGCCGTAGAAGAAGAGAGCGGCGGCAGTAGCAGACCGGAGAAGAAGAAGCTGCAGCAGCAGCCAAGTCGTAGAAGAAAGAACAGCGGCAGTAGCAGGTCGGAGAAGAAGAAGCAGCAGCAGCAGCCAAGCCGTAGAAGAAAGAACGGCGGCAGTAGCAGGCCAGAGAAGAAGAAGCTGCAGCAGCAGCCGGCCGGAGAAGAAGAAGCGGCATCGTCGTCAGAAGGAGAGATAGGCGTCGACGTCGTCAATGTCGCACAAGAAGCAGGCGAGCGGAAGCACAGGAAGCAGGCGATGTCGACGTCGGGCGAACCAGAGATGACGGGATCGTCGTTGAGAGGCAACGAAGCCATCGGGAGAAGAATAAGCCGTCGGGAGAGAAGCAGCAGAGGCGAAATAGTGGTCGCTCCTGTCGACGGGATTAGCTTTCGACTCCGTCGACAGGAGCAGGAGCAACCGAGGGCATGAGCCCTAGCAGGGCGCGGTATTGACGGACGGGTCGGGACGGGGGCAGAACAGTCGCGGATAGAGAAATCAGGAAACAAAAATTTTAGGTCTCAGATCTTTGGCTCTGATACCATGTAGAAAGTAGAAATGAAATAGAAGGTGCAAGTATATGCATCCTCATAGGGGCATTAAATAGGAACTACAACATGACACCCAACACCGATAAGCGGTGTGGGACTAAACTCAATATCATTAAAATATTACATATATAATAACTCTAACAAAAACTATAAAGTATTGAAGTAGAACAACTATCTGAGATCATCCAGGTCTTGCAATTGTTCAGCAAATCCATAACAATAAAACTAAAATAAGTTATATGTTATCATCTAGAAAGAGAGATAAATAAAAGATGAGTTCGAAACCCAAACTGATACATAAATCAATTCGAGCTAATTTTCTCCGGGCCATAATCAACATGTCAAGAAGGGATAAAATCAAATAGATGGGTCGATGTGATCACTAAGTAGGCGAATGTGCAAACACTTGGATGGAGTATATGGTACCTTATAATTATTATTCCCATCCAGTAGGTGAATGTGCCAGCCTATAATTTAGCAAACTTAAAGAGGAGGTCTCGGTAAATGGCTCTAAAAGTATTTCAAAACCTTTTTTAAAAGGATGATTTAAGCTAAAAAGTTTGGGTGTCTATAGAAATCTTTTAAGGTTTGTTAGGGATCGTTGAACGCTCTGGTAGACCAGACTAAATTGGACTGTCATAACCCGGGAGCGGTCGAGCGCACCAACAGTCAAAGTAAAAAGATGGAAAAGAAAATTTTTTAACGTGAAAAACCCGTCAACTGGGTGAAAAACCGCGTGACCGGGTCTGTGCTGGACAAACCTCCACTATTTGCTTGTTGATGTACAGTGCTTTTTTGAAGAACTCGAGGGCGACCGACCACCTCTCGTTACAATTATGGAGGGAGAATAGGAAGGACTTAGAGGGTGGCAGGCCACCACTCACTGTGCTATATCTACTTCAGCTATAATTAGGAGCTTTACGTTGTGGTGGCTTTGGAGTCTTTGACATTAGCTTGAAGGTGGGAGCAGGTTGTTGCGTCTATACGTCTGGTGTTTGAAAGTTCGGGTGGCGCGCTTCGCGCGCGTAGTCCTCTGTGGTTTGTCTTCTGTTGTGCTTAGGGGAGTCTGGAGTGGCAGACTTGTCGTCGTCCGACGAACTTGTTGCTGAATCGAGGGCGTTGGGAATGCTGAGTGTTTTGCGCGTCGGGCTGCAGTTGAGCGGTCTTTGGCGGGCTCTGAAGTTGATCTTGTAAACTGCTAGCGGTACGGGGCACACGAACTTTGGGTGCTCTGGCGGTCTTGGTTTGCTGACACTGAGGAGCCTTAGTGGTCCTGGCGGAGCGTGCGGAGGCGCGCTTGGAACGGTCTTGACGACGGGGTGTGCGGAGGCGAACTTGGACGGCCTTGACGGTGGAGCGTGGGGAGGCGCGCTTGGATGGTTTTGACGGCAGAGCGCGTGGAGGCGCGCTTGGATGGTCTTGACGGTGGAGCGCGCGGAGGAGCGCTTGGATGGTCTTGACGGCGGAGCACTTGCTGAAGGTGAGTGCGCAGAGCGCTAGCTGGCGGAGAGCGCACGGGGCGCTTGCTGAAGGAGAGCGTGTTGGCTCTTGCTGGAGGAGAGCGTGTGGGGCGCTTGCTGGAGGAAAGCGCACGTGGGAGCGCGCAAGGAAGAGGCGTACCTGCGAACGGGCGTGGAAGAGGGGGGCGCGTGAGCGCGCACGGAAGAGGCGCGGGCGAGAACGCGCGCGGAAGGGGCGCGCGCGGGAGCGCGCAAGGAAGGGGCGCGCGGGGGAGCGCGCAAGGAAGGGGCGCGCGAAGGAGCGCGCAAGGAAGGGGCGCGCGCGGGAGCGCGCACGAAGAGGCGTGCACAGAAGCGCGCAAGGGAAGCGGTGGAGAGAAAAAATCGTAAGAGGAGTGGAAGAGAAGGGGTTATTTAAAGATTTTAGGAGGGACGATCTGGTAATTTCTCCATAAAAACATCGTCCGGACCAATAGAATCGTCTGAAATGGGGCACACGGATCGTCATATTTATGCAAATGACGAAACCGCCCCCGACCGGAAAATAACCGCCCTGTCCTGAAAATAACCGCCTCCGCCGGAAAAATAACTGCCCCTCCCGCACGGGGAGGGCGGCCCGGCGAGGGCGGCGGCTGGCGGGAAAGGGCAGCTTGGCCGGGGCCGAACGGCGAGGAATGAGGATGCCGCTGTCCGAGGTCGGCGAGCAGGCCACCCCAACCAGGCGGCCAAAGGGCCGCCCGATTTGGGGCAGCCTTGCCCCAAACAGGGTAACACCATGGGGCGGGAAGCCCCCTGGGGGCTTCCCACCCCATGTGGAAGAATATCCGCCCAAATCAGGCGGTCAAATGGAATCCTGACCTGGGAGGCCTTCCCCAAAGGGGGCAATGCTTGGACAGGCGGCAGAAATTGTCGCCCATCCAAGGCGACAGCAGAGTCAGGACGGGCGGCGGAAATGCCACCGGTCCTGGTCAACGAGAAAGCCTCCCCTGACGGGGGAGGCGGGAGGACGGGGAGCCGCCAGACTCCGGGGCTGCGGCAGAGGCTGCACGGCGGTCTCGGGCACGTCGGCCAACAAGGGGCCGGTTGGGCTGAGCGGCGGAGACGAAGGCGGCCGGTTATCGCGGAGGCGACGACGTTAGCAGTTATCGCGGAAGCGAGGACGGTGGTTGGTGCACCGATTGCGCGATGGTTGAACCTTGGGCGGCTCCAGGTGGTTCGATGGGTTTGGTTGAACCGGTTCGGGGGATCCCATCAAGGTTATAAGAACTATGGGCCAATTTACAACAATTTGATTAAAATCAAAATCAACGGAAAGCATACATTTTGATTAAAAACAAAATCAAAATATTTTTTTGTTACTGGCAATCACCTGATACGAATAGTGAGTGTGAAGATCGATTGATGACATGAAGCATGTTTGTGAGGTAGAGGAGCTAACATAAAGATGCAGAGAATTGGTAGCTCCACAAATAAAGCAGTATGACAACACGGGCACCATTTTACAATACGGGCACCATTTTACAATACGGGCACCATTTTACAATGGATGATAGATTTAATCTAAAGAGTGGTCCAAACATGCTTACATGGTGATGGAAGAAGTGGTGTTGTAAATTGGACAATGTGGATTCAACATGAGGAGTGCAAGGCACAATATATATTCAGGTTGACTCAAAATCGGAGAAGAAGTATGTGAGAGGGCGAGATACCTGTTGAGGCGCATGAGCAGAACAGCTGCAAAGAGAAGACCTCAGCAGAACAACCTGAAATGCTGAAATGAAGCCTGAAATGAACAGCAGAACAACTATGGATTTAACTTGAACAGCATGGTAAGCACATTGGGGAGACGGAATGAAGCCTGGAATGGCAGAGAGTACCTGTTGATGTGCTGGAGAACAGAGGACAGAGGAGATGGTGCCCTTACCCATAGAACGAAGAGCACCTGAGAACGAATAGTGGCTGAGAATGAAGAAATGGTAGAGAACTCTGGGATCGAATGAAGAGCGCCTGCTGTAGGAGGAGGTAAGGGAGATGGAAGAAGTGCGGAAACCTGGAAGATTTAGGGTTTCTGGCGCGGAACAATCTGGAGCTCCCGAGTTGGTCAGAAGCGATGATGTGGGGTAGGTGCCGTCGCGTTATGGCTTGCGGTCGGCGACGAGAGAGGCGTGGCCGGTGGAGAGCGCTGGGATGGAGGAGAGGGCTAGGACAGAAGTCAGGTGCGCGAAAATGAAGTAACGGCGTGTACAAAAACTGCAGTGCTAATAACATAACCTTAATTTTTTTCGTCTTTTGGAAATACTCTTTGTACATGTATTTTTAGAAAAAACGTTCAACATGAAATTTACAACTTTCATGTTAAATATTTTTCCTAAAAATGCATATACAAGACGTATTCCAAAAGACGTAAAAAATTATGAGAAAGTGCGGTACGCATGGCTAAAACTGTGGTGCAACTCCTTAATTTTTTTTTGGTGCTGTTATTAGCACTGCAGTTTTTGGCTAGTCGCACCGCACTTTCACCTAGGTTTTCGCACCTTTTGTAAATATGCCTTGTACATGCATTTTTAGAAAAAGTGTTCAACACGAAAGTTGTAGATCTCTCGACTACAACTTTCGTGTTGAACACTTTTTCTAAAAATGCATGTACAAGGCGTATTTCCAAAAAACGTGAAATTTCCAAAGTACGCATTGTACATGTATTTTTAGGAAAAGTGTTCAACACAAAAGTTGTAGATCTCGTCGAGATCTACAACTTTCGTGTTGAACACTTTTTCTAAAAATGCATGTACAAGGCGTATTTCCAAAAGACGCGAAAACCTGGGTGAAAGTGCGGTGCGACTAGCCAAAACTGCAGTGCTAATAACAGCGCCCAAAATTAAGAGAAAGTGCGGTGTGCCTAGCCAAAACTGCGGTGCCCTTAACAACTCCCTAAAAAAATTACAGTCAATTATTATCTTCAAAGCAGCTTTGGCTATTCACACTCAGTTTTTGGTGTTTTTTCTCCCAAAATTAAATAAGGGCGCTTCTACAACCTCATATCCGGCGAGTGGGTCAGCAGGAGTCAGACCGGCCAAATCAGGCAGTCTGAGTCCCTGGGCGAGCTCGGCGGGGGGGAGAACTCGGCAGTCTCCGACTTGCCCAGGCGGGGGTGAGATGCTTTTGGGAGGCGAGCTTGTACTCGCCAAGCCCCGCTCGCCGAACTCTGGGTTGTTCGTCGAGCTCTGGACTGCTCGTCGAGCTCTGGGCTGTTCGTCGAGCTCTGGGCCTTTCGTCGAGCTCCGGGTTGTTCGTCGAGCTCTGGGCTGCTCGTCGAGCTCTGGGTTGTTCGTCTAGCTCTGGGCCTTTCGTAGAACTCTGCCCGTTCGTCGAACTCTGGGTTGTTCGTCGAGCTCTGGGCTGTTCGTCGAGCTCTGGGCTGTTCATCGAGCTCTGGGCCTTTCTTCGAACTCTGGCCGTTCGTCGAGCTCCGGGTCGCTCGCCGAGTTCCGACCGCTCAACGAACTCGCGACATGCAAGATCGGGCCCGTACTCGCCAAAGGTCGAGCAGAAGCGGCAAGTGCCAGCTCCATCGAGCACTCGCCGCCCTTGTCGAGCAGAGATTGTTGAGGGCTACTCGCTCAATGATCTGTGAGGTATTTTTAACATTTTACCCCCGCTGGCCTGTCCATAGCCAGTTAAAACAGCGGAGTTGCGTTGTTGGCAGACCCAGTTGGGCTGCACATAGCTGTTCAGAACAGCGGAGGTTGGCTATTTGCAGACCATTTTCAGAAATCTATAAATAGGACCAAAGAAATGCCTCAGTAGGCATGCTCACTTGTCTCCCAGTCTTCTAGCTCTTTCTGAGGTTGCCTTAGCTCGGCTTTTGGCTAGGGAGGGGAAGCGCTCTAAGATTTTTCGGGTGTGAGGTGAGACCTCCGCGTCGAGCCCTTGGGTCAGTTCTCTGTTCTTTTTCCTTTGTCATTTTGCTTGTAGGAGAGAAGTAGGTGCGTGATCACCCCTTCCCTAAGGGTGAACTCCACAGAGACCGATTTCTCGGTTTCAACGGCGTTGATATCCGCACCACAGTTTTGGCTAGTCGTACCGCACTTTCTCATAATTTTTTGTGTCTTTTGGAAATACGCTTTGTACGTGCATTTTTAGGAAATGTGTTCGACACGAAAGTTGTAGATCTCGACTTTCGTGTTGAACACATTTCCTAAAAATGCATGTACAAGATTTACTTTGGAAATACGCTCAGGTTTCGCGCCTTTTGGAAATACGTCTTGGAAAAGTGTTCAACACGAAAGTTTTATATCTCGTCGAGATCTACAACTTTTTGTTGAACATTTTTCCTAAAAATGCATGTGCAAGACGTATTTCCAAAATGCGCGCAAAATTAAGAGAAAGTGCAGTGCGACAAGTCAAAACTGCGGTGCGGATATCAACGCTCTTAAACAACCGCAAAGTAGTTTTGACTATTCCCACTTTATTTTTTTCTCTTCTTATCATACATCATTTTTGATAGTCTTGTTCAATTTCTCATTTGATCAAATAAAAGTTTGATTATAGTACGGAAAACATAGATGTGAACTTAATGAGTACCGAATTTCTTACTCGATGAGGTCTCCTTAGAGACGCTAGCCGCACCCCGAGCATGGGGTCTGGATATCCGAACCTCCCCCAACGTAACCACCCGAGGGTAACTGTCATGTTAACCGCCGCAATCGCCGCCGTCGCGCCAAACATCATCGCCGCACCGAAACCGCCATCGCCGCAACCGCGCCAACCGCCATCGCCGTCGCCACGCCAACCGCCATCGTCATCGTCTCCCCAACCGTCATCGTCATCGCCGCACCGAAACCTCTATCGTCATCGCCGCACCGAAACCTCTATCGTCGCCGCCGCGCCAACCGTCATCGCCGCCGCTGTCACAACCCGCATTTTCTCCGTATAAAATAATACGTCAGAGCTAGAGAAAACACGTGTCGTGATGCCACGCCAAGCAGAGGACAACTGCAGACGTTCAGGCAACCCTGTCCTATCGTTTATTTTTATAAAAAGACTATGAGTTATGATTTAAAACATTGTTTTATTATCATGTATGCTGACCGTGTCCCTCAGTCTAGTGGATCAACTAGTCCACAGGTTAGAAAGTATAGGTTTACACAGCGGAAAACACTAGTTTGATTCATTTATCATCCTATATGAGAATAAAAATTCAGCATAAAATACAATGAACATGTGACTTCTAGATTTACTATAAGTAAGAAAACAGTTTTATAGCCCTTAAAATAGTGATTTGATCTTTTGAAAAGCAAGCTAAAGAGTCATGTAGAAAAAATGCAGTTTTATTTTATATTAAAATACCTAACATGTATTCTAACATAAAGCATCCCCAGAGAGCAAGTACTAAGCTAAAAGTAAGTAAAACAGCACAAGTAGCAAGTAGTCTATCACAAAAGTCTAAAACTATGGGCGTCAACAACTGACACGAACCCATAGAAAATCTAGCAAGTCTAACAAAAAGTCTACCTCAACACCCTGAGGTGGAACTAAAAGCGGTGGCGGCAACCCGCAACACCCGCAACACTACCCTGTCAGCTAACTCTGCTCCTGCCCTGGACCTGGGGTATTCAAAAGAAGAACACCTCAGAAAGCAAGCTACAAGCGGTGCAAGAGTAAAAAGAAAGCTAACAAACCTCGAAACGAGCGAGGTAAAACAAACAGTTGCAAAAGGAGTCAGAAACATGGTATAGGAAATCAAAACAGGAAAACTAGGCTAGAACAATCTACTCATACTATCACATCTACTATCAGAGTTCTACTTTATTCTTTTTCTTCGGTATATTAGTTATTCAGTATTTTAAATTGAGACAAATCGGCTCATCGGGACAGAGTGCTGTGCCGGGGGAGTAGGACCACTACGTGCATAAACCCAGCCTAAAGGCACTATGCCGAGGGAGAAACCCCAACGCACACAGTCCTACAGCTAAGGTAACATGCCGGGGATGAAAATCCACCATGCGCACAGACTTCGCCCTAAGGCACTGTGCCGTGGGAGAAACCCCAACGCGCACAGACCATTTCAAGCTTTCTTCATTTCATTAATTTGTGTCGTGGGAGAAACCTCACGCGCACAGACCATATCATAATTTCTTTAATTCATAACGTACTATTCAGTTTCTTTAGTTAAGGTTCGTGTATTAGTTCGAATTGAACGGACAATGCGACACGTCGACCGGAACGGTACGACAATGATTCGTGCGACTAAACATTTTGCACAAATTATACTCGTCAAAACAACGAGACGATCGAAACGTCGCGACCACTACGACACGTCCGTAAACCAGTACGGCGCTTCCGTAAACCGTTACGTTTCCGACGGGATCGCTCGCGAAAATTATTTTATTCGCGAGACGACACGCGTAATTTTTCTAGACGGCGAAACCTACGGAAAATCGTGACTTTCTAACGAATAATTTTATGCGAAATGTTACGAGTTAGGAGCGAAATTAACGACAGACGAAATTGACGAGGAAAACACCACTTGCCTCGGAATTTGGTCTTCAATCAACTCCCCAACGTAGATCCGCCCAAAAGAAGACACGAGGAGGCGAGATCTACGAAAAACGGACGAAATGAGGTTAGGGCCGAAAAAATCCATGGCGAAAAGGTTGACAAAACGGAAGAAACTTACCACGATCTCGAAGCTCACGCCGAGAGCTTTCCAACGCCGCGCTCGGATCGCGATTTCGTCCACCGGAACGGCGGTGGCGGCCGCCGGAAGATTAGCGAGCGGAAGGGTTTCGCCTCGTTAATGGCGAAGGAAAAACAACGTCGGGGGGCTGCTCGGTTTGGGAGATGAGGAGATGGAGTTTTTATTTCCTTTTATATATATATATATAAATAATAGTAATAATAATATATATATAAAAAGAAATGGAATGACAAAAGAAAGGGGGGGGGGGGGGGGGGGGGGGGGGGGGGGGGGCTTCGGTGAGAGTCGGCGGGATAGGGGGGCTTCGGTGAGAATCTTTTTTTTTCTTTTCTTTTATATATTTTTTTATATAATAATTATTATATTATAAATTATATATTATAATATTTAACGCTATATTATAATATCATTATGAAGGCCCAAACGTGCGCCGAAACCTACGAAATTCGCAGCGTAGGCGAATGACGATGCTACGAACCCAACGGCAAAGTCGGAATCGAATTCCGACGCACCGTTCTCGAGATATTAATTTCTAAAGCTAACGGCGTGCGTAAAAAAACACAAAACTTCAAACGCGCGTTGAGACTCCAAAATTGCTCGGAACGCGACGAAATTTGACGAGCAAGTATAAAATTATCCAGTCTAATTTCCTAACGTAAAATTTTCCACTTCCGGCGCAAATCCCAAATTTTGGCCGGTCAAACCTAACGGACTCAAGACGCGCTAACGGCGACGCGTCGTCACCTCGCGGAAACGTAACGCCCTTACGTCAAAATGACGTCACCGACATGATAAAATAATTTACGAAAACCTGGGGCGTTACAGTCACCCCTCCAAAAAGGAAGTTTCGTCCCGAAACTTGAGACGTGGAACGAAAACAAAAAGAACAGAGGGAGAGACAAGCTAGAAAAGGAATTCTCAAACAGACTACTAACCTGGAAATTCTAGGCGAAAAGCTGAGGATGAGATTCTCTCATCGAGGATTCCAACTCCCAAGTCGCACTTCTAGCATCCTGATTGCGCCAGAGAACCTTGACAATTGGGATTGTCTTCCTTCTCAGTACCCGATCTTGCGATTCCAGAATCCGGACAGGTTCTTCGACATAAGAAAGATTGGGCTGCAACTGAGGCACAGAGTCAAGAATTTGACGATCGCTACGAATACATTTTTACAACTGGCTCACGTGAAACACGTCGTGAACACCAGGGAAAGAAACAGGCAACTCCAGTCTATAGACTGAAACTCTGATGCGCTCCAGAATCAGAAAAGGTCCCACATATCTGGGATCCAGCTTATGGTTCCTTCCAAATCTCTTAACACCTGGCATCAGAGAGACCTTCAGAAACACCATGTCCCCAACTGCAAACTCCAGATCAACTCTACGCTGATTTGCACACTTTTCATATCGCTCTTGAGCCAACTTCAGCTTTTCACGCATATGCGTCACTGAAATGCTCATTTCCTCTAAAGCTTCCGGACCCATCAAAGGCTTCTCACCAACCTCTGCCCAGAAGAGGGGAGTTCTACAACGCCTACCATATAAGGCTTCAAAGGGTGTCATCTGCAAACTCTCCTGATAGCTGTTATTGTACGCGAATTCCATCAGTCTGAGGCGTTTATCCCAAGACCCACCGTGGTCCAGAATATAACATCTTATCATGTCTTCCAAAATTTGATTCACTCTTTCTGTCTGACCATTTGTCTGAGGATGATAGGTCGTAGAATACCTAAGGTCAGTACCTAGAGCTCCTTGCAAGCTCTGCCAGAAACGAGACATGAATCGGGAATCTCTATCTGACACGATACTCATAGGCACACCATACAGTCTGATAACTTCGTCCAAGTAAAGCTCTGCTATCTTTTCCATAGAATAATCAATCTTGAAAGGCACAAAGTGGGCACACTTGGTCAGTCTGTCCACAATGACCCATACTGCATCATGGCTTCGAGGCGATCTAGGCAAACCGGTTATAAAATCCATGGATATACTTTCCCATTTCCAACTTGGTATATCTAAAGGCGTTAACTTACCACCCGGCCTTCTATGATCAGCTTTTACACGCTGGCAGGTATAACATTCAGATACAAATCTTGCGATGTCATTCTTCATACCTGACCACCATACAATCTGCTTCAAATCTCTGTACATTTTCGTGGAACCAGGATGATAAGCAACACTTGATCCATGCGCTTCACTGCATATCATTACCCGAATGTTCTCAACAGCGGGAATACAATATCTGCCGCGGTACTTTAGGGTACTCACGTCATCAATTGAAAAGTCAGGTAATTCCCCTTTCTCAGTCCTACTGTGGAGGTGTTGCAAATCAGGGTCATCTTTCTGATGCAGCCTAGTGAGAGTGATCCACGAAGGCCCTTCCACTTCTAAGCTACTCGGCGAAACGTCATTCCCTACAGTTATATCCATGAGCAAAAACTCTTCTGCAAGCGATTGCACCGAGAGATTAAAGATATGTGCGGGCTTTCGGCTCAAGGCGTCCGCTACTACGTTAGCCTTGTCGGGATGATAAAGGATATTGACTTCGTAGTCCGCAACATATTCTAACCACCTACGCTGGCGCAGATTCAACTCCTTCTGAGTGAATACATACTTCAAACTTTTGTGGTCTGTGTAGATTTTACATGAAACTCCATACAAGAGATGTCTCCACAACTTTAAAGCATAAACGACGGCCGCAAATTCCAAGTCGTGCGTAGGATAATTTCTTTCATGAATCTTCAATTGTCTCGATCCATACGCAATCACTTTGCCGTCCTGCATCAACACACAACCGAGTCCAACTCGCGAGGCGTCCACATAAACAGCATACTTCACTCCTTCTCTAGGCAAAGTCAATACTGGAGCAGAACACAATCTTCTCTTGAGTTCCTGAAAAGCTTCTTCACAGGCTTCACTCCAAACAAACGCTGCGTTCTTCTGCGTGAGTCTAGTCAACGACGAAGAAAGCACAGAGAATCCTTCCACAAATCTTCTGTAATAACCTGCTAACCCTAAGAAGCTCCTTATCTCCTTAGGCGTCGTAGGCCTCTTCCATTCCAAGACTGCAGCTATCTTTGAGGGATCCACTGAGATACCGTCCTTGCTTATAATGTGTCATAGGAATGACACTTGAGACAACCAGAACTCACACTTGCTAAGCTTCGCATACAGTTTGTGCTCTCTCAGAGTAGCCAAGACCAGTCGCAAGTGCAAGGCGTGCTCTTCAACATTTCTAGAATATACGAGGACATCATCAATGAATACCACTACGAACTTATCCAGAAAATCTTTGAATACTCTGTTCATCATGTCCATAAAAGCTGACGGTGTATTTGTTAATCCAAACGACATCACCAGAAATTCAAAGTGACCATATCGGGAACGAAAAGCAGTTCGCGGCACGTCTGACTCACGGATTCTCAACTGATGGTAGCCCGAACGAAGGTCAATCTTCGAGAATACGGGACTATCCCGAAGCTGATCAAACAAGTCGTCTATCCTTGGCAATGGATATCTGTTTTTGATGGTCACCTTGTTTAGCTCTCTATAATCTATACACAGCCTCAATGTTCCATCCTTTTTCTTCACGAAGAGGACTGGTGCACCCCAGGGGGAAGAACTGGGTCTAATAAAACCACACTGAAGCAGTTCATCTAACTGAGAACACAGCTCCTCTAACTCACGCGGAGCCATGCGGTACGGTGCTTTCGCGATAGGGCGAGTTCCTGGCTCGAGATCTATAACAAACTCCACCTCTCGCTCAGGTGGAAGCCCTGGAAGACTAACTGGAAAGAAATCCGGAAACTCGCACACCACAGAAATGTCCTCAACCTGAGGCACAACAGGTGCAATTTCCAAAACAGAAACAGAGACAAGAAAAGAATCACAGTCCGACTCTAGAAACTTACGAGCACGCACCGCAGACATGATTGGAGATTCTTGACGTGATATACCATACACACTCATGGGTTGGCCTTTGTCATCTTTGAAATCCAAGCGCTTTTGCTTGCACTGAATGACGGCATCATAGCTGGACAGCCAATCCATGCCTAAAATCACGTCAAAGTCTTCCAAGTCTAACAACTTCAAATCCGCAAAAGCTAGAAAACCACCTAGGAAGATAGGGCATTTTTGGATACCTTGACTTGACATCACCGACTCTCCTGAAGGGAATTTGACATTCAGAGAAGTGTCAAGCTGGTCGAGATCTCATCGATGTCGGTCTACAAAACTCCTCGCTACAAAGGAGTGAGTAGCACCTGAATCGAACAGAACGCGCGCCCACTTATCCTTCACCTTAAATTCACCAGAGATCACTTGAGCCGATGATTGAGCTTCTTCCTTTGTCAGCACATTCAACTTTCCTTTTTCCCTTGTCCATGGGTATATGGGGCGGCGGTAGAGTCTGCAACGGAACTGCATGCAATGCAGGTTGGACTTGCGGGCAATTAGCCTTAAAGTGCCCTTTCTGGCTACAGAGAAAACAAGCACCAGCCTTCTTATGACAATGAGCCACATCGTGCCCGCTCCTCTGGCGGTAGGTACAGACAAGGGTTCCTTTCGGTGCATCTTGAATCGCGTGAACCTGAGACTGCTTCTGCGCATCCCGCCTCTTAAAGCACTTTTCCATCGGGTGTCCAGGCTTGCCACAGAAGCTGCATACTTCTTTTCGATCTTTCTTCACCACAGGGCCAGACGCCCTTGCACCACCACTGTCATCAGACTTTCTCTTATCTTTTCTTGCCATCATTCCTCGATTCTTTGCATTTTCTATCGACTCAACCTTTAAGGCAGCTTCCATCACTTCTGTGAAGGTCTCTGATCTGTACGCACTTGTCAATTGCTGGATGTCAAACCTCAGACCACCCAAGAAGCGTTTTACTCTACTTTCTTCAAACGCTACTAGCTCAGGGGCAAAACGACTGAGCTTACTGAATTCGATCTCGTACTCGCTGATAGTAAGTTGTCTCTGCTTAAGATATAGGAAATTATTCATCAGACGGTCTTGCTCGACCGACGGAAGAAACTTCTTTCGCAACATACTCTTAAACGAATCCCACGTACATCCTTCTGTAAGGTTCTCCTTCTCTTTGATCCACCAACTCTTCGCAAGTCCCTTGAGTTGATAAGCCCCGATCATTACCTTCTGATCGGCGGAGATGCCAGAATAAGAGAACATCTCTTC
Source organism: Platanthera zijinensis (assembly GCA_039513925.1). Classification (NCBI taxonomy): domain Eukaryota; kingdom Viridiplantae; phylum Streptophyta; class Magnoliopsida; order Asparagales; family Orchidaceae; genus Platanthera; species Platanthera zijinensis. The sequence continues at coordinate 130,211,013 of CM077098.1, read as the reverse complement.
GATGGCTATGATCCAATCATCTAACGCCATGAAGTCTGCCTTACCATCATAGGTAGGGGGTCCCAAACGCTGGAAATGAGAAATGAAATTCATCGCTGGAGGCAGTACAACTAGGGGTACTAACGCAGCAGGAGTAGGGACAGCTTGTTCTACGACAGGGTCCTGCGATATAGGCTGCTGTCTAGCAGCGACAGCTAATAATGACTGAATCTGTGACTGCATGTCCAACATCTGTCTTGTCAAGGTCTCATTACTTTGACGCAATCCTTCGATCATTGCTTCACTCTGAGCACCGGAAGACTCACCCTCAGACTGGGGAGTCGATCTCGTCGCAATACGCTTTGCCGCATTTATACAGAACAAACATACTACAATAAATACCTAGTTTAAGACACCTAAGCTAGAAACTCAGATATCCTAACTCAGATCAGATCGGAATAGACAGATACTTGCTCTAGGAATCAATAAATGATGTTATGCTCTCACTAACACTTATGATATTGATATGAATGCATAAATGATCAAATTTTGTTTTTTTTATAATCATGTGTGTACATATGTCATCATGTAGATCTTTAACTTGACACGTGTGCTTATGCAATGATATGTTATGTATGAAGTGCTATGCATTCTAAAAAGGCCCTAGTGCATGTTATGAGCGGCGTACACATACAATACTATGCATCACATACTACATAATATTATATGCAACGAAAAAGTAAAACGTGCTAATGGGCATCCATGTAATGGTGGTTATACATCTCATACTACATAACCGTTACATGTTGCCACCTATGGTGGATCCATATACAAACACATATTATGCATCTCATACTACATAATATGCCCCGTATACTTCTTATTATGCTATGAGTGTAGTGTTCATGCTTCCATCAAGATCTACGGATGACATATTGGTGTGTGTATGCAATGAAATGAAATTATACGCTGGAGGTTTTGCTTAAGGGAAAGTTGTTCGACTGCCTTGCCAAACCAACCAACCCTCTTGCAAAACCTCCCTCTGATACCAACTGTCACAACCCGCATTTTCTCCGTATAAAATAATACGTCAGAGCTAGAGAAAACGTGTGTCGTGATGCCATGCCAAGCAGGGGACAACTGCAGACGTTCAGGCAACCCTGTCCTATCGCTTATTTTTATAAAAAGACTATGAGTTATGATTTAAAACATTGTTTTATTATCATGTATGCTGACCGTGTCTCTCAGTCTAGTGGATCAACTAGTCCACGGGTTAGAAAGTATAGGTTTACACAGCGGAAAACACTAGTTTGATTCATTTATCATCCTATATGATAATAAAAATTCAGCATAAAATACAATGAACATGTGACTTCTAGATTTACTATAAGTAAGAAAACAGTTTTATAGTCCTTAAAATAGTGATTTGATCTTTTGAAAAGCAAGCTAAAGAGTCATGTAGAAAAAATGCAGTTTTATTTTATATTAAAATACCTAACATGTATCCTAACATAAAGCATTCCCAGAGAGCAAGTACTAAGCTAAAAGTAAGTAAAACAGCACAAGTAGCAAGTAATCTATCACAAAAGTCTAAAACTATGGGCGTCAACAACTGACACGAACCCATAGAAAATCTAGCAAGTCTAACAAAAGTCTACCTCAACACCCTGAGGTGGAACTAAAAGCGGCGGCGGCAACCCGCAACACCCGCAACACTACCCTGTCAGCTAACTCTGCTCCTGCCCTGGACCTGAGGTATTCAAAAGAAGAACACCTCAGAAAGTAAGCTACAAGCGGTGCAAGAGTAAAAAGAAAGCTAACAAACCTCGAAACGAGCGAGGTAAAACAAACAGCTGCAAAAGGAGTCAGAAACATGGTATAGGAAATCAAAACAGGAAAACTAGGCTAGAACAATCTACTCATACTATCACATCTACTATCAGAGTTCTACTTTATTCTTTTTCTTCGGTATACTAGTTATTCAATATTTTAAATTGAGACAAATCGGCTCATCGGGACAGAGTGCTGTGCCGGGGGAGTGGGACCACTACGTGCATAAACCCAGCCTAAAGGCACTATGCCGAGGGAGAAACCCCAACACACACAGTCCTACAGCTAAGGTAACATGCCGGGGATGAAAATTCACCACGTGCACAGACTTCGCCCTAAGGCACTGTGCCGTGGGAGAAAACCCAACGCGCACAGACCATTTCAAGCTTTCTTCATTTCATAAATTTGTGTCGTGGGAGAAACCCCACACGCACAGACCATATCATAATTTCTTTAATTCATAACGTACTATTCAGTTTCTTTAGTTAAGGTTCGTGTATTAGTTCGAATTGAACGGACAATGCGACACGTCGACCGGAACGGTACGACAATGATTCGTGCGATTAAACATTTTGCACAAATTATACTCGTCAAAACAACGAGACGATCGAAACGTCGCGACCACTACGACACGTCCGTAAACCAGTACGGCGCTTCCGTAAACCGTTACGTTTCCGACGGGATCGCTCGCGAAAATTATTTTATTCGCGAGGCGACACGCGTAATTTTTCTAGACGGCGAAACCTACGGAAAATCGTGACTTTCTAACGAATAATTTTATGCGAAATGTTACGAGTTAGGAGCGAAATTAACGACAGACGAAATTGACGAGGGAAACACCACTTGCCTCGGAATTTGGTCTCCAATCAACTCCCCAACGTAGATCCGCCAAAAGAAGACACGAGGAGGCGAGATCTACGAAAAACGGACGAAATGAGGTTAGGGCTGAAAAAATCCATGGCGAAAAGGTTGACAAAACGGAAGAAACTTACCACGATCTCGAAGCTCACGCCGAGAGCTTTCCAACGCCGCGCTCGGATCGCGATTTCGTCCGCCGGAAGATTAGCGAGCGAAGGGTTTCGCCTCGTTAATGGCGAAGGAAAAACAACGTCGGGGGACTGCTCGGTTTGGGAGATGAGGAGATGGGAGTTTTTATTTCCTTTTTTTTATATATATAATAGTAATAATAATATATATATAAAAAGAAATGGAATGACAAAAGGGGGGGGGGGCTTCGGTGAGAGTCGGCGGGATAGGGGGGCTTCGGTGAGAATCCATTTTTTTCTTTTTTTTTTATTTTTTTTATATAATAATTATTATATTATAAATTATATATTATAATATTAACGCTATATTATAATATCGTTATGAAGGCTCAAACGTGCGCCGAAACCTACGAAATTCGCAGCGTAGGCGAATGACGATGCTACGAACCCAACGGCGAAGTCGGAATCGAATTCCGACGCACCGTTCTCGAGATATTAATTTCTAAAGCTAACGGCGTGCGTAAAAAAACACAAAACTTCAAACGCGCGTCGAGACTCCAAAATTGCTCGGAACGCGACGAAATTTGACGAGCAAGTCTAAAATTATCCAGTCTAATTTCCTAACGTAAAATTTTCCACTTCCGGCGCAAATCCCAAAATTTGGCCGGTCAAACCTAACGGACTCAAGACGCGCTAACGGCGACGCGCCGTCACCTCGCGGAAACGTAACGCCCTTACGTCAAAATGACGTCACCGACATGATAAAAAAATTTACGAAAACCTGGGGCGTTACAGCCGCCGCACCAACCGTCATCGTCGCCGCCTCCCCAACCTTCATCGCTCTCGTCGCACCGAATTCGCCATCACCGCAGCCGCGCCAACCACCATCGTAGCCGCCTCGCCAATCGTCATCGCCGCTGCTGCGCCAACCGCCATCGTCGTTGCCTGGGCATGCATTTTTTATCATAGTCCGCATTTTCTCCTAGGCACACCTCTTTTGCATCAATGCACGAGTTTTTCCCTCGAGAGCGTGTTTCGCTCGGGCACATGTTTTCCTACGGGTCTTCTTCCCTTTTCGTTCACATTATCACATTCTTTTATTAATTAACGCTCTTCCCGATCCTTTGGTGTTCCGAGCTCTGGTAGGGAGCTTGATCTATTTGACGATTACAAGACCAGACATAGCTTATGTTGTTGGTCGAGTAAGTTGGTATATGACGGAGCCAATGAAGACTCATCTGATGGCGGCAAAGAATATCTTAAAGTATGTCAAAACAACTTTTGATATGAGACTCCTTTATAGGAGGGACTCAGGCTTTTCTTTACTAGGATACACGGATGCTGATTATGGTGGTGACTCGGATGATCGAATATCAACTTCAGGTTATGTGTTCACCTGTGGATCAGCGGGCATTTCGTGGTGTAGCAAGAAGCATGACTCCATGTCCGTCTCTACCACGGAAGCAGAGTACAAGGCTTCAGCTTTGACAGCTCGAGAAGTCATCTGGCTGAGGAGGCTAGTAGAGGACGTCCATGAGAAAGTGCAAGGTCCTACTCTACTCCAAGGAGACAATGAGAGTGCTCTCAAACTGGTAAACAATCCAATTTGTCACGCAAGAACTAAGCATATTGAGATCGACCATCATTTCATTCGGGAGAAGGTGTTGGAGGGATCTTTTATGGTCGAGCATGTTCGGAGTGAAGATAACTTTGCTGACATCTTTACTAAGCCATTGTCGAAGGGGTCTTTTCAACGGTTATGAGGGCTGTTGGGTTTGATCACCACTTCTCACTTCAAGGGGGAGTGTTGAAATTTGTGAAGTGGAAGTGGTGGATTGGTCGGGCAGACCGTGCGGCCTGGGCGGACTGGACTTGCGGTCTGGTGTTAGCGGCCTGGTGTAGCATTTTGGAGGTAGTTATGCGGCTAGGGATGAAGTTCGCGGTCTGGGCGGACTTCCATTGGAGTTCGCTTGATCTAGTTTCTGATTTTAGCTAGCGGATTGGAGCCTTGTCTGCCAAGCTCGCGCCTTGTACTTGGTTGGCTCTGCCAGCTTGGTAGAGGTTGGTGCTCGTCGCGGATTACGCGGATTGGTAGTGAGTCCGGTAGTTGGTTGTTGTCGGCTGCTGTGCATGTTGGAGTCCACGGACTGCGTGGACTGAGTTTTTGGAGTTAGCGAGCTCGACAATGGTCCTTGTCTTTGATCTCTGGAGTTGCGGTGGGTGAGACGCATTCTTGGTGGCGGACTGTCCTTGGAGCTAGTGATCTGACTTCATGTCCGCCGAGCTCGTGCCATATGTTTGGTGGGTTGCTGGACTTGGTCACACATTGTGACAAGCCCAGGGTGTATGTTGTATCTACATTGTCCGCTGTTGACCGGGCGGAGTGCCTGTTGGTCGTGGACATGTTGCGGGCTGCTTCGGTGTTCGTAGAGTCCGCACAGTCCGCTGTTGACCGGGCGGTCTGCCTGTTGGCCGTGGACTTGTGCTTCGGACTGGTGCGTGTCTGCAATTCAGTGCGGACTGGCTTCTTGCGCTTGATGTTTGGCGGATTGTTCGCGAGTTCGACATTGTTGTTACGAGCAATGCGGACTCGGCGGGCTGGCTGTGCTAGCTGCGATCAAGGGGCGGTTAGCCTATCTCATAGGGCGGTGACCACACTTCTCACCCTGCCTATAAATAGGCCCCCCCAACACTTCATTTGAAATTGAGTGAACAGTAAATTGAGCGCAGATTAAAAGTTGCGGTCTGGATATTCTTGTCCGCGCGGGCTGAGTTGAGGAGTTTATAATTGGTTGCTGTTTGCAGGTTGTGCAGCTCGCTCTGTGAAATCAGAAGTCTGGTTCTGACTGCGGTCAGGAAGCAGTGGAGTTGCGAATTCAATCGGCGGTTTCAGCGGGCTGTATTTGCGGCTAGCCAGTTTTTTTCTCTACTTTAGTTTTTTTCTCCAAGTTCATTAACCGGTCTGCCGAGCTCGGCGGACTAGGTGGTCTGTTTTCCAGTTTGGCAGCAGACAGTTGCAGTTCATCGAATAACGGTGCGTCCGCGCGACCTCGCGGTTTCGACGGACTCCGTAGTTCAGTTCAGCTTCAGCAGCAGTTCGGGCGGTCTCTGCGACTTCTGCGGACAGGCGGTCTCCAATTTTTTGTCCGCCCGAATTGATACTAGTAATTTTTCTGTTTTTCATTGTACTGACGAAATCATGTTTCGTCACGTATACCTTGCCCTGTAAAAAAGATTGATATATATATGATTTGTTTGTCTCTGTCTTTGCATTTGGTTGATTGAGTTTGCTTTCTGGTTTCCGCATGATCAAAACGTGATCTTGATAGTTCCGAAGATATTAATTTGACTTGGACTATCATAACAATGACCTTGAGAGAAAATTCAACAAGAAGATGGTGAGAAAAAAACATGCAAGTGTGCACATAGGTTTACTATTATGACGTGCACAAAATCATAAGTGATCTTTATTGTGAAGTGCGGGCATCCAACGGTTAGCGTTGGATGTCCTCACACATCTCAAAGCAAGATGAGATACACTTATTTTGAAATATGTGCCAACATCCACCCTAATTGTTGAATCCCCGCACTAATACCATAAAATGGAGGCCGCACCTTACTCCCCGAATCCAGTGATATGTGATTAACCGTGAAAATAATTTCGGTCCTTGATGTTAAAATTGACGGAGTGAGTAGCTTCTAATGGAAGCTTCCACTGAAGTCGAAGCCTCCACCAAATTTCCCTTCCGATTGATTTCTTCCCTCCAACTCTCAACGACCACCTTCCACGTCTGGAACAGTGGAATCCGCCAAAATAAAAAGCGCGCAGGAAGCGAAGGCAGTAGAGAGCCGCAGGTGCAAGAGAGCCGCAGGTGCAAGATTGGCGGCAGAGGTGAAGAGAGAAAATCTAGATCGGATGCTAGGGCTTCTCAGGATCCGTGTGGTGAGAGGGGTGAACCTCGCCGTCCGAGATGTTCGCAGCAGCGATCCTTACCTTGTTCTTCGAATGGGAAATCAGGTATATATCTTTCCGGCTGTTCTTCTCATCCTTCCCAGATCTCCTCCCCCACCTTCTTTACTGGAGTAGAATCGGTCAAGTGTCTGTCAATCAGTAGTCACCCTCGTGTTTGCATCTGCTTTAGCTCCGCCTGATCGTTATATGAACTTTAGATCCTTATATTGCTCCAATTCCCCAAAGCTCCAGTGGCATTTTTTGAAGCCTATTTGATCCTCGCCTCCCCTTCAGAAATAGAAGACACCGAGCTACTTCATGGCTCAACAAGAGCTAATCATTCGGAGTAAGGGTTCAATTTCTCCATAGTAGTATAGTTCGCTAAAAGTAGTGATTTAGATTCTTGCACTGGGCGTTTGGGTGCGCTTTCTTTGGCAGTGTTTCATATTTTGTGAGATCTAACCTCTATTGCCTCTGCTTAATCTATGATTGCAATATTAAATACCCGAGGGCATGGTTTTACATGTATTATATATTTTTTGAGTTTGTGTTTTTTCTTTTTCTTGCACATCTACATAATTTGTTGCAATATTAATTTACTATTGAGATTATTCTTCATTATTTGTTGTTATTGGTCTATTGATTTAGCATAACGATTGCAACTTTGTTTGAATCTACTAGTATTAGAGCATTTTGAGTGCAACTAAGATCGCATTGATTTGATAAAAAAGTATGTTAGGGAAGTATTGACTTCACCACACCAGGAAGATCCACTTACAAATCAAGCAATAGCTGCAGAGAATCTAATAAGCACAAGGAGGGGGTGAGCACCATTGTGTGAAGGTTAACTTGGAGGGGAGTTTATGTGGTCATTTGTGAAAGGAACGCCTTAAGGGAGTGGGAAAAATGGAAGCAGATCATGTTGTAAACGGAATATCCTACTGTGCTTGCACGATCCGGGCTCACAGAGAAATAAAAACAACAACAAAATATCACAGCTCAAAGGACACAAGATTTACGTGAAAAACCCTCTCAAAATTAATGAGGGAAAAACCACGGGGAGGGGCACACGAACAATCCACTATCAAGATGAATAAGGATTACAACAAAACTTCTAGGTTTGCCCAACATAGATCCCCCCGGATTCACAGATTGAATCCTCCCCTCAACTCACGGTGAAAACTTCTCTTCAAGAAAGGAACAAAAACTCAAACCTTTCTTCCCTAAACACCAAAGCAAACAAAGTTAATGTTGAAAAAAAGCTCCTTCTGACGAAGACGAGAGCACAAATTTGAGAAAAACTGATCTTCCTCTTGAAGAGCTTCCTCCAGCAACAATGACAAAACCACCTTCTCCTCTTAAACGAGATGCCTCATTTTTCTCTTTGCCGACTTTAGAAAAACTGGATTTTTTTCTGGAATATTTCATGACTTATTTAGGGCAAAGGGCGATGCTATCTTGGCACTTGGATCAAGCCCCAAATAATCAGACGTCAGAAAAATGCGTCTTTGACAAAACAGGCTTCGACCGCTACATCATCAACACTTAAAAGCCTTCACATGACCCCAAAGAAGCTTCACACGACGCCAAAGAAGCTTCACACGACGCCAAAAAAGCTTTACACGACGCCAAAAACATGGCGGGAGTTTCACATGATGCCAAGGCATAGACAACACAACGTCACGCTATCGCCGGTGATCGCCGGTGATAGCTTGCTATCGCCGGACGGTAGCCCCAGAAACAACAACCCTGCAACAATGACCCCCTGTAGCAACACAGTCCAGTCCTGATCTGTTTTTCTAAGTCTTATAACTCTTTATGGGTTGGACCCCAACAAACTCTTTCTCCAGACAATAAAGAGGAGTTTCATACCTGACATCTTCAGATAGACATCATACCGATCCGCGACCGACAAAACTCGTGATTCTCTCTCGGCACGACCGTCGTCATCACATCTAAAGGATTTTCATTCGTGTGGACCATCTTCACCTTAAACAGCTTCTCCTCGATAACATCCTACATCCAGTGATACCTTACATCAATGTGCTTTTTCTTAGAGTGGTAGACGAGATTCTTAGCCAAAAAAATGTCGCTCTGGCTGCCACTGAAAACAGTGAACACCTTTTGTTGGAGTCCAAGTTCAAGCATGAACTTCCTCATCCACAAGATCCCCTTTGACGCTTCTGTCAAAGCAATGTATTCTGTCTCCGTCATCGACCGTGCCACACACTTCTGCAACTTCGACTGTCACGACACTGCTCCCCTGCATAAGTAACAACAAACCCCGAAGTGGAGCTCCTGGAGTCAACATCTCCAGACATGTCCGAATCAGAATACCCAACAAGAGTCGGTGACCCTCCAGTTGTAATAATTCAAGTCTTTATATTTCTTTATATCCCACCTAAGTTGTCAAGGCGCGCGCCTAGGCGCGCCTGAGGCGCCGGGCGCACCAGGCGCAGTCCGCCGCGCCTCAGCACAGCTGAGGCGGGCGATGTGCCCCAGGCGCGCCTCAGGCGCGCCCAGGCGCGCCTAGGCGCGCGCCTTACAGGCTCCCAGGCGCGCCAAAGGCGCGCCCGGGCCTTTTAAGGTTTTTTTTTTTTAATTTTTTTTTGATGTTGGCAAAAACATGATCTTAGACGCACCCGAGGCACCCCCTAGGCGCACTTGGGCGCCCAATTCGCTGAAATTGTGCGAATTGGGCGCCCAATTCGCTGAAATTGAGCGAATTGGGCGCCCAATTCGCTGAAATTGAGCGAATTGGGCGCCCAATTCGCTGAAATTGAGCGAATTGGGCGCCCAATTCGCTGAAATTGAGCGAATTGGGCTCCCAATTCCCTGAAGTCCAGCGAATTCGCTCAATTTCAGCGAATTGGGCGCCGAATTCGCTCAATTTCAGCGAATTGGCGCCAAATTCGCTCAATTTCAGCGTATTGGGCGCCGAATTCGCTCAATTTCAGCGAATTGGGCGCCGAATTCGCTCAATTTCAGCGAATTGGGCGCCCAATTCGCTCAATTTCAGCGAATTGGGCGCCCAATTCGCTCAATTTTCTTTTTCCCCAATTTTTGCGCCTCACGTGCCTCAGGCGCGCGCCTGCGCCTTGCGCCTTGCGCCTAGGCTCCAGGGGCCCTTTGCGCCTCGGTGCGCCTTGCGCCTTTGATAACTTAGTATCCCACTATGGGGGTATTTTGGACCTTGTGTATTTTTCTCCCTACTCATATATATGGATGAGTAGTGGTTTTGATGCAATTAATTAATTCTCGGTTTTGTTTCCACTTGGTATCAAAGCCGGGAGAAAAACCTAATCCCGCGACTTTCGTTCCGCCGCCCGCAACTCACCGTCCATCCCGCGTCCGCCTCTCCACCGCTGGTTTGAAGTTCGTTCCATGGTGAGTCGCGACCCTCTCGCCTGCGGTTGCGCGCGTTGAAGGAGACTGCCGTCTATCCTAATGATTTGTGCTTTGTTACCGTCGCCGGTCCATGCTGATGCCTGTCTCTCTTCTGTCGACCAAGTGCCACTGTGACTTCGCCGGTCTTCGTTTGCTGTAACTTCGCCGGATTCATCGCTTGCATCCTGTATCCTTTTCTCCCTCCAGATTCTGATCCTTGTGGAAGCTGTCGTTGATTCTGATCCAGATCTGTATCCTCATCGTGCTTGCATCAGCTATGTTCTTCGTCAGTTCTTGTTGAAGCTGTCGACGCTCGTCTTCGACGATGATGCTCGATCAGAGCATTCAATTTTTTCAGGCACTACATCCTCCTATCCGACAGTGTTTTTTCATGCTTTCCTCCCGACCCTACTGATTCGTGCTGCTTGTTCATGCCGGATTTCTCTGTACTGATGCCGCCGCCGATGCCTTGCTAATTGCTCTTGCTGCTGCTATGCCATTTCTGATTCTCTGCTGATGTGCTGCTCCCAGTCTTCGTTGGGTGTGCCGATGCTACAAATGGGTGACCCGCCACAGACTTATTCTTATTTGGCTCATGCTGGACGTAGTCATGGTCGTGGTCGAGGTCCCAGCCGTAGAGGAACTCGTTGGGGGTGTTCTCGTGTGACTGATACTGCGTCTGCAACCAAGGTCTATGATGCCCCTCCATATCCTCCTTCCGGACAGTTCTCCATAATTGGATGTTCTTCATCGCCTTCTTCAATACCCAGTCTACCTCCACTTCATTTGCCACTGCAGCTTCACCCAGTGCGCACACTGCGACTATTGCTCCCACTGCATGGATCATTGATTCATGTGCCACTTATCATATGATTGGATCTTCCTCAGGTTTTGTCTCCTACACACCTTTATCTGGCAAAGATAAGGTTATCTCCGCTAATGACTCTGGCAGACCACACTGCTGGGTGTTTTAAGTGTTGCTATCCGTCCGCACGGTCTGATTTCTGGCAGACTGCATTGTTGTGCGGTTAGAGTTATCTAACCGCCTTTTCTACTGGCGGTATTTCTATCATCTTCAGTGGTGACCTCATCCCCCTGCCCAGTCTATAAATAGGGGTCCTCGCCCCGTCATTCTTAACTGAAACCGTTAGAGCTGTAGCTTGGGACAAGCTTGCAGTTAAGTTTTTTCTGACCGCGCGATAAGGAAAAATGACCAATGTAGCTGTGTTTGCAGACTGTGCGGCTAGCACTGGATGACTAGGCACTAGTGCTAGCAGCCTGCCAGTGAGGTCTTAGTGCGGCTTGAGGCAATCAACGATTAAGCAGCTAGGTTGCGGACTGAGCGACTAGTTCAATGCCTTCTTCCTTGGCAGTTCGCAAGCAGTTCAATAATTCAGTTCGCACGCTCTATGCGGGTTGGCTGTTTTCCAATTCAGCGGAGCAGTATCTGTTTGCGCAACTTCTGCAGTTAGTTGATTTTAGCGGTTAGGTGACCAGAAGTGCGGATAGGTGGTTCTCCAGCAGTTATCAATAAAGGTAGCTTGCGCGGATTCGCGGCTAGAGGTGTGATCTGGAGGCTAGGCGGTCTCTAGTTTCCAGTCCGCCAGTTTTTTGTACTTGTCTATTTTCTAATCTCCATCAGGCGCATTGCAGAATCATGTCTCGTATTGTAAAGCAGTAAATAATGCAAATGTTGTTCTTGCATCTTCTTTACTAATGATTTACTTGTTCTTGGTTGGTTAAGAGTGGTCCTGCAACCTCTGTTCTATATTTTTTTACATGGTCTCAGAGGGATAGAGGTTTTAACAGTCATCAACTAACAGGACTGTGCTAAGTACATTTAGAAGGCAAGTAAAGCAGGAGATCTAGAATGGAAGGTGGATACGCAAGATGCCTTGGTATTGAGCTGCTAACTCATACCAATTACAAGAAATAAAAATCTTGTATGGAGAGCTATCTACTTGGCGAGGACCTCTGAGAGGTTGTCGGTGGAAATGACAGACCAGAGGTGGTTGCTGATGGAGCTAATGCTTAGGAGGTCAAAACTCGGAGGAGAACCAATGCTAAGGTAGAGTTCACTCTCAAGAGGGCTATCTCACCGGAGTTGTTCGACCACATTATAGGGTGTAGTTCAGCTGCTGAGATTTGGACAGCCTTGTATGGCTTGTTAAATAAGAAGAATGTAGATATGCTACATTTTTTTGAAAACGAGTTGGCTAGAGCAACTCAGGGATCTTACTATCTCTTCTTTTTTCCTGAAGATGAAGAATTTGTGTGCTGAGATCTCAACACTTGACCCAGATGAGCTCATTTCAGAAGCTAAGTTAAAGAAATACTTCATCCGTGGGTTGCGGAAGGAGTATGTGGCTTTCATTACCTCGGTGCAGGGCTGAGCTAATCAACTATCATTGCTTGAGTTGGAGAACCTGCTAACCTCTCAGGAGAGCTTTAACATGGCAAATGTCTTGGTACTCTATCTCAGGGGGAGATAATGAGGTTCTTTATTCTGGAAAGAAGAAGAGGTGGGATAAGAAGAAATCATATGGTGGAGATGGTGCTTCTACCTCATCAGAGCAAGAAAGGAGCAAGACTCCTAAGCATAATGAAGGTAAGAAGGGAGGACTCAGGTATTTCCGATATAATAAGCTAGGTCATATGAAGAAGGATTGCAAGGTAAATCTTCAGCCAAGATATGCTGCTGAGAGAGAAGATGGACCAAAGAGAGAAGCTGGTTAGGGGAATTGCTTTATGACAGACATGACGACAACGTCTGTTGGTGTCTTGGCCTTCACCAACTTCCAGGATGATTGGATCGTTGACTCAAGGTGTGGTCATCACCTCACCGACGATGAGTCAAAGTTTTCTTCTATGCAGGTGTGCAAAGGTAATGATGTTATTATTACAGCTGATGATTCGGTTCATGCAGTCGAGAAGGAGAAAACAGTCTCTTTGGGCAGTGATAGAAGCCCACTCATCTTGAAGAGTGTGTATCACGTGTCGGGAATGAAGAAGAATCTGTTCTCAATGACCAATGTTGTAGATGTCAGCTACCATATGTTTTTTGGTCCAACAGAGGTGGAGTTTCTTCGGAACTTTTCATCGGTAAAGGTTGACCTTACCCACATTAGGAGAAGGTTAAAGGACTTGTTCGTTCTGTCGACAAGTTCCTATGTTGAAAAGATGAGGGTAAATGACAGTGCTGCTATCTGACACGAGAAGTTGGGGCATGTAGTGATAGATAAGCTAAAGACAATGACTGCGAAGAACCTGGTAAAAGGTTTGCCTAATCTTTCTTCCCTAGACGACAGTCATGTGTGCGAAGGATGTCAATAAGGAAAAGCACATCGTCTTCCATTTGACAAGTCACTGTCCAGGTGCAAGAATCCTTTAGAGTGCATTCACATCGTCTTGATGGGACCGTGTCCCACTCCTTGCTCAGGTAACAAGTATATACTTGTCCTTGTTGATGATTTCACCAGGTATACTTGGGTGTACTTTGTGAAAGAGATGTCAGAAGTCTTCGAGAAGTTCTTGGAGTTTAAGGAGCTCGTTGAAGGTGTGTTTAATCTGTGGATGAATAGGTTGAGGACAGATAATGGAGGGAGTTTACTTTCTCTGAGTTCTTCAACTTCTGTAGAAAACATGATATCAAGAAAGAGCTCTTTTGTGCATACACTCCTCAACCGAACGAAGTTGTAGAGAGGAAGATCCGTCATCTGGCAGAGACCTGCAAGAGTTGGCTTCATGTCAAATGTGTTCCCCGGGACTTTTGGGAAGAGGGAATGGCCAACAACATACGTCATCAACATGATGCCCTTGAGTCCTGTCAACATGAAGTCTCTGCATGAACTGATGTTCAAGGAGAAGCTCAGCGTGGCTCACCTTCGGGTGTTTGGTTTTACCTGCTATGCACACGCTACAAATGCTCTCAGGATAAAGCTAGATGTTAAAGCAAGAAAGCTTGTCTTCAATGGCTATGATGAGCGGAAAAAAGGTTGAAAGTGTATGGATCCTGAGACAAGAAACTTTGTTGTCTTGAGAAATGTGGTATTCGACAAGCTAACGTCGTACCAGAGTAGTTCTTCCGTGGAACTATAAGAGAGCAGAGAAGAAGGAAGAAGACGGGAAGTTGTTGAAGATTTTCTTGTGGAGTTGCCTGTGTCTCTAGGAGCTCCGGCTACATCAAGCTCAGGGGCAGGTGCTTCTGGTTTTGTAAGCAGGGGGAGCGATGCTAATAGTATGTCTGACAGAAGAGCTGATGCAGAAGAGGCAATAGAAGTAGTGGAGCATGGTCAGACCTTGCGGAGGTCAAAGAGGACCATCATACCACCAGCTCGGTACAGAAAGGGCAACATGGTGAGCTTTGTCTTATGTTTATTTGTAGGCCCTCTTAACGTACGAGCGTCGTCGTGCTTTGAAAATGTCATTGGAGTAAATGAGTGAGAAGATGTCATAGATGAGGAGATAACGCCCTCAGGAAGAACGAAACTTGAGATCTTATGCCCAAGGTAGAAGACATAACTCTTGTTACCTACAAATGGGTTTACAAGCTGAAGAAGAAAGTAGACCGCAGTATCGAGCATTATAAGACTCGTCTTGTTGCTCGATGGTTCTCACAGCAGTACACAGAAAACTACGAGGAGACATTTAGTCCTGTGGCTAAGATGACGTCGGTAAGGACAATGATTGCCTTGACGACATGCAAGACATGAAAGATTTGGCAACTCGACGTGAAGAATGTTTTTCTTTACGGGGAGATTGACAAGGACATTTTCATGATGCAACCACCAGGGTATGTGTCCAAGACTCATCCAGGACATGTCTGCAAGCTCAAGAAGACTCTCTATGGCTTGAAGCAGACGTCTCAGATATGGTATGGGAAGATTGCAGAGTATCTACAATTTTGTGTGTATTTTGCATCCGACTCAGACTCGAGCCTGTTCATAAAGAAGAGTGGGGAGCTTCGAGTCACGACACTGCTATACATCGACAACATGATCGTGACAGAAAACTCCGATGAAGAGGTAGCAAAACTAAGAGCTGAGTTATCTATTCAGTTTGAAATGAAGGATCTTAGTGAGCTTCAACATTTCCTTAGACTAGAAGTGGAGAAAAAGAAGAGCAATGCGTTTTTCTCCCAGAAAGGATATGCAGATCAGATCGTAAAGCGGTTCGACATGAGGAAGGGGAAGAGCAGCTCGACTCCACTTGAAGTCGGGTTAAAGCTTCAACGAGATGAATGAAGGGTTCTTCTTGATCTCTTAGTCTTCCAGGCTCTGGTCGGGAGTTTGATATATTCAACGATTTCTAGGCCAGATATTTCATATGTTGTTGACCAGGTATGCCGATATATGCAGGAGTTCGGGAAGCCTCATTTAGTGGGAGCAAAGAGTATACTGAAGTACGTGAAGTCCATCTCAGACATGGGGCTCTTTTATGAGAAGGACACGAGCTTCAACTTGCACTAGTTCACAGATGCTGACTATGGTGGAGATACAGATGATTGAAAATCAACATCTGGGTATGTCTTCATGACTGGTTCAACGACTATCTCGTGGTGTAGTAAGAAGCATGATTCTGTGTCTGTCTCCACCACTGAAGCAGAATACAAGGCGTCGTCCTTGGCAACCCAGAAGGTCATCTGGTTGCGCTGGTTGGTGGAGAATATCCATGAGGTGTGAGGTCTTACTCTGCTTCGCGGTGATAATGAGAGTGCTCTGAAGCTGGTTACAAATCCAGTGTGTCACGCGCGGATAAAACACATCAAGATCGAGCATCACTTCGTTCGAGAAAAGGTGTTGGAGGGATTTCTGATGATTGAGTATGTGCAGAGTAAGAACAATGTCGCAGACATATTCATAAAGCAACTATCAAAGGGGCCGTTTAAATGGTTGTGGGGTTTGTTGGGGTGGTTTCCGACTCTCACTTCAATGGGGAGTGTTGAAAATTTGAAGTGAAGTCGGCAGGTCACCAGGTCGCTGTCCGCGCGGCTTGTTTTGGCTAACCGCGGACTGCACGGTCTGACTCTGGCAGACCACACTATTGGGTGTTTTAAGTGTTTCTATCCGTCCATGTGGTCTGATTTCTGGCAGACCGCATTGTTGTGTGGTTAGAGTTATCTAACCGCCTTTTTCTGCTGGCGACATTTCTATCATCTTCAGTGGTGACCTCATCCTCCCGCCCGGTCTATAAATAGGGGTCATGACCCTTTCATTCTTAACTGGAACTGTGAGAACTGTAGCTTGAGGCAAGGTTGTGGTTAAATTTTTTCTGACCGCACGACAAGGAGAAGTGACATGTGTAGCTTTGCAGGCTGTACGGCTAGCACTGGACGACTAGACGACTAGTGCTGGCGGTCTGTCGGTGAAGTCTTAGTGCGTCTAGAGGCAGTCAGCGGTTAAACAGCTAGGTTGCGGGATGAGCGACTAGTTCAATGTCTTCTTCCTTGGCAGTTTGCAAGCAGTTCAATAAGTCCGTTTGCACGCTCTATGCGGGTTGGATGTTTTCCAGTTCAGTAAAGCAACGTCTGTTCGCGTAGCTTCTGCAGTTAGTTGATCTCAGTGGTCAGGTGACCAGAAGTGCGGACAAATGGTTCTCCAGCAGTTATCAATAAAGACAATTCGCGCGGCCTCGCGGCTAGAGATGCGGTCTGGCGGCTAGGCGGTCTCTAATTTCCAGTCTGCCAGTTTTTTGTACTTGTCTATTTTTTGATCTCCATCGGGTGCATTGCGAAATCATGTCTCACACTGTAAAGTAGTAAATAATACAAGTGTTGTTATTGCATCTTCTTTACTAGTGGTTTACTTGTTCTTAGTTGGTTGAGAGTGGTCCTGTTCTATAAATTTTTTTACAATTCGATCTACTCTACTTGAGGTCCGAAACCAGGCGTAGCGTGAAATATTACTCGGTCAACATTTGGCAAGGTCCAAAAAGAGGACCGATCAGCTCGGGTCTGAATAACTTCACAGGAGAACAAGTAAATGCCCTGAGTTTAATAGGCAATCTTGCCCATTCCAAAAGTTGCATTTATCTTATTTCTATATTTGAATTCTCTTTCTTGTTCTCCCTCTCATCCTTTCTAGTTTGACATTTTCTGATAATTGATCAACCAGTGCAGAGTTGGATGAGTCACTTAAAAATAGGAAAAGTTCTAAATATTACATTTCATTAGCCTTTGGCTACATCGGTTCACTTTTGTCCATGCATGAAGCTCTAAATCTTGATAGGTCGTCGCATCAATTATTAAGTGTTTTTTTATTTGACCAAATATTTACTTTACATTTTCTGCACTTCATTTTTAGGCCAATTTAAATAAACATATTTATTTAGTTCACCAGCAAGCTGTATTTGCTACTTGTTAACAAACAGTTCTTTCTTGCTCTTTCACTCTAAAATGCACTTCTTAACCTCCCTTTTTTGTACAGAAGTTGAAGACAAGAGTAATAAAAAAGAATTTGAACCCTGAGTGGGATGAAGAGTTAACCTTCTCTGTTGCAGATCCTTCTGTCCCAGTCAAGTTGGTAAGAGAGTTTTCCAACTTAATTTTGTACTTTTTACTTAATAGCTCTAGTTTTTCGCTTCTTTATTGTACGTGCGAGGTACGGAATGCCCGTATACGCTCTTTGCTGGCCGTGATATATAAAATAAAATGCACCAGCAGTGATCCTGTAGACATGTATAGTCGCACCTTCTTGGACAAGTGATGCAATGATTTTTTTAGAATATGTTTGTTCTTTTCTTGAAAACACCTTCATACACTGGTTTGAATTAACACCAGCATAGAGAGAATGCAAGGCAATTTCAGTATCTCTTTCAGCCAGTTTATTGTTTCTAACTGAATTATAACAACTTTGTAGCTTTGACAAAGCACAAGAAGAATTTCACAATATTGAAATATTTCGAGTTATTTTATTGTTTTACATTTTATTTTATTCTTAAGATGTATTTTGATTTAAATCAGGAATTCATTTGAAACTCAATTGATCACTATTTAGTTTCAATTAGGTTTGGGTAGAATTGGTTTTTGGAGTTATCAAAGATTTGTCTTGCCTCAAATTTACATACTGATATTCTTTAATATTGAAGATTATTGTGGCCAAATAGTGGCTTCAATTGCAACACTTTTTCTGAATTATGGTGAAATCTGTTAAATCATCGCTTCTTTTGATGTTTTCGGATAGAGTTAATTCTTGATAACGCCCCTTTACTTTATAGTAAATCTGAATAACCCCCCTTTCTTTTAGAAATAGATGTGTTGAAAGTTATGGGAGGTTATTCACTTATTTCTAAAACTTAAGAGGGGTTTTCAACAATTCGAGTTAACTCATTTAAACACCGTTAAGAAAAGAACCAAATAGCACATTTACAATCCCTGAAATCCAACTAATTCAAAGAAAAACAAGTAAAAATTGCAATAGTAGGTCGCCGCGTAGAATCCAAAATCCACTGATCCTATGAACATTGCACAATGTACCCTAAGAACATTGCACAGTTCGACACAGAATGCACCCTAAGAACATTGCACCCTAGGAAAAACAAGTAGAAATTTCTGAGGCAAGCAAAATGCACCCTAAGAACATTGCACAGTTCGGCAAATAGAATCCAAAATCCAGTATTTCTGTGTTTGGCTGGGTACCTTTGATTTCCACCAAGCCTGAAGCTGATGCAATGGAAGTGTCGCCGCCGGATGTAGGTCGCCGCCGGACGTAGGTTGCCGCCGGATGTAGGCCACCGCCGGATGTGTTCGGCGGAGGAAGAAGTTGCACCAGCCTAGCGAATGCGGGGAGCTCTCCGAAAAAGTTTCGCCTCTTTCTCTCATACGCGGGAATGGGGAAGAGGGGGTGTTGGGGGCTAGTTCAAAAGAATTCTAAAGGCATTAACTAGGAAACTAAAGGGGGGTTATTAAGCTAATTTTAAAACTTAGGGGGGTTATTATGAATGTTGAATAACTTCATGGGGGTTATCAAGAATTTGCTCATATATGTGAGGGGGAAGAAAGAGAATAGGAAAGTCAACAGGACTGAAAAAGTCAAGCAGCGAGCTAGAGAGAGAGAGAGTAGGAGGAATTAGTCATTATGGTTATTACAAAAAGAAATTTAAATTTGTTTACATTCACTTATTCCACTAGTGTTTGGCTATAATTGCAAACAAATTGGGACTTTGACCAAAATTAGAGCTTATTCCACCTCAAGGAATGAGTCATTATTCTGTTCAGAAGCAATTAATTAATTCCACATCCAAAGCTACCTCAAGCATCTGAGAGAGGAGGAATAATTCATTTCGCTCAAAGAAAGAAATATGGTTATTACAAAAAGAAATTTAAAACAAAAGAAAAATTACAATAATTCATGGTGAAGTCAACCATCATCTTAAAGAAATACTGGAAATGACAAATAACCCCTACTCATATTCTATGATTTTCCCTTTAATCCTAGATGCAATTTTGGTGCTGCTTTGCAAACCCTTTAATCCTACATGTAATTGTTCCCTTTAATCCTAGATTTCTGACTCCTCCCATAACAAATTTGCTGTTTGCTAATTTTCGCATTTATTTATGAATCAAGGAGGTCTACGACAAGGACACGTTCAGCTTGGATGACCCGATGGGCGACGCAGAGTTTGACGTGCAGCCTTTTTTCGAGGCCTTGAAGATGGACTTGAAAGGCGCCGACGATGGCACGGTTATAAGAAAGCAGGTGCCCAATCGGCAAAACTGCCTTGCTGAGGAGAGCAACATCTACTTGGTCAAGGGCAAGGTTGTTCAGGACATTGTTCTCAGACTTCGGAATGTGGAGTGCGGCGAGATCGAGCTGAAGCTGCAGTGGGTCGACGTTCCAGGGGCCAAAAGTTCGCTGGGTAAATAGATTGATGTTGTGTTGGGGATATCGAATGAATACGATCCTGTGGTTAATATCCTTGAGAATATCGAGCCGTTGTATATAATATGAGTTGTTTTTGTCACTGATGGTGTTTGTTAGTTTACGGATGATTTCTTGGAATTAATTTTATTCTTCTTCTATTTGAACAAAGTTAAGAGTTTGGAACTTTATTACAAAGGATGTCTGTGATTATATATTTTTTAGTTGATTTCAAATTACCCATATGATTTGTAAAGGAAGCATATAACTCTATATAATTATTAAATATATACTTAGGCTCCGTTTGGAGGGACTTATTTTCACCGGTCAAGCGGTTACGACTGCATGAAATTAAGGTCCGGTTCATGCGGTCGTAATCACTTGACCGGTGAAAATAAGTCCCCCCAAACGCGAAATTTTTCTGTCGGGGTTCCCGGTTCGAACCGGAACCAATAGAAAACCTTGAATGCATGGACTCCATGCAAAAGTGCATGTCACACTCCTAAAATACGTGGGCCTCACATGCATTTTAACGGTGATCCGTAGCTCCCGGATCCAGATTTGGAACCGGGGCTCGGACCCAATAATAATTTCCCCCCCCCCCCCCCCCCCAAAAAAAAAATGGAGCCGTAAGGTAAATTCAAAATATAAATTAATATTTATGTGATGAGCATAGGTATAATTCAAATGTTATTTTGAAATTATTTAAATATTAAAATTACCTAAGGATTGCGTATCTTTTATTATATAAATTGCATATTAACATGTGGTTCAGTTCATTTTCCTTTAAACATTAAATTATAAGGAGCATGTTTGTAGTTAACAGAAAGGTTATGCAAGATTTCAATATGAATATATGATAAGATCAAAGACAATGTGATTGGCAAGAAATTTGTCTAAAAAAACTTCTAAACGACAAATTTAGGGCTTCTTTGGGTGGTGGTGGTGGTCTGACTCTGAGATGAAGCCATTGGAGATGAAGATAAAATAGTGTATGTTCTTGGTTGGAGCTCCATGCAGTTGTAATCGTGCATAAAATAGTGTTTGAGGGATCGGTGATTCCAAATGTAGACTATTCAAATGGATAAAAAGTGCATTTTGGGCATGATAATTGGTATGCATATTATAGGCGTGTCTTCACGGTCCTCTCATACTAAGAAAAATGTCCTCTCAATGTTTTAACTCCTGCATCAAATATGGACTAAACTGTCTCACAACGTTCTGAACCTACCTCACGCATTGCTTTAATGGGCGAACTGTTAGATATATTGTGTATATATCCGCACGTGTCGAGACCGGTTCGGAACGGGTCATTGGGTTCGTGTCGCTCTATGGCTAAGCTCTACGCTGGAGGTACTATATATACATATTCCAAACTTGATAAGGACATGTAGAATACTTTGAGCGGAGTCTTCCCAACATGAACAACCCAACCCTTGGAACATACTAAAGCCCCGGGTGGCGAAGAGTCAACATTGAGGTGCAAGGCCTTCCTGTCGATGGGAATTCTTGGGGAAGATCAACATGTTATACCTAAAGTAAATTTTTTTCGTTAAGCGACGACCCTCACACTCGGCATCGTCGAATCAGTAAGGCCGACTATCGTCCCTGCTCGATGAGTGGGTCTTGCAGTCAAGCTTCCTTATGCTCTTACACTCGAGGGCCAATCTTGGACCGGCCGCCCGAGGAAACCTCTGCACGCCTCTGTTACCTTTTGGGAGGCCTACACCCTATAGAAATTGTCTGCGTGAGATTGTCCCTTGGCCGTAGGTTCTGATTTATTATTTTCATGTATAAGGATAATGGATTATCAAGTAGAAAAGATTTTAAAATCAACCCCCCCCCCCCCCCACCCTCTTTTCTATTGCCATTTCTTTACTATTCTTATGAAGATTTCTTTAACTTTCCTTACCTATATAGATAGAAACAATTATATTCTAAATGATATTTCTTATGTTAATGACACAAAAATGATATGAAATAAATGAAATTTAGATATAGATATAATATAATGAAATAGAGCCACAATAAAGTTCCCTATGAAATGAGGCATGAAACAAAGTCACTATAAAGAAGTTGTTCGAGTTACGAAAGCAACTTTAGATTCATATTGTTCACGAGTTGAGAACGGAAGTTGCACTCTAGCTATGAGGTCGAATCTCCAATTGTTCCTCGGTAGCTCAGTTACCATTTGTGAACTATGGAGCTTTAGTTACCATTTGTCAGATAATAAAAAAATAATAGATTGAAGAGTTAAAGATTAAAATATGTCTACTCTTCAACTTTTGCTCTTCTTGTGGAAAATTTGAGATCTTTGTTAACTACTTGCTAACTTGTGCAAAGTATTGAAATAATTTGTTTTCAAGACATTTCTACACTAGATTATTTTATTTATTTTCTAGTTATACTTGTTTTGTATGAATTCTATAAAATATTTTATCTTTTTGTATGCTTAGGCTCCCTAAATAAAGGCTTAGGCAAATGGAGGCATTCTCAATCTCATATTTGATAAAAACATAGTTTGTTAAATCATAGATGTTGTGCATTCCCATCTCCTAACTAATAATTGTTCTATAAATATGTAGATTGATGTGAAAATTCAGCATTAAAAATGCTAAGAAATCTTAATAATGGAGATTATGTGAAATGTAATTAAAACTAGAATCATGGGCACTGCGCCCCACATGCATAATACCCCAAAAATGAAACAAAAAACTCATAATAATTCATGTTATGTTTTCCTTACTAGTAACCCAAACCTAAGACCAAAACTTTCCCTCCTATCTACATGTGCCCGATATGCAGGCACAATCGTTGCACGCTGCTGGCTTGGACACCGCAGTTTGGGCGAGTAGACCTTGCTCGCTGTCAGAAGCTAGATACTCGCCATAGCCCCCTGGATTTCTCTATAAATAGGCGTAACACACGTAATGTGAGAAAAGAGAAACTGTGACGTCCTAGATTTGATTGGACGGTTCCAAAATACAGACTTTTTCCTTTGATTTTTCTTTTTTTAAGTAAATACGTTCGTATTTCCTGTACTGAAGGATCGTGGATCGTATATATCAGGATCCTCTCCAATAGAGGAGATCCATTTCACGGTCATGATGGAATGATTTTTGATCCGACGGATTTACCATTTCCCATCATTTTATATTTTTTAATCAAAAAAATTTTGTCCGCTAAATATCTACTAAACTTATCTTGTTCACTAAATGATGAAATGGATCAGATCCGAATCCTTGGGATCCTATGGCATGGGATTCCCCTCATAGATCTAAGTGCCTTGCTCCTCCCTATTTTGCATTCGGAGTCTCTGTGTTACATTCTTGGTTGCTTTGTCAACGGAGGCCTGTCGGAATCCGGCCGTCACCAGCAAAATTCCGGCGGAGTTCCAACCTGAGAGGACTTCTTCTTCTGCCAAAACTCAAGCATCCCATGGTTAGTATAATTTCTTTTGTTTCCGTCTTGATCTGCGCCTAAACGAACTCCACTTATAGAAATCTGTAGATGCTCCGCGTCGCCGTTCGTCGGCTAACCCTTCCGGCCACACACAACAAGTGTGAACCCACCGATGTTTGAGTTCCTCAGATCTGCATCCTCCTGGCTCTCCCATTCCTCCACAGATACCAAGGAATTCGCCGCCGACGCTGCCGACGACGACGACCAGCTGCTGCTCTCACTCCAGCTTACACTTCTCCCAAGATCCACCCAATCACACATCCCTGCTCGGAAATCCGCATCGTCGCGATTCTCGAACTGTAAAACGAACACCGCGTCTCCAACCATCGCCGGCGCCGCCGGCGGGTCCTCTTCGCCGGGTTCTGTCCAGAAAAGGAGCCGGTGAAGATCCCATGAGACTCGGATGCGGTCACCGCTCTTCGTCGCCACTCTCTCGCTTCCCCTGAACTTCCACTGGATATGCCTCAGGTGCAAAAGCGTCTCGCCGTCGACCGCCAATTTCATCCTCGTCCTCTTCAAATCGATTGACACCGACACTTCCCTCTCTCTCCCCCCGAATCGCACGATCACCGTCCACGATGTCGCCCTTTCAATTTCCTTCAATTTCGAATACACCCTTCTCGAGATTGGTTCTGTTACGATATCCTCGGTTCCCGGTCGCGCGGATTTGATCCGCCGGAATGCCTCCTCGCGGCGGTCTCCGGCGATCAATACGACCTCCCCGTCAACCGCAACGGCAACGGAGTACCCTGCAGCTGGCTCGGGGCCAAATCCTCGAGAGAATGTCGCGCCAGAGAAGTCCCAGGCGAGGTCGATCGCGCGGCAGCGACCGCCGGCTGTCTTCAAGATGACCCGCTTCGATCCCTTCCGTTTCAATGCAAGAAAGAAGAAGATGCAAACGAGTATGTGCTCGAAATTGCTCTGGTTTATCGCTTTTGGCGAAGGGAATAAGCGAAGATCGACGAGGAGGGAGAGGCCGAAAAAGGAGCGGCTCCAGGTGAGGGAGACTTCGCCGAGGCGTGTGAAATAGCAGGATGTCATTTTGGTCGGAGCGGGCGCCGTGGCGGCGGGGGAAGCGCCGCCGAAACACGCCGGCGTGAATTTGAGCATTCTTGTGTTGGTGATGGAGGGAGGAACGAAGGATTTAAATAGGGATGCCTGGGGCTCTGTAGACCGACAGTAGTAATAACTTAGGCTCTCTTTGACAAACGGGCCGGCCGGAGAGGGGAGAGAAAACGGTCCGTCTAAACGGTCTACTAGTGCTCCTCTCACCAGCAAAAAATCGGCGGTTTCAGCCGTTTTCTGCCGATCGTTCTTAAAAGGACCTCTCGCCGGGTTCTCAAACATCTCCCCTCCGGATCAGTCTTGTCGGAACGGCCTCCCGCCGGAATCTCAAACGGAGCCATGGCGGGCGATTTTTGTGTCCGGCCCCGTTGTAACCGGGGAAGAGAATGACGGTTCATTTTTATGGGGATTATCGTTCGCTAAATCGAAGTCATTTATCTAAAATTTGCTTGACACAAGGCGTGCCATCATTGGTTCCGGTTTTTTCTCTATGCAGAAATTTCCCGTTTGGCATGGTGACGGCGGTCATAAACATGAGGGTTAAACTGTCATTTGCTAACGCCCACCTAAGAAATTTGATAATCCACTTTTATGTTTAAATAAATGAAGTTTTTTAGGTGATCGTTAACGAATCACGGTTTAACCCATGTGTTCCACTTTTATGTTAGACAGTCAGGTGAGTGTAACGGAAATTACTGACCATGATCGCCACTAACGAGCGAAACGGCGTTAAGATCCTTCCACGCTTGGCCTTTTCTGTGGAAGTTGTTGTCATTTATCTTCGAGCAATGTAAACGGCTTATAGTTTTTGGCTATCGGTAAAGTATAGTTCTATATATAAAAAAAATAAGTGAAAATTATAATATTAAACCCCAAAAAAAGAGTAGTAGATACTGTTGCTCCTTTTGGCGCAGCATTGGTGAGTTTGAATAAAAACGTCACAAAGAATGCATGTTCGGCACGACAACTGTTTCAACTACCATCAAGAAAATAAAACTAGTCATGAAAATAAAAGTGGACGAAGTTTCTTAGATGAGGTCGGGCGTTGACGAACAACAGTTCATAATCACGGTGTTTATGACCGCCTCCGCTAGGCCAAACGGAGCCTTAGATTGAGAATCCATTAAACCCGAATGAAAGGGACCAAGGTTTCTTCTCACTTATGCAGCATGCACAGAATTAGTGTAGAACAAACTCAGGCTATATATATTAGGGCCCGTTCGTTTCAGAGATTAAGGGTCTGTTTGGCGCAGTGGAGTGGAATTGGCTCTGGCGGCTGGAAAATCTCTATTCTAGCCGCCAGAGAAGAGTAATTTTTTCTGCTTTATATGTGGAGCAGACAAGATTTGAGACAGCTTTCCTTATGAAGAGCTTTTCAAAAATCGCCCGGACGCGATGGAGCTGTTTTGCAGCTTTTCAGCGTTTTCTTCGCCTGTAAACCCGGAAGCGATCGCCCGGACACGATCTCGGGATTTTTTGCCCCCCCCGAGCTTCAGCTCCCGCGCGGTTTTTTCGCCCGGCGCGGTTTTTTCGCCCGGGCACGGTTTTTTCGCCCGGATCGCTCGTGCGCGAACAGCTTTCGCCCGGACGCGATCTCGGCCGGGCGCGAATCACAAGTTTTGAAATTTTTTCGCCCCGATCTAATGGTTTCCGGGCGAAAAAATTCAGTTGGAACATGCTCAAAGGCCGGACGGCCGCGCCGGAAGAAAAAATTCCTCGAAAAAATCACTTCTAGGCGATTCCGAGCCTCGGACGGCCTTCCTCCGGCAATTCCGAGCCCCCGACGTCCTTCCTCCGGCGATTCCGAGCGCACTTCTACACAGAACACTCAAACACTCTGAAAAAATCAGCGGACGAAAAAAATTTTCAAAACTGCTCCCCAGAGATCCCGGACGAAAAATCCGCGTTTGTTATTTTAAAACAGCTATATCCGGACATAAAAAGTGATTAATGTCAGCTTTGCAGCCGAACAAAAGAATCAATCCGCCAGAGCTGTCCCAAACAGAGCCTAAGGGTCAGTTTAGTTTGACATGACTGTGGCGGCCCTGAATGCAATGGTTATGAATCGTCGTTCCCGAACGCACCTCACTTAAAAGAACTTCACTGTTTTTAAGTTTAAAATAGGTTTTATTTATTGATGGTGGTCATAAGAATTGTCATGGCAGCTCCAAATTCACCGGAGCAAAAATGTGACATCAAGCAAACACTAAGGCTGCGTTTATCGCGATTTATTTGCTTCGATGAGGTTGGACAAAAATGTCATTGTCATACCAAAATCTTATGTCTCAAACTAATTTCTTTTTTATAACATTTGTGATAACAAACATGCATTCTATGACAATGACGTTTTTGTCCAACCTCATCGGAGCAAATAAGCTGTGATAAGCCGCTCCAAACGCAGCCTAAGGGTCCGTTTAAGGCTCCGTTACTTTCCATCGCTCCTCCATTCGCTCGCCCCCACCACGCCAAAAAGAGCCTAAAGTGTTGCCAAACGTGAAAAAATTATACCAACTAAAGTTGAAAAAAAAAAGGCAAAACAAATTTCTCTGCCGGCGAGATGGAAATAGAGGAGTTCTACGGTATACATATGCCAGCAAGGAAATGCTCTACAAGAAAGCCATACCAAATGGCATTACCGAACTAGAAGCAGAGCAGTTTAACTCCAGGACGGATTGTAATGCCTGATGGGTATATAAAACTATTATCATATATATTTTAATAAGATTCTGGATGGTAAACGAGAAGTGTTCTTTCTTGAATTTTTTTACCAACATATCTTCATAAATATTTATAAAATAATATTATTTTCCGCACTCATAAAATATTATATAGATTAGCATCTTCGCACGGGTTTCCGCCCAAGCAAACGGATGCCTGTGCTTTCGAACGACTTTCACATCATTTGACAAACTTGAATTTATAAATATCCAACCGTCCACCAAGAAAGTGAATGGTAAGTATAAAAAATAACAAACCTTTTGGAGAAGCACTTAACGGTTGAAAGAAATACCAAATTCAATGAGAGAGTGGAGCAGCAGACGAAGGTGAAGACATTGAAGTTGTGAATATATATATAGAATAACACATATAAGCTAAAACTTTTTTAAATCTAAATAACTTTGAGTTGATTCTCTCACAATACATATCAGAATTAGACAAATTATATGCATTTTGTAGCTAAGAACGAGATCTACAACTTTCATGTTGAACATTCTTTCAAAATTTTCATGATTTTGCCGGAATCTCGTCTGAAGAATTGCTGGCTCAAAATGAATATATATATATATATATATATATATATATATATATATATATATATATATATATATATAAGCTCAAGCTTTTTTAAGTCTAAAAAAACTTGAGTTGATTCTCCCACAATACATATCGAAATTAGACAAATAATATATTAATTTTGTAGCCAAAAACGAGATCTGCAACTTTCATGTTGAACATTATTCCAAAATTTGCACAGTTTAGCCAGAATCTGGCCCGAAAGGTTGCTGACTTGAATTTTGAAATTTATTATTATTATATTTATTTCGAGCCAGCAATCTTTCGGGGGAAGATTCCGGTTAAACCGTACAAATTTTGAAATAATGTTCAACATGAAAGTTGTAGATCTCGTTCTTGACTATAAAATGCATATATTATTTGCCTAATTCCGACATATATTGTGGAACAATCAGCTCATGCTTTTTTAAGCTTAAAAAAGCGTGAGCTGACACACACACACACAACTTCAAGGGCTCATGCATATTTACCATTTGCCAAAGATGACAAACTATAAAAAGCTAAAATGGTTAAGAGATTCCTCCCACTCTTACAAATCTCTCAAGTTGCGTACAGACAAAATAAAGTAATTCCATCAAAAACTGATTATTAAACCAACTGGTAGTCATAATATTGGTGCAGAAATATGAAAAACATGATGTTGGTGTGCGAGGAAAGGGAGAGAAGGAGAGAGCTGACAGATTCTGGCTGAAAATCCATGACTTATAAAGCAGAAAAATTGAGACTTTTGAATGGAAAAGCAATGAAATCACAATGTGCTTATAGGTCTTCAATGGCTTTTCAAGTTTTAATTAATGGAAAGATGGCAAAAAATATAAGTATTAGCAATTGTATTTAGAGTGTTTCCAACTTCTAATTGTATGGGTGGTGCAAATGAGACTGCAATGAATTTGCAGTATTAGTGGAGCGCACAAACGGTGATCGTCTCTCCCCTACGTTTTATTAGAAGTTATTTGAGTTTGATAGTTTTCTTTTGAATTATTGATTAGTTTGTTCGAAAAAAAAAACACTATAAGGTGATCTCAATTGGAGAGAAATGAATGTGAGGTTAATCCTCACTATCCGCCTCACAGTTATAACCATGTAGAGGTCATGAACGATGGAAGATGGAAAAAAAATCAGGGACACATCCATACACATTTCAACATAAAACAGCTCTTACTTCTCGATAGGAAATGTACTCACTAAAGGTCCGTTTGGGAGAAATTATTTTCACCGGTCAAGCGGTTACAACTGCGTAAACCAGATCATAATTAAGGTCAGATTCATGCGGTCGTAACCGCTTGACCGGTGAAAATAAGTCTTCCCAAACGGAGCCTAAGCATATAACTCAAAAGAACGGAAAACTCAAGCTGCTGTTTCCTTAATTATAGGAAGTTAAATATTCAAACCTCCATTGTGAACCTTTGTAATGAGAAATATGACTGCTTCAGGAACCATCATTTCCAAAAATATATCAGGACCGAGTGATGCAGGACGGCGCGTAAGGTTTGCGCGACTGTCGGCTTTTTCTAGAAAACCCTAAATGCATGTGATGATTAAATTAATTTTGCAAAGATTTTGAACATGCATTGCAAATACTTTGAAAAATTAAACAACTTTTGAAAAAAAACACAAAATTAACTATTTTGCTTCAAAATTAAATTTCTTAAAAAACTGGTTCAATTTCTAAATCCGGGAAGGAAGCTCGCAACTTTCGTTCCGTTCCCCTGGTCGTAGCAAAGCGGAAATCGTGAACTCCAAATACGTTTCCGTTTGAAGTTTTTCGACGTGGCGTTTGCTGACAAAATTCGGGTGAAAACCCAGCAATGAGTCTATTATCTAAGAGAAAATATAGAGACACAAACAAAAAAAGAGATAGAAATAATTACCCACGGAAAGCGGTGTCTTTTTGTATTCAA
This sequence comes from Platanthera zijinensis, assembly GCA_039513925.1. NCBI lineage: Eukaryota > Viridiplantae > Streptophyta > Magnoliopsida > Asparagales > Orchidaceae > Platanthera > Platanthera zijinensis. The sequence continues at coordinate 130,181,300 of CM077098.1, read as the reverse complement.
AGTCGATGACAATTACGCGAGGAACTCCTCATCACCTTCAATCTCCCGCTCCGAGGTTGGCCGCTATTGCATACGGGCACCACAGAGTAAGTCGCTCTCTCAAACGAGGTGGCTCCACGGAATCGCTCAACAATAAGAAGCCACAAACTAACAACCTAAAATTCACTCGCTTTTCACACTCTAAGTGGTTCCACGAAATCTCAAACACTCTCAATGACACCATAAAATCTAACACACCAGAAAATAAATCAATTTCCTAACTATTCCCAAACCCATTTCACATCACCTTAGACTTTACACAATTATGCAAGCCACTGTTATTACCTTCCCAAACCAGCAACAGGAAGAACTTTCCTCACCGGAAGCCCAAACACACAGCAATCTTATCTAGTTTTCCAACCTTCAACATTCACCTCCTAACTGAAATCACAGCAAGCTACACTTAATCATTTCAACAGATAACAAAGGGTGAACAGTAACATTAAACCTCACTGTTCATCCTCATCACCATTCGGAATCAGCAAGCAAGGAAATTAGTAGCAGTAATCTACTGTTTATCTTCTTCTCACTAACAAGGAACACACTAAATTTGCATTCAAACATTCAGCAACCAACAGTCACCCATTCAATAACTTCCTAATCCACAACTCCACACGGAATCAAGAAGCAACAATCCTATATTAATGAAACACTATTCATCATCTTCTAATCTCTAACTCACGGCAGGAACTAATCCTAAAGACATGCATCAACACAGCACACGGAGCAATCGCAGCAATCTTCAATTTCAATATTCATAAATCATAACAGAACTTATTTTTTTGCTAAATAAAGTGCAAAATAAAATTAAAATTGCAAAATAAAAATGCAATAAAACAACTCAGCCTGAAAGAGATCGGTCGGGTGCAGCGTCGGGCACTTTTTTGTCGACCAGATGGAGTTGGTCTCCACCACCGTGATTGTAAAGTTCAAGAATCTTTGTACAACCTAAAGACGGATTCAATGGGAGGCGAAAAAAGCTAGACGAACTGAGAAGATGAAGGCGCGGGCTAAGAGAGGAAAACAGAGGAAATGAAAAAAATATGTTCATTACTTCCATTCCTGAGAGCAACCTAATTGCTAAACCCAGATTTCCTTTCCAGCAACCCTACCTGAAACCATCCCGAGTTTTCCCCTCCCAGCTGTATTTTTTCACTGTCCAGCAACCAGTCTACCCCAATCCTAACCCCCATTTAAGCTACCAAGTCCTCTCCCGACCACCGCTACTTTGTCATGCATCACCGGATCTCCTCCTCGGGAGGCCTCCATACTTTTGCACGTATTTCTTTGTTGTATGGAACAATTTTTACAAAATTAATATACGATGATGTGACTTCATATTTGTTTGGATCTTTAGTATCGTGGTTGTTTGTTTTAGATTATTTTGTGATTTGCAAAAAATTTGTCACGCATTCTCGCTTTGACCCTCCACACGGAGAAAAACCTAAGCTTGTTTGTTTAATGAAAAAAATTGTATTGCTTCAATTATTTAAGCCCGATTTAACTATTTATTGTTTAATTTGATTTCGTCGTCGATTCGTGCAAGTTTGTTCATATAAAGTTCATGTGTGTAATAAAATTATCTTTCGCACTTCACCTAGGATTGCATGATAGTCGCGCACTCGGGTAGCCTACCCTACATCATTTGGTATCATAGGACTCTTAAGAGCATTATTGATATCGTGGTCCACGCATGCATAGTCACATCAGACAATCTGACACGGGATTGGAGAGGATGCCCCATGATTGACGATACTTAGACAACCCCAGATGTCCCTTGTCGATTTTTCTCGGCACACACTGAGAGAATTTTGATCTCCATTCATCAGAGATGAATTCTTTCAAGCCAAGGAGAATGATGAGGAACGGAGACACAGACCCGCGACGAAGGACGAGTTTTTGGCCCGTTCGGGGTCAATTAGCAATTTGAAATATTTAGCATTTCCGGATCGACGATCCGACTCTGCGAATTCGTTCGGATTTTCGTTTACTCACATTTCCATATATTATATTGTATTTTTCAATCTTTATTTAGTGTAATCAGGTCCATTACATTAACGGGCAATCATAGTCATTGATGTAAGAGATGTCTTAATGTTGTTTTAATATAAATAAGAGTAGGGGCTACTTGGAGGCTATTGTAGATTTTGGAGAAGTCCGTTCCCGGAATCCGACGGTCCCTTCACGGTGACGACTCCGTGAGGCCCTAGACTCCTAGGTGCGTTCTTAATTCCCCTTGGTATCCCCTATCTATACCCTTATTTTTCCCCTCTCCACAACTCTAGCCGCCTTAGCTATTAAAGGCGCACCAAGGCGCAAAGGTTTTTCATCTACTCTACTCATGAATCATTCATTAATCTCATTTATATCTTATACAAAATAGAATTAATGTGATCACTTGCATCATATTAAGTCTTAAGACTGAATTATATTTCACAAACACTAAATCATGCTTCAAAGGCGCAAAAAAGGTTTGCAACATAAATAAAAAAGAAGTGTATTTAATGCTTCAAAAGCGCAAAAAAAGTGCACGAAGGCGCAAGCATCTGAGCCTGGAGCCTTAGATGCACTTTTAACAACATAGTTAAGCCTCCCCTCCAATCCACTCCAAAACTACAGCTTTTCAAAACCTCCGCCCAACCACCCTACAACCCTCCCAAAACACGCTGCCCAGCCACCCTTAAGCCTTGTCATCGCCCCTTTCACTGATTTCCTGTTGCTGCCGCCCAGATTCAGCAATAAGCCCTACTGCCGCTCTCTTCCAGCAACAACCCAGGCCGCCCCATCCCCTCCCTGCATAATCCAGGCTGCCCCATCCCCTCCCTATATAATCCAGGCCGCCCCATGTCTTCCCTGCCGCCCCTTTTTCCATGCATAAAATCCTGCCTCCACCCTCTTCCCTGCAAAAATTCCTTGCCGCCTCCCCAAAATCTAGCACCCTAACCTCCCAGATTTCCTTCCCAGTAACCCTACCCTAAACCATCCCGAGTTTTCTCCTCCCAGCTGCAGCTTTTCACTGCCCAGCAGCTACCCGACCCCCTTCCTACCCCCATTTCAGCCACGAGTCCTCTCCCGACCACCGTTATTATGTCGTGCACCACCGGATCTCCTCCTCGGGCATCCCCACATACTTTGTTAGTATTTCTTTGTTGTATAGAACAATTTTTTCAATATTAATATATGATGATGAGACTTCATATTTATTCGGATCGCTAGTATAGTGGAACCATTCACCACGCGTTCTCGCTTTGGCCTTTCACGCGGAGAAACTTCTAAGCTTGTCCGCTTAATGAAAAAACATTCATTGCTTAAATAACACAAATAGACAGAAAACTATGAGAAAGGGCTCCTTCGCGCAAAGGATCTAACACAAATATTAAGCGTGAGTCCTCGACATAGATTATGGCATAATTCATGTTGAAGTTTCTCAAGTCAGACTCTTCTTCTTGAGGAGTTTTTATCAATGCATGTGCTATGTATTGAAAAGGTTTAAATCATCCTTTGGGAAACTGAATCGACCCCTTCATAACAAGATGTGCTTTTCTAGCAAGACTATGACCAACAGTTCCGGAGGGCAATCAAAGTTCTTTGTCCAAGTCAAAGTTTTGTTATAGTCATAGTCCTAAAATATCTAAGTCAAAACACACAGTTGAATAAATCTGAGGGGGCTTACTATCAATTCATTAGTGGCACATCACCTACAGTTTATAAAGAAAAGATGCAGCATTCTCAAAGTATGCATTTTGATCCTTCAGATAAATCCCGAACAAAAACTTGTTCATCATACTCAGATATGCCAAAAATTAAGTATACACGCAATTTTATAGTAAAACCTAGTCCTATATTCCGCTCCAAACTCTAAGCAATTCAAGTATTCAACCAACCTCATCATCTATTTAGCAGTGGGCTTTGCACTCCCCAATTGATTTCATTGCTTGCACCTATATATGCAACTTCATTTCTAACCACATACAACTTAATTACCTACTCAGTCGGCTACTAATGGCCTCGCCCACAACTTTATAAGTAGCTTTGGCAGCCACTAAGTTGGTATTGTTGCTGTTAGAAAAGCCCAATTAAGGGCCATTGTTTTCTCTCTTTTCTCTCTCCATGTATTAGTCCCACATCTTGTATTTAGGTTTTCTCTTCTCCTTCTTTTCCTATATAAGTGTATTCATACCTGTAACTATTCATTCAAGAAGTATATACAAGCTTTGAGGCCTTTCTCTACATGGTATCAACAATACAAAGCTTTGTCGATCACTTCATAATCAACTTGCCAAGATAGTCAATCCATGCAACTTTTCATCGCATGCTCCTTTAAAACATTGACACGTGTTAGACTAAATATTGTGTCATTTCATAAACAAAACGATAGCATTACATGCAAGATTTAAACACTACAATATGAGTATCATCTACCAACATCTAAAGTGTCTAGAATACCTTCGAGGTCTTAGGACGAACAAGAATCATCTAATATCCATCACAAATTATGAGCAAATAAACTTGCTTCAATTTTAAGAATACCCACTCCATTTCAAGAAGCGCGTAAAAGGGTAATCCAAAAGGGGATGCTTTTCAAAATACACAAAGATGTTGTAGACGACAAGAGAAAAACCCAAGTAACCAACACAATGAAGGCACCTTTATTCAATCCCAATCCCATGCAAGGCAAAGGTCGTCGAGGTATAATCTCAGACCATAAACTCAAACCAATCATAAGACAGACTCCTAAACTCAATCCGAAGCTAGTTTGTGGTCCAACATAACTCCTTAATTTAGTTCCAAATTAGGTTATAACCGTCAAGAATTTAACCATAAAATATCCCCTTATGAACTTCCGAATACACTAATATGTGAGAAGATGACCTTAGAGGAAACAAGTCGGGTCACAATCACATCAAACTCTTTTGCGCGCCTCTAAAAAAGTGCATGGTTGTCAAAGTTCAAGCCACAACACACGAACTACTTATCATCCAACACTAGACCTCTTGAAAACTCAAATCCCAAATGGGAAAAGGAATGTTACATAATAACTTTCACCTATTTTAACAAATCATAAACAATATAATTAAAATTTTGTTGGAAAATGAAGTTTATCACAATGCTTGGAGTGGTCAAATCCCTCAGAATCTTCACGTGAAGAAGATCTGCCTCAAGTATGAAGTGAACTTCTAAAAGGAGAATTTCCATTAAACTGTGTTCAAAGAAAGGAAGTATCGTACACCAACTTGGCTTCACCTACCCTTACCTTATAGGGTCCTTAAAAGGAATTAGAATGAAGAAGCATCGTCCAATGATAATTATTTTCATGTACTTTAAGAAGACTTGGGCTCTGTTTGGCATGACATTTTTGCTCCGGCGAGATTGGACAAAACGACATCATCATAGAATGTATATTTGGCATGACAACGGTTACGACCGCCACCAAGAAAAGAAAACTAGTTTTGAGCATAAAAGTGCATGAACTTCCTTAGGTGAGGTCGGGCGTTCATGAACTACAAAGCACAAATACTTAAAAAAGCTTCACGTATCGGCTCGAACGCTTATCAGATACAGAAAACGTCCGAAAACGTCCGAAAACACCCGAAAACGCCCGAAAACGCTCGGAAACGCGTTCCCGAAATGTAGTAAACACAATATTTAAATTAAATAATAAAATTTAATTGGGAAACGTGTATCCTGCTTGCGGGATAAGCGTTTCCCGCTTTTCTCGTTCACGCGTCATGGGCAATGATCACGACTCAAGACTCATGTCTGATATAATTTGAGTTTTAGGGTTCACGACTCATGCATGTGACCCCCGCAACTCTCCTCGCTCTGCGTCGAAAGCTCGTCACAACCCTCCTCGCTTTGCGACATTCTTCCCATAAGCATTTCTAGGTTGTTCTCCCCCGTATTCGAAGCTCAGCGTCGAAAGCCCTTCGACAGGTGAATGCGGCTCCTAAACACCTTTCTCTACTCTTCCTCTGCAAGAGCTATCATCTCCCGCACTATTCTGACCTACATTTAGTAGCGGTCTTACGAAGCAAGACTCCACCTTCCGCGGTAACCCTGGGCAAGTGTGACTCTAACTCCGATTGCTCCTCTACAACCTCAGTCGCCAGGTGACTGTGACTCTGAATCCGACAACACCATTACAACTCCAGTAGGTATATTTCACGACAAATATATAAGCACAACTAGGGGATCTGCTTTTCCCATACTTATAACTTCTCTTCGTTCGTGCATCTACCCGCATCTTCCTATAGCCAAGCTATCTTTACATTTTCTTGCTATGTCAGCAGTGAGACACCTCTAGATGCTATCATTATATCAAACACCCTGACTTCTCAAAACAAACAAAATGATTATTACATTAATTAGTTAAATTGCAGTTGAGGATTTCTTCATTTCCTTCATTTCCTGTATAGAAATATAAATGTATGTTGAAAAATACTCAAAACAAGCACACAAACTCCTGATGTTGGTTATTTTGTGTATGTTGAAAAATACTCAAAACAAGCACACAAACTCTTGATGTTGGTTATTTTGATGTGTCATTAGGATTTCAACTCTACATAATTTGAGAATTGCATCGACAAAATCAAACTTAGTTATCTCACTGAATTAAACTCTGTTAGAGAATACTAGGGAGAAATAATGTATTGTCGCATTAACTTGGCCCATGTAAGATTTTTTGTGTTTAGTCCCACATTGTTTGTATAGCTAGATCCTACTCTCCTCTCACCAATATATTTGTACTCATACTTGTTTTTTGGTACTCAAGAAGTATACACAAGGTTTGAATCTTTTTCTACAGGGTATCAGAGGGATACGGTCCGGTCTGTTTTTTTTAAACCGCCTGCTCCTCCGGTTAACCGGGCAGCTTGTTCTCCTCTTTACCGCTCTGTCTTGCGGCCTCCTCCTTTTCTAACCGCAGCTAAACTTTCTAGCCGCTCCTCTCTCTCTCTCGTGGCTTCCACCTCCTCTTACCCCCCTTGCCGCTCCCTTCTATAAATCTCTCAGACACGTGGGTTCCTCTCCTCTGCTCGGCACGGTCTGTTTCTTTACCCGTCTTCTCGCCTCTCCCCTCTCTTCTCGCGCGACTTCCTCTCTTAGTCGTTGCGCCTTCTATTATTTGTTGCGGCTTTCTCATCCGCTGCTTGTACCGCATCTTGGTCGCGACATCTTTTCTTGTCGTTGGTGTGCTCATCGTGACCGTGCGGTCTTCTTTGTTTAGTCGTTGCGGTTTCCTTACCCACCTCGGCTTCCCTACCCGCTGCAGTCCCCATGTCGCTGCGTGCTTCTCGCGCGGGCTTCTCTTAACCGCTGTGGCTTCCTTAGTGGTTGTGGTTTCCTCTTTGCTTGTTCGTCGCGGCTTCTCAACCCGCCGCGGGCTCCGCATCTTGGTCGCAGCCTCTTGCCGCTGGTGTGTTAACACCGAGACCGTGCGGCTTCCCCTATTCTCTCTCAAGGTGGCCTCTCTTCTCTCTAACCGCTCTGGGTTGTAGGTTGCGGTCTGTCTCTATCCGCTTGGTCAAGTTCTGGTTCTTCTGGCCCCTTCTGCCTTCTGACCGTTGCGGCTAGGACTTCTCTCCTTCCGGCTACTTCCTGCTGCGGTCTCTGTCTTCCCACTGCGACTAGACCTTGTTTTTGATCTTAGTGCGGTCTGCCTCTAACCACCCGGCCTAGTGCTTGTTCGCTGGCTTTTGCTCATGTTGCGGTCTGCCTCTAACCGCCCGGTCGAGTGCCTGTTCGCTGGCCTCTATTTCTTCTGGTCGCTGCCCGCCCAGGGGTCTTACCGTCTTGACTTGGCTGTTCGCACGAGTCTGCCCGTGGCTTCTCATTTAGGCTGCTATTCTAGTTGCGGTCTTCTCCTAACCGCGCTGCCAGCTCAGGATTCTTCTGTCGCGGCTTGTTTCTATCCGCTGCGGGCTCCCTTTCTTGTCGTTGGTGCGTGGTCAGCGTGACTGCTGCGGACTGTTCCTTGCAAGATAGTCAGTTGTCCTCCGCACTCTGTGGTGTCTATTTCTGATGGTGGTACCTCCTGCCTTGCTCATAGCTCATCCTGGATTTTGGATTCCGGGGCCTCTCACCACATTACCTCACGGAAACCACCACAATATTTGAACTCTGTGCATCCCAAGTTCATCACTGTTGCTAGTGGGGACACCATTCCCGTTTCTGGTTGTGATGTAACTTTTTCTTCCAAATTTTGTGTTGTGTGGGATCGCAAGACGCAGTTTATCATCGAAAAAGGACATCTGTCGAATGATATCTATATTCTTGACCCCTCTCCTCCAACGGTATTATCCTATATTAGCTCTATTGATTGACATCGGCGTCTTGGTCACGCTCCTCTCAACATACTCAGAAAATCTCTCCATGAACTGTCCCTCCAAGAGTTCACGTGTGAGTCTTGTATCTATGGGAAACATCATCGGTTTACGTTCTCACCACATACAACTCGGAGTCCTGCTCCCTTTGATCTTGTACACTCTGATATTGGGGACCCTACAAAATTCCTAGTGTTTTTGGACATTGTTACTTTGTCACATTTGTAGATGACTACTCTCGGGTGACCTGGTTGTACCTCCTTCGTGACCGCTCTGAATTACCTGGTATATTCCGTACTTTCTTCATTGAAACCCGCAACCAGTTTTCCACTACAATCAAAACCCTTCGCACGGATAATGTCCGTGAATACACTAGTCATGCCTTTGCACACCTATGTGTTGAGTTTGGGATCATCCATCAAACCTCCTGTGCCTATACCCCCCCCCCACAAAATGGCGTTGGTGAACGCAAGAATCGTCACCTGCTTGAGGTCACCCGCTCTCTTATGGTTCAAATTAATGTTCCCAAACAGTATTGGAATTTTGCGGTTTCTACCGTCTGCACTCTTATTAACCGCATGTCTTCCTCTATTCTCAATTTTGCGGATCCCTTCAATCTTCTTTTTCCCTCCAAACCTCCTTTTTCCACCACCCCTCAAGTGTTTGGCCGCGAGTGCTTTGTTCATCATATTGGCTCGTCCACTGACAAACTTGCTCCACGTGGCACTAAATATATGTTTGTGGGTTACTCTCGGACTTAGAAGGGCTACATTTATTTTTCTCTCAAAGATCGCAAGGTTGTTACTTCTATTGATGTCACCTTCCTCGAAAATCAATCATATTACTCTCAACCAGCTGATTTTCCACTTCCGCCACCTCTTCCGCGGCCTGCTATACCTGTTCATTCAAACCTTCCACCTCTCCTTCCCACACCAATCCCACCTAAACCACCTACCCTTCCCACACCAATCCCACAAAAACCACCTATCATTTGTATGTACACTCGACGCCCTTCTTCGTCTACTACCCTACGAGAGATGCCCTCCTCTAATGATGTTTTGCATCCTGCGGATCCGGCAATAGGTTCCACTGCCCACCCGATGGCAAACAATGTATCTTTTCATCGCCTCTCTCTGAAACTCCAGAAAGTGCTCTTTCTTTATCCTTTATTTCCACCCCTAATTTTGTGCAGGTGGCAGGTAGTTATGCACGAGGAAATGTCTGCTCTTTGGGCAAACCACACGTGGGATCTGGTCCCACTTCCTCCTGAACAATCTTGTGTGGGATGTAAGTGGGTGTTTACCGTCAAACAGGGTCCAGATGGGACGGTTCACCGTTTGAAAGCTCGTCTTGTAGCTCGCGGATTCACTCAACAACACGGTCTGGATTATGATGAGACCTTTTCCCCAGTCGCTAAACTCAATACCGTTCGTGTGTTGATCTCCCTCGCTGTTCACCGCCACTGGTCATTGCACCAACTGGATGTCAAAAATGCTTTTCTTAATGGCGATTTACAGGAGACCGTTTATATGCAGCAACCTCCCGGGTTTGAGACCACGGGGGAGTCTCTTGTCTGTTGTCTGAAGAAGTCTCTTTATGGTCTCAAATAGTCTCATCGTGCATTGTTTGATAAATTTAGTAAGACCGTTAGTGTTGTTGGGTTCACTCGGACTTCGGCCGACTTCTCCCTATTCACTCGTCATCGTCCAGCAAGACACAATGATTCTATTGGTATATGTGGATAATATTTTGATTACAGGAGATGATCTTCCAATACAGATGATCAAACAACATCTGCCGATTGTGTTTCAAAAAAGGACCTGAGAAGCCTTTGATACTTTCTTGGTCTCGAAGTGACTCAGAGACCTGATGGGCTTGTGTTATCTCAGAGAAAGTATTGTCTTGACTTAATTTATAATGCAGGCTATTCTAGATGCAAGCCAGCTGATACTCTCATGGATATCAATCACAAGTTTTGTGCTCATGCCTCAGACTCTGATATGCTCCTTCCAAATCCAGAGTATTATTGTCGCCTTGTGGGAAAGCTAATATATCCCACTATCACGATACCTGATATATCATTTGTGGTTAGAGTTGTCAATCGATTCATGCATGAGCCACATATCTCTCATCTTCAGGCAGTTGAGTGTATTCTTCGATACTTGAAGACTGCTCCCGGACAAGGACTTGTATAAAAGCCCTCTTCGTCTCCCTTATCTCTGATTGCATACTCTGATGCTTATTATACTGGCTCGTTGAATGTCCGTCGTTCCACAAGTGGATACTGCACTTATTTTGGAGGACATCTTATTACATGGCGCAGCAAGAAATAGTATGTGGTTGCACGCTCATCCGCTGAGGCGGAGTATCGATCGATGGCAGATGTTGTGTCTGAGCTCACATGGCTTGAGGGTTTCCTTGATGATCTAGGAGTCAAGCTCTCCTCACGGACCTCACCTGCCACTTTATTTTGCGAGTCAAGTTGTTATACACATTGCCAAGAATCTAGTCTTCCATGAACGAACAAAACATATTGAAGTTGACTGTCATTTCATTCGGGAGAAGGTTCAGTTGAAGAAGATAGAGTTAACACATGTTCCTGCTGCTCAGCAAGTTGTTGACATTCTCACCAAGGCCTTACCACGACATCTCTACTATCAGTTCTTGTCTAAGCTTAGTGCCTACGACTTGTACGCTCCAGCTTGCGGGGGAGTGTTAGAGAATACTAGGGAGAAATAATGTATTGGCCCATTAACTTGGCCCATGTAGGATTTTTTTATTTAGTCCCACATTGTTTGTATAGCTAGATCTTACTCTCCTCTCACCTATATATTTGTACTCATACCTGTTTTTTGGTATTCAAGAAGTATATACAAGGTTTGGATCTTTTTCTACAAACTCGTTAAAAACTAAAAAAGATGTTAAGCATACTAGAATGTCTTATAATTCATTATATCATCACTGTAATCATCCTTATCCAGTCTGCTTGTTTACATTACATATCATCATAGTAAGAACCATGTTTACGTTATTTGTTAGTTTACATTTTTATGCTTGAAACTTGAGTACATAATTAGTTTGCTTTTTTTATATTAATTAATATTTATCTTAAAATAAAAATAATAATTAAAAACGTTTTTTGTATCCTTATTTTTTTAAATCACATTCCTCGTATCCGTTTCGTATTGTATCCCGTATCCAACGTTCATCCCCGTGCTACATAGTTCACGAACGATGGTTCATAACCACTACATTCACGACCGCTACCACCGTGTCAAATGGAACCTTAGAAGGAAGAAGCTTCATTTTATGACAACTATTTTCATGTACTTTAAGAAGATGAAATAAGAAGACAATAGCCAGTGTGAAAACGGACTGCAAGTCTGTAACAAACTCAGAACCTAATTTCATCAATGTCATCTCTGCATTGGGTTTACGGTAAAACCTTGGTATCTAAATTCTTCGGTGTAGCATTGCCATCATCGAACATGTGGATGGGATCTGAACTGAAATGTTGACGCCGAATTTACAGGCCGTGCTGCCAATGTACAATGTGTGGATGAGAACTAAGCTAAAATCCCCAAAATCCAATCTTGACATTGTTGCCACATTGTCGAATAAAAAACATGCAAAAGGGACAGGGCAGAACAATAAATATTGAGCACGCTGAACTGCCTCACATTTGAACGAATATTATACAATTGTGTTTGGGATGAATGTTGATGCACTAGTTCCAAACTATCACGTTGCATGTCGAATGAAAAAAAAATTATGGCCAGAAGTTTAGAGTGAATGCTCGAGGCGCAACTCATCTGGCGTCTTAAATGTGGAAGAATATAATAGGAAGGGTAATGAATTTCAGACTTCAAATTGCATGTCAAAGAAAGAATATTGGCACTGCCCTAATGACGATAACCAAAAACTTAATGGTGTCCCTAAAAAAGGCAATGCACATCTTGGGTTGTGACTGAAGTCACGCAAGCAAGAAACATGTATGCTCATGTTGCACGAAACCTGGACCGCCATTCTAAGGACGATCCTTGGGTAGCCCATGCCTGAGCCATTTACAGCAACTTTAGTGAAATTTTTTAATATAGTTGAGTCTGTAAAGAAAATTAAAACTCTGGATCATATATTCAAAGGTTCTAAGGTGGTCATAGACTTGGTACACAATTCAAGTTGATGGAAATTTTGACAAGTTTGCTACAATATTATTAAAAATTGTGATTCAAAATAATCAATTAGTGGCAAGAAATAACTTGACTGGCTAAGAATTATGCCACAAAAATAACATAAGTACTGAATCAAGCATTTTAGTGTTTGTTAGACTGTTTTATGTAACTGGAAATTCAAGCGGTGCATTTATAAGGAGCATCAAATTACAAGGAAGCACTGATGTTAGTACATAAATAAAATTATGATTGTGTGGTCTCTCGGCTGATGACAAGGTGTCGTGGGTGTTGAGTTGATTGTGGGCAGTAAGGGTAGAAAGGGTGCTAGCAAGGGTCGCAGATGGCCTGTATGTGATAAAATTGGTGAACCCAGAATAGGTCGGCATGGTGCCAATGGGGGTTCTTGTAGTAAATGAAACATGCATTGAAGCGCGAGAAATCAGCGGTCCCATACGATGGTAGTGCAATTTCTCCTTCTAATAATCAGGCAGTGCGATTTCAGCTCATTGGAACGATGCCTTCTTCAAAGATCAGCGCATCGACAGTTGTGCAAGCCGAGTGATCTCACTGACCTAGCTAAAAATCACATGATGTAAGGGCGAGCTATAAGCCAATATCACCATTTTTACATTTAACATTGATCTCAATCGAAAGCACAGCACGAGTGCATGAGTCATGTGTGATATAAACTCAGATTGACCGCGGGCAGCCTACAACTACGAAACGATCAGGTTCTTAGCCTGTAAATATAGTTGTCAAACAGTTAGGTCAAATCTGTTGATGGTTTTCAGAGCTGGCTCATTAATTTACCCGAAAGAAGAACCATGGGTCAAAACAAGAAAACCGTAGTAGCAAGTCTAATGACTTAAAATGATGCTTTGTTTAGTGCTAAGGTTACGGGTCTACCGAAACATCGATCGGAAGTGATGGACTGATGGAGGATGCAGAGATACAAGGCACCTAAACTCAACTCATAGAGAATGCGAGAAGGAAGAATGAGAGTCTTGTCCAACTCTAACCCTAGAACGAGGATAAAGAGAAAAGAACTAGAGAGAGAGGAAGAGAACTTTCATAACTTCATTCATATCGATCCATGACCCAAGGGGTCCCTTAAATAGAATTACAAATGGCATAAGCACAATAAGTGAGAACAATTAGACATATATAAAATATTAAAACGTATGATATAAACTAATATAATAAACTGACTCAGACCTGATAATTAACAATGTCATGCGTTGATACTGACATAAAAATGAACAACAACAACAACACTCAAGCCTTTATCCCCTATGTGGGGTCGGCTATATGGATCCCTTGTCGCCATTGTGCCCTATCTTTTGTCATAATCTCACTAATGCCTAAGTACATCATGTATTTCCTTATAGTTTCATTTCAAGTCTTTATTGGTCTACCACTCCCTCGTTTAACATGCCTAGTGACTAGACTCTCACAACACCTAACAGGAGCCTCTAATGGTCTCCTTTGTACGTGTCCAAACCATCTTACACGAGCTTCTCACATTTTCTCTACAATTGGTGTTACTCCTGTCTTATCCCTGATAAATTCATTCCTAATTTTATCCAATCTCATGTGTCCACACATTCACCTAAGCATTCTCATCTCCGCAACTCCCATTTTTGCTCATGTACACAATTCACTGCCCAACACTAAGAACCATACAGCATCGCAGGTCTAATTACAGTACGACAAACTTGCTCTTAAGTTTTAGTGGTACTTTACGATCACATAAGATCCCTGACACACCTCTCCACTTCAACGAACCCTCTTGGATTCTGTGTCACATCTTTATCAATACCTCCGTCCTTTTTGAACTATCGATCCAAGATATTTAAAACACTCACTACGGGAAATATCTTGATCACCCAACTTAATAACGAAGTCATCCGTCCTTCTTGTACTGCTAAATTTAAGCTTCATATACTCTGCCTTTGCCCTGCTCAACCTAAAACCCTTCTTTTCTAAAGTATCTCGTAAAGATTCAAGTTTTGTGTTAACACCCTCGTGTGTCTCATCAACCAAAACGATATCATCCGCAAACAATAAACACCAAGGTATTGCTTGTTGCAAATGTCTGGTGAGCTCATCTAAGATAAGGGTACAGAGATAAGGGCTTAAAGTTGAACCTTGATGTAAGCCAACAGTGAATCAGTGATAGGGAATTCCTGTATTAATCCTCCAGATGTCCTCACCTTTGTCACTGAATTTGTATACATATCTTTGATTATGTCAATATATGAAACATTTACACCTTTCTTTTCTAAGACTCTCCATAAGATCTCTCTTGGAACTCTATCATAAGCCTTCTCAAGATCAATAAACAACATATACAAATCTTGTTTTCTTTCTCGATAGTTGTCAATGAGTCTCCTCAAGAGATGTATAGCTTCCATAGTCGACCTCCCTGACATGAATCCAAATTGATTCTCTGAGATGTTAGTCTTTCATCTTACTCTTCTTTCTATCACTCGTTCTCATAGTTTCATGGTATGACCCATCAATTTAATTCCTCTGTAATTAACAAAATTTGTATATCTCATTTATTCTTATACAAAGGTACCAAAATACTTTCTCTCCATTGGTCTGACATCATTTTTGACTTCAGTATCTTATTGAAAAAATATGTAAGTCACAAAATTCATTCATTTCCTAAACATTTCCATACATTGATAGGTATATCGTCTAGCCCAACAGCCTTTCCATTTTTCATCTTATTTAGAGCATCTTTTATCTTTGATACCTGAATTTTACGATAAAATGTTATGTTTATATACTCTTTCTAGACACAAAAATGAAGCATAAATAAAAATTGATAACTAGTAGTGTGAGATCATAACATCCCACCTGACCTTCAAATCGAGCTTGCCCTCAAGCTCGAACAAGGGGCGAACAATTTGAACATCTGGCTCAATTTCCTGCCAGAACAACTCCGTGTAATGCGTTGTTGTGGCGGAGGCTACATCGAGCGACAAGCCTTCATTGTGCTATGCAAAGATGTTGGGGAAGTTGTTAAAGAACCGTTGCTTGTGTTAAGTTAAAATCAATGAATCCACATGTCGGCGGGGGGATGCCTGAGGACTAAGGACTGCAATAATTTGGTGTGACGGGGGCGCTTGCAGAAGAGAGAGTGTCGAGAATAATATCAACCTTGGGGCGAGTGAGCTCGATGGACGATCAAGGGCAACGAAGGACCAATATGTGAGTTGTTGCAATAGAAAGCGGCAGTGACTGGGCAACGATTAACAGAATGAATGGATCTAGAGGGACCGATAAAGCAAGTGGCTGGAGAAGAGGCTTCAGAATGGAGACTGCGGCGACTGATGGTGATGATGCCTCTTATATGAAGGCACCAATCGAGAGCAATGACGGGGAAACATTACATGCGGAGGTTGGAGGCAGTTGTTCGTGTACTGGTCGGAGCAACCAGTACTCTAGTGAGATTGGTGGTTGTTCCGGTGGGATCGGCATCCTTGAAGTAGAGCTTGTCAATGCTAGCGGCGAGTCACGAAAGTGCAACATCATATGACAACAACATCTCCAATAACTTTTGGAACATCGAACGAAGGACAATTTGCTTGTTGGAGCACATTTTCATGCTGAAGTAATTAATTAAATAATACAATTACAATAAAGATTTTATTTATTAAATCAATTAATTTGATTAAGAATTGCTTGATAACTTTTTGCTTGAAGGGAGACTAGCATGCGGCTCGAGAGATGGAAGCTTGAAATCTTGCCTTCGATGTCGAGATTTGCAACAGGCTGACAGCTCGAGGATGAGGTTGCATGTACAGCTCAATGTAAAAAGCACTGTCTGGAAAGAGCTCGTCGAAAAGCTGGAAGTCGTGAAAGGTAGCAGTGTGAAGGGGAGGATGTTGCGGAAAACGGGATACGCACGACTAGAACTCGGCAACAAGGAAGATCCACAATGAAAAGAGTCGCACGAGCATCTGCTATGCGCTCCCGAGTAAGGAAGGGACACACGAGCTTGCCTTCAAGATCAGAGGCATCAAATCTCTTTCTAGCGTAAAATGGGAACCACGGTAGGCGTTGATGGGAGCAGTCGATATTGGTGGAAAAAGGATCGGAGGAAAAAAGATGATTCTGGTTAGGAAGTAGCTCGAGGTCGAGATCGTGTGCGGGAATATCTGTTGGTTGTGGAAGAGAGGATCGACTCGCATGTTCTGGCTCCAAGAAAAATGACGAATCGTGTGCGGGATGAGAGGAGAAGTATCTCCTGCGGGATAAGTGGAGAAGTATCTCCTGCGGGATAAGTGGAGAAGTCTAGGAGATGGGAAGCAGAGAATTGCTACTTTTGCGAATAGGAGGATCAAAGTGATCTGATATCAGAGAGTTTGATGCAATATGAGTCGCACCCTTATGTTATTTCCCGCATTTTTTTTCACATTTGTATTGTGCATGTTGCTTTTATTATCGCGCATGTATGTTTTGTTTCGAGCACATTCTTATGGCTTATTGACGTGGCCAACCAATAAGATCACGAATAAAATGGTCTGTCAAATTAGATAATATGATAATTAGGTAAGTATGAAATTAAATTTTAAAATTAAGCAATACTAAATCAATATTTTTTGAATTAACATAATGGGGAAAATATTAAGTGTTAGATTCTTTGAGGTAATGGCCCTTTATCCCTTTCCATTATGGCCAACCCCTCCAATAATCATTTGGCTTTTACATCATTACAAGAAAAAAATAAAGTAAAAAATAGCCTTTTATATAATAGAACCTCATCCCCAAAAGGTAACCTAGTGGAAAACGAAAACAAAGAAAATATTCTCTATTTTCGTCCTCGCAGCTGATGGGTTGTGTCCTACTCCAGATTGACGGTGATCGAGCTCCTCCGCCCCAATGACGCTTCCAGAAGCCATCCCTGATCTTGTTAATCCCCCTCTTGTCAGTCGCAGGTGGCTTTGATGACTCCTCTGTCGACTTTCCCTCTGTCTGTCATCTAAACTCGCGCCTCCAAGGCCCTCCGCCGCTTGCTAGCCTGACCTCGACACCATTTCCTAAGGGCGAGGCGACTTCTTGTGAATCATCATCCTTAGCCACCTCCGACGGCATCAAACCTCCAACGATCGTTCATATCAAGACCACAAGATTCCCATGCATCTATGCGAGTAAACCCGTTGATTCGACATTGTTCTTCCTCCCTTTGTTAAGCCCTTCCAGCAACCACCTTCGACACTTCCCTCGCTCAAATCACCCACCACCACCTGATCCAGTTGTTGTGTCTTTGAGGATCCTGTGCCTGCTTGCTTTGTGTGTCTATGGTATACCTCCCACTTATCTCCTTGCTAATCTCATGATAGTCAAAGAATATGCTTGATTTATCCTGATATTTAAAATTTCACAACATAGTTGACACTAATTATTATAATACCTATTTCCGCCAATTTTTACATTCTCACATTTTCATTTCTCTAATTGTAAGTTCGTGGATCGCTAATTCATATTTATTATATGTTCAAATATTGGCTCTTTATGCGTATATGCAAGAACTAGGTCGATTGTCACTTGAAATTATTCGAGAACGTCTCGCTTGCACTACATATTTGAAAAGATCGCAAAATTGCCTTTTAAAATCGATTTCAAGATTTCTTGTTTACGTCAGAGTTGCTACCTTTGCGGAAGAGGAGATCGATAGTAGAGAGTTGTTATCTCGCTTTGATACTAAGTTGTTACGGGACTACTCGTAATAGTGATCAGAGGTGATGGTGGAGGCGGAGATACAAAAGAGTTGAGCTTAACTCACGGAGAATGCGAGGAGGAAGAAGGGTAGCCTTGCCCAACCCTAACCTTAGAATGAGGATGAAGACAAAAAAACTAGAGAGAGAGAAAAAGATCGAGAGAGAGAGGGAGGAAGAAAACTATCATAACTACATTCATATTGATTCAAGACAAAAAGGATTCCTTAAATAGAATTACAACGTGGCATGAACGTAAGAAGTCTGAACAATTGGACTTATACAGAATATTAAAATGTCTGATATAAACTAAAATAATAAACTAACTCAAACCTGATAATTAAACGCAACATGTGTAGACATTGACATAAAAATGAAACATAAATAAAACTCGATACCTGATCATGTGGGACCATATATCTAACAACTGAATCCTTTGTCTTGACATGGATATAATGTCAAAAAACTATGATACTAATCTTCCCATAAATCAAATTTGGAAAATTCTTACTGGGAAATAATAATAATACTCAACACTTAAAAGTTAACTACAGTAAACTTTTTGGAAACTACAATGATGGCGTAGCTACACTATTAACATATCAAATTATGTCTTCCCAAAAGTATATAAGATCGACTTACACGTAAATGACAAACAAGGAGAGCAGCGATTTATCTCACGATTAGTGGCATATGGGAAACATAAAGGTTAAAATAAGAATTTACACGTGGACCAAGTTAAACCATCTCGTGGATTTGAGATGGTCCAGACCACAGATGTTTTCATATTTAAATGCAAGAAGGATGGAATTTGAATACTATGCAAAAACAATTTCCGAAATACATACTACCATATGAACATAATAAGATAAAAGAAGCATCAAATTGGACAATTAACAACCAATAAAAAAAAGTAACCTATGGTTTCATGATATTATTTAAACCCAAAAATTTAACTCAAACAAAATCAACAAGCAACTGATAGCTGCAAATTCAGAAATTATTTATGCCAGTGTAGTAAAAAACAAAGTGCAGTCCATTCCGACTAACAAACACGAAACACAAACTAGTACAAGATAAATGCATTACACTATCCTCAGTAGTACAACAGCATAACAAGATTTTCAGCCATGAAAGAATGATATTGCTTAAAACTAGCCCAAACTATAAAAGCATGATTTTTCTTTGAAACTGCACGCCTCGTATTTATACCATTAGTCTCTGATAGGAACCTTGTTCCACTGGTAGCAATAACAACTCAATCCAACTTCACTGAAGAGAATAGGTAGTGAACGAACAGGAAGGAAGAGATGAAGCCGACTGTACCAGTGGCAAGCATGATGGCAATAGCCATGAAAAGTGAATAACCAAGGTAGAGTGTGGCTGACACAGGACCACTTAGACTCTTGAGATCAAAAACTAGGTAGTTCACAGAGTACAGGAATATGTAGATAGCAACTGATCCTGATGAAAAGAAAGACTTCCACCACCATTTCCAATATAACACACACAAATGCATGTAGGTGAGGACCAGTGAAACCTCGGCACAGACAACAACCAGAAGAATCATGACAATGAATAGGAAGCCGAAGACATAGTAAACACGACCCATCCACAAACTGGACATGATGAAGAAGAGTTCAATGAACAGAGTACCGAATGGAAGCGTCCCAGCCCCAAGAACAAGCAGCCAGGATGGGTATTTTTGGGGTGGAATTTCTCGAGGGATCTGGTTTGTCCTCACGGGAAATTCAAAATGGGGTGCCTTAGCACCAAAGTAGCCACCGACAAGGGTGAGGGGCACAGAAATGCAGAACCACAACAAAATCAGTATGATATATAACGAAAAGGGTATCGCGCCAGTACTATGACTACCCCAAAGAAGAAAATTCAGCGTTGTGAGTATCAGAAAAGATATGCCAGGGAAGAAGCAAGCAACCTTCCATGAAACAGACATCCATCCTGAATGATCTCCGCACTTGATCGTCTTCCAAAGCCTCACTGCTGCGTAGCCAGCTGCAATCCCAAGCACCAAATAGAAGAAGATCATACCAGTGATCAGAGTACCTCGAGAAGCCGGCGACATGAATCCAAGAGCGGCGAACAATATAGTCACCACTGCCATTCCGAGGATCTGCACACCATCTCCGACCATCACGCAGAGTAGAGTTGGATTGGCAGGAGCGCGGAAGACATCCCCAACAACCAGTTTCCACCCAGAGAGCTCCTCATTCATCTGGGCCTGCGCCTCCTTGTCCAATTCTTCGTACCGTGTCAAATCGCGTCGAACCGTTCGGAGCAAAATCAGAAGAACTATACGGCGAGGAATGCAATAACCATGAGGGAGTTGAGAATCGAGAACCAGTGAACTTTGCGCCCTCCATCTTCAGGTAGGCATCCCAACGTGAAGGCCATCGGATGTGGCTCTCCACGAATGAGACCTCATAGGTGAAGACCAGAGACTGCTTCTCCTTCACGGCCATTGCCACGGTGGTTGGCTCGCACTGGATCTTCGTTGGATACTTATCGTACATCTTGACATTCTTAACGGAATCGGTGTCATGCTGGTAGCTGCAAGGGATAACCTCAAATCCGACCACCATATAACCTGGCTCGCCAGCAGCAGTACCGCCTACACCAGGTGAGTTAGCGGAGGCAGCGGTTACAGTTGCAGGCTCCTCGTACTTATGGACAAGGACGGTGAATTTGAGGTGGTTGAAGATGAAATGGGAATCACCGACGCGGACGCCGATTGGGTAGCCTGTCCACCGGAGAACGAGATCCTCCTTGGTGGTATAGCGAATTGCAGGAAGGTTTTCGAGGAGGACGTTAACCTGGTACATCTCGTCAATGCGCTTCTTGAGAAGGGAGAGATCGTCGGAGGAGAGGGGATCTGTGTGGCAAAGGAGTAGGTCGGACTCATTGGTGAACATGCGAAAGCGATAGGGGGAATTCTCGATGCGGTCCCCCATGAGAAGCTCTCCGAGGTTCTCAGCGGAGTCCTTGATGCCCTCCGAGGGTCGGCAGAAAGGGAGAGAGTAGTAGCCGAAGGGAATTTCAGTGTCGATGGAAGTGAGAGAGTTCACCTTCACGGAGAGGGGGTCGCCGATCTGGTACTTGTGGGGATAACTTCCTGGGAGGTAGAAGCCATGGGAAGGGGACGATACAAAGAATAGGATGAGGGCGAACCATGTGACAGATCTGGGAGGCAACATCAGATCGCGCGGTGAGAATGAACAGTAAGGGGAATTGAGGAAGCTAGGGTTTGCAGAGATTCAGATTTATTACAGATCTGGAACGGAAGGTCGGTCGGTGAGGGAAACCAAGAAGAGGGGGAAAGAGAGAGAGAGACCCTGCGCCTGCCCTCGGCCTCGACGTCTTTTTATATATTTCCGGGATTGGACTTCGGTAAAAGATGGATGGCATGATTTATTTAATTTAGGCTTCATTTCATTAGGCGGAAGGAGATAGAACCGGGACTCGAGCTCGAGGGTGGTGGTTGCCGATAGAAATGGAGAATTTTTTTCCTTTTTTATGATCGGCGGGCATTTGATTACCCGTCGTGCGGCGTCGTTTGCACAACGGCGGGTCCAAACGCCGCGCCAAACAAAGCCTTTGAGAATATATATTATATTATTTGCACAATATTTGGCTGTGTTTGAGAGCCCCGCAGGCCGTTTCGGCGGGGCCGAGCAGCAAGAGGAGAGAGAGGATCGCTTGTGGCAACAGTGAACCGGTGCTCGCGGTGCCTTGGGCAGATAACAGACCTGGTGCCATGCCGGGAAGGAGCGAGAAAACGGTCGGTCGCAGCGGTGAACGGGGATCGCAGGACAAGCGGGGAAAATGACACCTTTTCTCCATTCACACCGGCCGTCGCTGAACGGAAGGCGCGTCAGTGTCCCAAACGTCATTTTCTCCGGCTCAGCCCCACTAGCCTTCGTGAAAGGGAGTTGTATTTTCTTCTCAAGCGCGTCTCCTCGGCTCGGCCCCACTGGTCGTCGTGAAAGGGAGTTGTCATTTACTACCAAGCGCGTCTTCTCTGGCTCGGCCTCGTCGAAACGGCCTCCTATCAGGCTCTCAAACACAGCCTTAGGCTCAAAGTTTTGAGAATTTTTGTGTTCGTTACTTCCACTCAAAATCATGAGAAGGTTTTTTTTTGCGTATACGTACGTATTTTTTTCTCGTGCGCGACCGTACGTCCTTGATTTCAACGGTGAAGATCATATGGTCGTATTGACCGATGATTGCACTACAGTCGTGATGTGGCCAAGCCCAATTTTTATTTCATCTCGGGGTGTGCATAGACCACTCCCCTATGATCCCACCAGCCATATCGAGATCATGGAGGAATCGTCGCGCGCGCGATCGGCGCGCAATCGCGTGCATTCTGCGCGCACGTGGCGGCCCCCCGAACCGCCCGAGGGCCGTCCGTCGGGGTCGACCTCTTCTTCCGCCACCGATGAGCCAGGCCGGATCTTCGGTCAGGTATAGGTCGTGCCTTACGGTCGTGCGCCCGGAACATGAGGCGCGACGCGCCCGCCGGCCGCCGCGGCCTGCGGGGTGTCTCCCCTCTCGCGCGGTCGCGAGAGGTGCCAGGCCGTCAGTCACGCCCCGCTCCTTGGCAGGGAGGGATCGGCCGACCGTGTGTATTGCGGTCGGCCGGTGCCAGATCTAGCGGCCGACGTCGTGGCCAGTGGCGGTGCCCCACCCGGGCCCACGCCGGGCCTCGTGGCCGGCGCCGGAACCGGCGGCCGGACACCGAGCCGCGCCCGGTATGCCGCCCTGGTGCGATCGGCGGTCCTCGCCGTCCGCCATGCACTCTTGCCCGCCATGGACGCCCTCCCGCCGACCGATCGTTTCGTCGCGATCGCGGTCGTCCAATGCGTGGGTTAACCGCCCGCGTAACACCTCTAGTAGTGGGAGGGAGTGATTTGAGTGGGGGTTGCATTAGTAAAATGGAAATATACGATTAACATCCCCGAAACTATATTTATAATTATGTTTTGGTTGGTTACGGTGTGTGTGTGAATAGCCGCGTAGCCACTGTAATCTACCTCCTGGAGGCCATCCCAAATGGCTCTCATGTCTCACTCCATTTTTCATCTTTCGCTCTACTGCTTTATTCCTTCTCAGTCGAGCTCTGTGGA